>OY294048.1:34511421-34688071 GCA_958510825.1 Brachypterus glaber
TTTTAATTTTTTTGTGTGTATACCTAGCAGGACAACCGAGTGTCAGTTTAAGATATATTTTTATTTTTGCAAAATAAACGAAATTAAGACTTCGACCGGACCCTGTAGATATCGACTTTAGATTTCGAATAGGTAAGTGGCACACAAATATGTATTTCATATTTGTGTCATTTACCTATTCGAAATTGGAAGTTTATATTTGCCGTTCAACGGGGGTACGGGGGAATTTAAACGGACATTATAACATCCATGTTACATATCACCCATATAATTTTAATGTATTAAAGACCTCTCATCCATATGGCAAGGGATAACTTATGATGTATTTGGTATGTTTCTGCTACATATCAAGGAGTATAAAAACGACATGGCTGATACCTCTCATCTATATTGCAAAAGTTATATAACATGTTATGTACCTGGTATGTAGCTGATATGTTACATGTTATGTACCTGATACATAATTTGAAGCGGAATTGTTAAAGTCCAAGGACTGTACATGGACTATAAAAATAACATGGCTGCAACATCACATAGAACAGTGGTTATGTACCTGCCATGTACCTGCCATGAATTTGTGCGGACTGGGTATATTACCCTCAGTTTTTACGATATAAAAAGTATTAATATTAAGTACTATTTCTTTGGTGCTGTATTTTTTTGTTAATAATGGGGCCCCAAATAAGCCTATACAGGGCCGTAACCAGAAAAGATCCTGGGTGTAACGGAATAGCGCATTCACCATTATTTTTTAAATTTTCGACATTTTAAAGTTTTATAAATTTTAACCAATGTGTGATACATCATTTTAAAGCTCATAAAAACCTCTACTTGACCCTATAACCTTATTCTTTTTATTTATTTTTTAGACATTTTTTGAGGATTTAAAATGGGGTTAAAATGGAAATTTTTTGTCAAAATTTCTTTAAAAAAATCAAAGAATTTTTGATAAATGATTAACCAAATTTAAATGATATAAATCAAAATTTTCAAAAAAAATTCTCAAAAAGTCGCATTTTTAGCAAAAATAAAAAAATAACATCTTTAAAAAAATGTTTAAAAAATAAAAAAAATATGATCATATAGATAATTTTACTCAAAATGATGTATCATACGACTCCCTATCCATTTAGAAAAATTCTACCTATGCATAGGGGGCATATATGCCCCCTAACAAAATTTTAAAAGCTAAAAATATAAATTATATGCTAAAAGCTATAAATATAAAATATATGCTGCCGTGCTAAGCTGAAAGGTCCTATCCACAGGTTTAACGTATACAGATAGGATCTTTCAGCTGAGCAAGGCAGTATGCCAAATGATAGGTTCAGTGTTCCAAATTTGAAGTATCTCATCTCGTTCAAGGGCGTATCCCGGATTTTTTTTCGGAAGGGGCAACAATTTTTTTCCTAAATCTCGAAAAGAATCAAAATGGCGCCGCAGGCGAAAATTTTTGAACAATTTTTTTGAATTCTGTTAATTTATGATGTTTTTTTAATTTAATGCAGTAAAGTCAACTTTTAAAAACATGAATAAAAAAATAAAAAAGCCCTAACGATATTTGTGCTGGTCTATTTCAATTATAAAACAGTGGTATAATTTTAAATGCAAGAATTCTTTAAAGTTCTAATGCCGCAGGCGATTTTTTTACAAATTTAATTGGAATAAAATAACTAAAAAAGCTTTATCGCTGCTGGCAAAAACTTTTACGAATTTCATAGTCTATTTTAATTTTAACAGTGTTATAATTTAAAGTTTCAGTTAAATGCAAAAAAGCTCTAGCGCCGCCGGCGAAATTTTTTACAATTTTTACGTTAAAGTCTTATAACTGTTAAATAAAAAATGAAATAAAACCCCAGAGCCGCAGGCGAAAATTTTTACGAATTGCAGTATAAATCAATGTATTAATTGATTTACCTATACTTAATTAAGTATACACTGTTAAGTATTAATGAAGTATTAACTGTTTTTTTATAAACTAAAAGAAACTATCGACGCCGGGCCCTGGGAAAGTTTCAAAATTTTTTAGATTTTCGCTTAGAATTTTAGGGGGGGTGTTCGGGCCCCCCCTGCCCCCCCTGGATACGGCCTTGATCTCGTTTAAAAGTTAAGAGTGGGGAGGGTGTTACATACGTATATATCTTGAAAAATAGTGAAGCAAAATATATTTTTTCTTATAAATTTTATAGGCTTTAAAGCGATGTATTACACGACCCCACTTTCCATTTCAAAAAATGTCCCCACATGCCCCCTCCCACATTTTAAGAGCTGAAAATATCAAATATATGCAAAAAGAGTTTAAGTTGTCTTATTTATGGATTCCAAATTTTAAGTCGATATCTCAACTCGTTCAAAAGTTAAGAGGAGGGGGTGACATCTGGATCGCACTGTATAGTTATTTTAAATCATGTCAGCATAAATGAGGGCAAAGAAAAACGATACACCTAATTTATACCGATTTTTAATCTCAGGTTGGTGTTTCTTCTCCGTATTCCTTCTTGTCGTTGTCTTCCATACTGGCACAGGGTTGTTCCTAAAAAGGAAAAAAATATGTACAAAACATTTTTAATTTTGGTATGGTATATAAAGTAAGGGAACGTTCAAGTATTACGTAACGCTCCTGAGGGAGGGGTTCATTTTGGAGTGTTACGCCCATGTCAATTGTATAGGAAAATAGTGTTATGGGGGGGGGGGCAAAATGATCAAAATTTTCGTTACGTAATACTTGAATGTTCCCTAATAGCCAGAACAAATATTTAACTCCGGTTTTACCCCCACCCAATTTTGCTTAAACAAGATAATAAAAAAATACATCTGAATACCAAATTTTAAGTCTCTAGCTTCAAGCGTTTATAAATTATCGTGACGACAAACAAACAGAAATTGATTTTTTTTTGTTTTTTTTTTTATGTTTTTCGACGTTTTTAGGAGTCCTATCGAAATGTTTTAGATTACAGTCATACATTTCGATTGATTGATTTAAATTGTTTCTAATTAGGAAGTTTAGAAAATTTTAAAAATTGTAGTTTAAAACCCTCCTTGGGGGGTTTAAACCCCCGTGCGCACGGCCCTGCCCTAGGCCAGCTTAACCCTTTGAGACACAATTTTATTTTTTTTTTGTATAAACCATATAGAAAAAAAAAGAAAAAAGTGGAATATACATGACCCAGTGGGCATCTTAGTCGGATTATATGTCCCACTGGGTATAGTATAACATAATTTTTTATTTTAAAATGAAATTTTTATTAGGACAAAAAATACAAGAGTAGCTTTGCCACGTTAATAAAAGGTGGAAATCTTTAAAGATTTCCTCGTAACCATCAAAGGTTTCCTCCGAAAAGGAGGAAATCTTTAAAGATTTCCCCGTAACCTTTAAAGATTTCCTCCAATTTATACACTTGAATTCCTCTGCGGTTTACCCCTCGACATAACCACTATTTTTGTATACATCAGGTTATAACCTATGTTATAACCTGATCTATAGAAAAATAGTGGTTATGTCGAGGGGTAAACTGTAGAGGAATTCTAGTGTACAAATTGGAAGAAATCTTTGAAAATCAAAATATGATATAACTACCATGTACCTACATTAAATCTATAAAAATAGTCAATAATGATGGAGAAAAGTCTATAGAATATAATGTTAGTTTTCTTGCCCCAAATCACAAAACTAAATATCGATTTTTGGTATGCAAAACACCTTCCCGGACACATAGTGGTTTAAACCAATTGGTTGAACTTTATTGTGATGAAATTGGTTGGTTTAATAATAATTTGTTATGAAACCAAGGTTTTTTTTCAATTTCTATGATTGATTATATGCCCTGTCTTTTCCCTTATTTGTGGGCATTCTGTTGTTTTTTGTTAATTATTAAAAAAGTACTTACTTTAAAAATCTTCGCAGAAAAAAACTTTCGACCCGCTTCAAATGTATGACTATGTATGTGAATCACCACTGCTTGGTTCCAAAAACACATAAACGCATCATTATTATTTAGTTTTAATTGTTATGCATGTATATTTATTCAAATAACTTACATTTTCCAAAGTTATCAAAATCTTTCATCACACACCAAACCACGCTTTTCATCTTCTTAGGTTAGAAACACAGAAACCCCCGCTTTATAGATAGTTAGCGCCAAAACGATTAAAACAAAAAAAAAATGTAAGTATAAGTAAATGGGATTATGTTTTAAATATGTTCAATATGCAATATAGAATCACCCTTAATAATATTATCTTAATAATATTTGTTATTTTTTAATTTAATATTATTTTTAATACGGTGCCATCTATCAGGGTAAATGTAAAGCTTTACATAAAGGTATAAAAGGTACCTATCTATTAAAAATTATTAAAATACCGTAAGCGACACCTTTGGATAGAATTGCGATGCTATGGCGGCCATTTTTAGCTGTGTTGCAAGGTCACCTACTTAAGGCTGGCCTCCCCTGCCAGGGGGGGCCAGCCTTAAGTAGGTGACCTTGCAACACAGCTAAAAATGGCCGCCATAGCATCGCAATTTACGTGCTAGATGTCGCTAGCGTTATTTTTTGTAATTTTTAACAGATAGGTTTCTTTTATCTTTTCATGTAAAGCTTTACATTTATCCTGATAGATGGCATCGTATTAAAAATAATAATAAATTAAAAAATAGTAAATATTTTAAGATAATATTATTAAGAATGATTCTATATTGCATATTGACCATATTTAAAACAAAATCCCATTGAAAGTATTAGACTTACTTTGTTGTAAAAAAAAAATATATATAAAGCGGGGGTTTTCGTGTTTCTAACCTCAAAAATCTAAATCTTGGATTGGTGTGCGACGAAAAATTTTAATAACTTTCGAAAAGGTAATTATTTGAATAAATATACGTACACAACAATTAAAACTAAATAATAATTATGCTTTCATGTGTTTTTAGTGTTTTTGAAACCAATCAGTGACGATTAACCAATTGGTTACACTTTTGAAGAGGGTCGAATGTTTCTTTCCGTGAAGCTTTTAAAAGTAAGTAATATACATACGTAACAAATAAAACTAAATATTAATGATCCATTCATGTTTTTAGTGTTTTTGAAACCAATCAGTGGCTATTAACCAACGAGCCACACTCTTAAGGAGGGTCGAAAGTTTATGTCAGCAAAGCTTTTAAAAGTGAGTAATTGATATACAAAACAATTAAATAAAATATTAATTATGCTTTCATGCGTTTTTAGTGTTTTTGGAAACAGTCAGTGGCGATTATTCAATTAGTATTACGAGTATGTACCCCAGTTTTAGTTTTAACTCATGTGGGTAAAAACTCTATTTTTTAAATTTTATAGTCCCATGCCCCCCCCCAGCGAGATATATTAGCATAGAAAATTTCTATTAGAAATACCTTCAAAGTTATATTTTTGGTGAATGCGCAATTTTTTTCCTTATGGATGCCCCTCTCCCCTTAAAATGAAATAAATCCGCCCCTGCCAATATCCATACAGAGTGATATTTAGTTTACGCACTGTGACGTGCGATTCGTATACGAGAATATATTCTCTTATAAAACTGTGTATAATAATAATAATATAAAATATACTTATTTTTATGTTGTAAAAGCTGAGGGTGATAAAAAAAAACAATTTTCGGATTTCGTCCAGTAAAATATTTTCATTGATTTGATAAAAAATTATTCTTTATGTATAGGTAATTAAGAATTATTCTTGTATGTACTTTTTTTAAATGAAATAAATTGTTTTATTTTTGTTTTGCATTTTTATTTTATTCTTTTATTACTTTGAATCCAGAATTCAAAGTAATAATTAAAACACGTTGAAGGACAATGACGCTGCCCAGCGGTGTGTCTGCAAAAATGCAGGCAAACCGCTCGACGGCGTCATTGTCCTTCAACGTGTTTTAATTAACAATTTTATTAAGGATTTGAAATTGGCGCCATCTCTATTACTTAAAATTTCCGCTAGATGTCACTAGGGGGTTTTACAGAAACCGACTATACCGACAATAGTCCGCAATTTACGTGCTAGATGGCGCCAGAAACCTTTTTGTAATCTGTGTTGCCTACGTTTAACACGGAAACTAAAGTTCTTATATATATTTTCTTTGATTCAGCCCAGAAGAAGAAGAAGAAGAAGTAGAAGAGGACTAAAAAGTTTTATAATGCCGGTTTTTTTTCTTTTGTGAAAAATAGACTTTCAAATGTGTTTTTACCTAATTTATTTGTTTATGTAAAATAAATATAAATTAAAACAAAAACGTAAGTATTAAAATAACATAAAAACATTTTGAAATAACCGCAGTGGTGAAGATTTGCACAATGCTCTAGATTGTGGACATGGATAATGGCTTAAGCATTCGGATAATGCTTTATCGCACTGGCATAATCTATATGCACAAGAATTTGGTCCTCCATTATCTCCGTGATGTAGAGCTGTAAGACAAAAACAACATACGTTATGACATACATACAATGATAAAATCTCGGATAAAATGTACAATGATTGTATGTTATCACAGTTTGTGTAAGATATACATAATATTCAGGACCGGCCTTAGCATTTCGGCGCCCTAAAGCAAGCTTCTGGTTTGGTGTCCCTATTTAAAAAAAAAATAGTTTGTATCCTACAAAATTTTAATGACTAAAAAAAGGTCGCCACCTCTGAATAAAAAGCTTTACCCCTGTCCCAACAATTTTGATGACTAAAAGAAGGTCCTCACCTTTACCCCTGCCCAAAAATTTTGATGAATAAAAAAAAAGGTCTTCACCTCTAGAACACTTTACCCCTGGCCCGTGGCAAAGGCGCCCCTCTGAGCTGGCGCCATAACGCCATAAAGCAGGGAGTTTACCTAGTTGTCAACCTTTGTATGAATTATTTAATTCATACAAAGGTCAGCACTGATAATATTTAATAAAAACTAATTTAGTAGTAGTAGGGATGTTAGGGAGTAGGGAAATTAAGAGTAGAGATGTTAGTTTGCCAAACTAAATTAGTGGCAGACTAACATCTCTACTCTTAATTTCCCTACTCCCTAACATACCTACTCCCTAACATCCCTACTCCCTAACATCCCTACTCTATAACAACCCTACTCCGTAACATCTCTACTCCATAACATCTTTTCTGAACGGAGATGTTACCCAGGTAGCAAAATAACATGACATTCACGTGAAAGTCACGTTAATATGTGACATGTGATGTTAAGATTGTAGTCTCATTTAACAAGAATGTAGCATGGTGGGGATGTCCTAAGTCCGCCCCTAATAACATCACACAATGACATCTCGAAAATAACGTGTTTGTGACATCATAAATCCACATTCCTGTTATATCTAATATCTTATGGATGCCGTTACTGGTACTTTAATATTTAAATAATATTCTTTTCTAAATTAAAACCATTAAAAACGCTATAACCCTATAAAAAAATCGGATTTAAAATCAATCAGTAATTGAAACAATCACAGATTGAAACAGATAGATTCTAAATACGAAATTGTAGATTAAGGGGAGAATATATTCCTTTAATCCGTGTCCGTGGTCTTGAGAAGCCCGGCAGAGCCCCCTATCCATTGGAAATCATATAATGTGTATACAATTTCCTTATAATAATTTACTCTATCAACATCATCTTATATCGTTTTTTTGCTTCGCACGTCGGTGAGAAGCAAAATAACATGACATTCACGTGAAAGCCACGTTAATATGTGACATGCGATATATTCACAGCGTTGCTAAATATTTGTTATTAAATAACATGGTTGTCACGTCACACGTGTTACGTTGCAAATGTGATGTTAAATACAGGTTATTTTTCAATATTATGTGATGTTATGATTTAGTTTAAAAAGACACCCAAAAGTGATGTTAATTTCTTGTAATATAACATCCCTTGCTACCTGGGTATGGAGTAGAGATATTAGGGAGTAGGGTTGTTGTGGAGCATGGATGTTATGGAGTAGGGATGTTAGGGAGTAGGGAAATTTAGAGTAGAGATGTTAGTCTGCCTTTAGGTTTCGTCAAATATATCGTCGTTTTATGTTCTCTACCTTGTATCCTAGGCCGCACTGCGCAAGCAACTCAAAATGAATTAACGTAATTCAAAACCTTGGGAGACAATGTTACCTAAATGAAAACATTGATTTTTAACGTCAGATTACGAGCATATAATATTAACATTCTATCACTTAAAGGAAGTGTGGACATTTGAACTGAAAAAAGTTTTTTTTTAATTTTTTTTTGTTAAATCAACTGATATTCGTTTGTCTCAAAAACACATTAATGGAAAGTAATTGTATCTCAGCGAAAAATGGTCGTATGGAGATTAAAAAAATAAATAATTTTGAAGCTTTAAGTTTCTAGTTTTGAGATCTTTTTGCATTTTTTTTGTGAAGTATGGTTATCGAGCAATCATAGGAAATAGCGCGAGACAAAAATTTTCCATTTTTTTTTGGTCCACGTACTTGGGAAAATTTTT
The DNA here is from genome assembly GCA_958510825.1 of Brachypterus glaber. Lineage (NCBI taxonomy): Eukaryota > Metazoa > Arthropoda > Insecta > Coleoptera > Kateretidae > Brachypterus > Brachypterus glaber. The sequence continues at coordinate 34,519,900 of OY294048.1, forward strand.
CTCAGTTAAACTAATGCATTGGTTAGTTAGCTTGTTTAATTAGCTTTAATTTGCTTTTTTTATTCTCTCTACGTCGATTTTTCGCTGAGATATCCGACTTTAAGTGAAAAAGGATCCTTTTGTTTACGCTCAACATTAGTCGTTTAATCAAAATTTGTGAATAAGCAGTAAATTTTCTAAAAAACCGTAAAAAGTCTTTTTTTTCAGTTTTTTTTTTTTCAAACTAACGAAATGTGAACGGCGCTCCGTGCTGTGCCGTCTCCGAGTTTGGTTTGGTAGTTGGTTGTTTGGTGTTTTTTTTTTAATGGAGGGCGTTGGTTTTGCGCCTGTTGAAAAAAAAAACACCAAAATAACCAAAGACCACCATAAAGTCCAAACCAAACTCGGCACGAAGTGCTGCCATTGAGGAGCCCAGTTTGGCATTTAGCAACTTGTTGATTTACTGGGCGGTCAGTTGCTGAGATATCGACGATCAAAAAAAAGGATCCTTTTTCATTTAAAGCCGTATAATTGTATGACAAAGTCAAAGTCAAAAATTACCCTAGTAGAAATTTAACTTTAGAATAACGTTTTCCTAAAGTTAGAAAACTGTATAAAAGTACGTTATAAAATATGTGCAAATGTCCCGTTTTTTAACGTTAGAATAAAACGTTAGTCACAAACGTTAATCTAACGTTAGATTTTTAAGTTAGAAATACGTTATAAGTACGTTTAATTTCTAACTTTCGGAGAGGGCGTGGCCAGCTAGGAAATTTCTACCTGCATCATAAAATGGCAGCTGGAGGCAAATTTATTCATATAAATAAATCTTAATATATTTTAGCAATCATAATATTTTTAAACATAATTTCGTAACATTTATTTATAAAATAGCCATCTTTTTAGGCGGCCCTAAATATTTTTCGTGTAATATGCTGTTATACTTTGATAAATACTATTACCTCTCAGAAAAACTTTATATTTAGTTAGTTAGACTTACTATAATTTTGACTTTTGGGGGATATTTTTTTAAACTTATTATAGAAATAATAAATAATCATCAAACCTAGGCAAATAGCTGTCTGAACAGAGTATTTTCTACTGTAGCTTACGTATTAATAATGGAAATTTAAAAAATATTTAGTTAGAATAAGGTTAGAAAAAGGTTAGAATTTAGTTGGGAAACTAACGTTAGATTTATGTTTTTGTCAAACGTTAGTTTTTAAGGTTAGATTTATATATTTTATAACTTTTTTGTATAACGTTTGAGACTAAACATAAAAATGTCACTAATCTAATGTTAAGTTAGATTTGTGTACTTTTCTACCAAGGTATAATTTATATTTTTAATATTTATAATATTTTGGTAATTTTAAAACCAATTAGTCAATTTTTAATGAAACAATAACAAAATGGAAAAATCCGAAACATAAAATTATGGAAAAATAAGAAGTTAGTTGAAATTAAATTTAAAGTACCCAATAGCAGTCTGGAGGTTAAAATACCCTTTTATTAATAAAATAAAATAAATAATAATAAAATATCTCAGCGAAAAATCGACGCAATTAATGGTAACTGAATAATGCATTGGTTTAACTGAGAATTTTTTTTCCAAACCGTGAACCCAAAAAAAAAAATTGGAAACTTTTTGTCTCGCGGTATTTCTTATGATTGCGCGATAACCATACCTCACAAAAAAAAATTGCCAAAAGATCTTAAAACTAGAAACTTGAGCTTTAAAATTCTTTTTTTTAATATCTGAGAACACTGAAAAAAAAATCACTAAAAAACTGCCTCAAATTTTGATATTTTGTAATTTCGGGGGTAAAAATTAAATTAGCAAAATTACAGACAAATTAATTGGCCAGTTTCGGAGAAAAACGCTTTTAAAAATCTAATTTTGCCCAGGTAATTATGACAGTTTCCATAGTACTTAACATATAATCGTTTTAAATATATAGCTTCAATATTTTAATATTGTATTGAAAAAAAAAGCTTTAAAATGTTATATAAAAGGTTTTATTATCATTTACTTACATGTGGTACTATAATAAATATTAAAACTTTTGTGAATCTTCCAATATGCAATTTTTCTACGTGTTTGCTAATTGTATGCAAAAATCTGCATATTTTCTGTTATATTTTAACTTGATTATATTGAAACATGGTTTGATATATCGACAAATATTTTATAATTATCTATTTTAGATTTTCTTGATATATTTTTTTTAAAACTACATTTGATTGGGTCATATCTGTCACATTTTATCTTACCTATCCTGTTGCTAGGAAATTTTATCACACCGCTATATTGACTCTTAATATAATGACAGATTATTCTGCCAAACATCAGTTTAAAATTCATGATACATGAAGAAAATATCGAATAAGTAGTTATTAAATATTTGTCGATATATCAAACCATGTTTTAATATAATAAAGTTAAAATATAACATAAAATATGCAGATTTTCACATATAATAAGCAAACACGTAGAAAAATTCCGCGTAATGGAAGATTCACAGAAGTTTTAATATTTATTATAGCATCACAGGTAAGTAAATGATAATAAGGCCTTTTATATAATATTTATAATTTATGTTCTTTAATTAAGCAAGTAAAATTCTGCTAATTTTATATTTACCCCCCAAATTACAAAATATCAAAATTTGAGGCAGTTTGACTGTGGCCCAAGAACCCCCCTATTTGTGTGCCAGGTTCTTTAGGAACTTTGTTCCCTTAATTTTTTCCAGTAGTGTATTTTCATGTTTTTTTAGTTTTAAAATGATCGCATGGCTCTAAACATGTACATAATTGTGTTATAAAAAAAGGGTTATTTTGATATGACATTAAACACGGAAAAAAAAATTATAGCTAGGAGCGCTATAACACACATACCAATCAAATTATAATCGCTTATTATATAAATACAAGGCTTTCTCTTACAATTATGGCAGTCAGTGTAAAAATTTATATGAAATACTTTAATTGTTTAGTGAATAATAAAATATAACAAATAGTATGGCATTTATAGCTTAAATAGATTTAATTATTGTCCGTGCTAATAATTTTTATAATATAATAAAATTTCTGTAAATTTATAATAGTGCCTGTAATAAATATAATCGTGTCTGTAATATATATAATCGTTTCCAATTTATTTTTAACATTATTAGTTATTGTGCCCCTTATAATCTATAGCTTAAATCACTATAATTTGCCACTGTTACCAAATATCTTATAATGTATAGCGCAGAGCCCACTAATTTCTTTCCGTGAACGTTGTAAAGCTTACCGCATAATGGCCTATTAGAAAAACATTTCCAGTAGTATGGGACAATGTATTCCAAAAACATTGGTCGGCAATTAGCGGAATCGTAGCACCAGTCATGGGTTTTGCAGCACCTAAAAATTAATGGAAATAACACCGGCTCATAAAAAATAGCTTCTATTACAAATTATACAGAGCGTGCCAAAAGTCCGCCTCCTCCCCCTTTAACTTTTGAACAGATTAAGATATCAACTTGAAATTTAAAACACCTAAATAACGTAACCCAAATAATTTTTTGGTATATATTGCTTAGGGGCACAATGTTGTCAGGTGGGCAAGTGGGGATATTTTTTTAATGGAAAGGGAGTCGTGTGATGTATCGTTTTAAAGCTAATAAATTCTATATTCGACCATATAGTAGTAGTAGTAGTAGTAAATTTTGGGTTGGCCAAAGCCGGACAACTAGGCCATTTCTGGCCCTTTTTGTCACCCCAGGCAATCCCAGCCATTTACTAATTTGAGTCCTGCTTGAACCTGCCCGTCCTTTCAATAAAGGTCAGGATATTGGCCCAGGGGAGATCTCTTAGTTCCTCTTGGTTGAGTCTTTGAGTTTCAAAGACTTGCAACCTGATCCTGTCGTATCTGACAGACTCGGCTAAGTAATGAGAGGATGTTTCATCCTCTTCGCACTCTGGGCATAGTGGACTCTCTAGAATCCGCATTGTTGCCAGGTGCTTCCTTAGCCTGCAGTGGCCCGTGAGGACCCCTACAAGTTGTCTGAGTGCCGTTCTTCCTTTTTCCAGCAACCAGTCGGTCTTTGATTTGCTTGGGCCAGCTAGGAAGTCCCTAGCTTGCCGGCAACCGTCGACCGCTCTCCATTGCTCCTTTAGCTTGGTATAAGCCCACTCATCGAGAGCGGTCTTTACCTGCTTCCTTGTAACACCCAATATAGGTTCCGGCCCCGTGCAGGCCATCCCTGATCCGAGTCTTGCAAATTCATCTGCCTTCTCGTTTCCGGGAATTCCACTATGACCCGGTACCCATACCAGTTGAACGTTTTTGGTCCTTGCTAGCTCTTCCAAGGCTTTTTCTGCACACTCCCTGACTAGGAGTGACCTAGTGCTGGGATTGCACAATGCCTTTGGAGCGGCTTGACTGTCCGAGCAGATGTATATATCGTGCCTCCGGTGCTGCCTTATTTCCCTGCAATTTGCCGCTTCCTGTATGGCATAGACCTCAGCTTGGAAGACAGTGGAAAAGCGTCCAAGTGGAAAACTCTTTTGCAAGTCCAGGTCCTCCACGAAGAGTCCTGCCATATAACTTTTATTTATTTTTTAAATTTTTTTATGGTTTTCATTTTTCAGTTTTTTTTTTGCTAAAAAATGCGTTTTTTAAGATTTTGACTGTTTGACTTTTTTAAACAATTTTTTTTGACGAAAATTGCCATTTTTAACCCTATTTTAAACCCTCAAAAATAGAAAAGTATGTGCGCAAATAGAAAATTGTATAAGCTTTAAAATGATGTATCACACGACGCCCCTTTCCATTAAACAAAATGTCCTCCCTTGCCCCCTGTCTCCATTTTGCTCTTTATTTTTCTTACGTATTTTTGGGCGCTGAAAACGAATTTTACAATGAAAAAGCCCGATGACCGCCAAATGACCTCGCTCCCTCCTTATGGGAAAGTGGTTTCAATCAGATTTGGTTAAATTTTGGACATGCTATGTTTCTCGATATTCTAATCAAAAATTTCCACTGGCACAACTCCCAAAAATCAATACTTGGTGTTACCCAGAAAACCAGCTTAAGAGTCTAGTATATAGCATCCTAAACTTGCTTTCATATAACAAGAAAAATGGAAGAAATTATTGAGACGTTCAAAATATTTTTCATAAGTTGAATGAAAAATGGATGCTATAACTGTACGTCTAAAAGCACTCATAATTATATACGAAATTTTTTATGTTAATTTAAGGTCTTATTATTATAGGTTCCATTTTTAGTACCAAATGCTCCCTAGTGTTAGACGGTAAATTAATAAACTATTTTAGGTCGATAATATACGCCTTTATTTGATTAAATTTAGGACGACCTAATAATGAACAACTTTATGTCGAAAATATATAGTTTATATTGGTTTAATTAAGAACATGCTATAAATGAACTATTTTAAGTCCAAAATATACTGCTTATATCGTTTCAATTTAGCTCGCTAATAATGCTTCTATTTTTCGCACTAAATGCAAGCAAATATTTCAAAATAGTATTTATTTGGGTTCTTTTTTCTTAACAGACGTTTAGTATTACTAAAGTTTTCAGAATGCATGCACGCCGCTTTGAAAATTTACGAATTGTAAATTCTTCTCAGGTTTTTCAAAAATTGTCGAAAAAAAAAGAAAATTTAATTATTTAGCTTCTTTAAGAAGTAAAGAAGTACAGAACAAAAGTAAAAGTGAATTTAGGGAATTCAGTTAAGTTTTAGAAGAATATAGGAGTGGTAGAAAGCTGTTGTGGGGAAAGCAGAGGTAGTGAAATAGTGAATAATAGTAAAAATGAGAGTTAAAATATGTTTTTTTAATAAAATAGGCGAATAAAATCCTTTCGAAATAAACTTAAACCTTCCTTAGCTCATTTTAAATTTTGTTCGTATAGCTAAATCGTACACTTTTCGCGATTTCGATGGTAACTTGTCTAATGTAGTATTTGAAATTTCGAAGAGATTTGTAAGTGTATAAACCATATATTCTTCTTCAATCATTTTTAATCAATTTCACACAAGGTTTTTGCACAGAATCTCGAGTCAACCACCTGTTTACATAATAAACAAACAAGTTTGAAGTATGGCTGTCATCAAAGTCAAAGAGTGCTGCTGCCAGTGGTGGTTTTGCTAAATAACTTTTTTTTACGGCGTACAACAATGAACTAATTTTTTTACTGTAAAAAAATAGATCACTTCTAACTAGTGTGTTCAGTTATAAAATATGAACATTTTAATACGCTGGAAGAAAAAATAAATTTTAGTGTGTTGCATATATGATACATTGCGTTAAAATAAAAAATATACCTTTTTAGGTCCCTGTGACGAGTATAAATGAATAAATAAATAAATAAATATAATGTATAATAGTGATTAGGTGTTTCCTGCCAAATTCGTTCTTAGTCGCTGATTCCTTACCTATCAATTCCATCGACGGGATATCCTGATCCCAAAAACCCGCAATAACAGCCGTATCCCTTGTAAATTAAAGGGTTACACCCTGTGGCGCAGCTGACCATATTGTAAAGATGGACCACGCCGCGTTTTGATCTCACCTCCTGCTGTTCGATCGACTTTTCACTATAATCTTGTCTGTATGTTAAATTATCGTATAAATTTTGTTTTGGAAAGTTTAACCTGAAAGCATGGGGCTTTGTTATTATTTGTTATATAACAAGTGTCAAAAGAGGGCCATTCCAAAACGAGATTTTTTATAAGCTAGTCAATTGCAATGGTATGGCAGATTGCCCCGTAGCACTATCGTTATTAAACGGAATTTTGTTGTGGTATTTTTGACGATATATCGTGAAATATATTCATATATGAAGGGGGAAGTTTTCAAAAATATAATGCCCTAATCCACAGACTTAAATGAAGTAAGTGTATGCCCGTTTTTGGCATTGGGCATGGAAAGTAAGATTTAAATATTTTTTGAAAGAATTAAAACACTATCTTGTGGATAACTCAAAAAAAGTTTACCTCAGATATATCACCATTTAGTCCGGTTGCCAAACGCCTATTTTTGACGAACCTTGTTTTGTATTATAAACAAAATGTTTTGATGGTTTTTAGATAATTCGAGTGCGTTGATTCCAAATCCGGTGGGTGCCACCTCGTATCTGTTGAGGAATTTGAGATAATTGAGGTGAAAGCCAATTATGACTGAAATACATGATTTTTATATCACAAAATACCGTTTTGTGTAACATACAAATTATGTTAATGGTTTTTAAATATTTTGGGTGCGCTGAATACGAATCCGGTAGATTCAACCTCGTATTTAATAATATTTAAAAACCATTAACATAATTTGTATGTTACACAAAACGGTATTTTGTGAACTAGAAATCATGTATTTCAGTCATAATTGGCTTTGACGTCAATTATCTCAAATTCCTAAACAGATACGAGGTGGCACCCACCGAATTCGGAATCAGCGCACTTGAATTATCTAAAAACTATCAAAGCATTTTCTTTTTGCGAAAAACAACGAAAAATGTTTGAAATTTTTTTTTAAACAAAATATTTTTGAAAAAAATTCTTAAAAAAATTTCAAAAAGCTGATTTTTTTTTAATGATGGTATTTTTTATTTAAGTTTAACCCCTCATAACTTCTTTGACTGGCGGACATTTGAAAAAAAAAGTTGCTTATTTTTTCATGAATAAAATTATATCTAAGAATTTTTTGTCTAGGACGATTTTTGATTTTTTTTTTTTGAAAGTTCGAAACTTCTATATAATACTATTCTAATAACCAAAAATAACTTACGGAATGTTTTTTTGGGCCAATTTTTTTGATTCTCCAAATGGATTATTAGCAAATCCAATAAATAATGTCATGTTATTTTTATTTTTCCATTTTTTGGATGTAGTTTTAAGATTCGAACCAACATAGTTCAATTCCACTTCGCTATTAATGTTTTCTCCATTAATATCTGAAATTAATTGAAATTTTGGTAGTTATCTGATGCATACAGGGTAGCCCAAAAAAACGGACACTTTTTAAACCATTTGGACTTTTTTGTCGTTTGACCGATTTACACGAAATTTGAAATATACTAAAAACCTGTAAGATTTGGAAGATAATTTTATTTATTTAAAGTATTATCATATTGTTCAGTAATAAAGCTATTTCCAAAGGGTTTGTTTTAAAGCATTGGGGATTAGAGCAAAATGTATAATATGATAACTTTCTGACCTAACTATGTTCAGTGATCTTTCTTCAATAGATGAGTATGTATAAATTCAAATTTAAAATTGTAGTTTATTTTTATTCATATTTTTCCGAAAGGTTACATATAGCAATAAATTGATTTTTAAATGTAAAAAAAACGATTCAGTAGGCGTGTTATTTATCTGACATCTCTTAAATTTAATCTCTTAGTTTAAAAAGTATTTAAAATGACCGAAAAACTGAAAAAATGTCGAATTACTTTAAAAATCAAGGAGAAAAATGTGAAAGCTAAATTCTAGATGCATATTTTAAGAAAAATGGGTATTAAGTAACACAAAAATTATAAATGGCGTATGGAAATTCGAAAATGTTATTATATAAATTAGAAATAGTAATAATAATAATAATAATAATAATAATAAGTCGCTAAAATAAAACAAGATTTAAGTATTTGCTAAAACGAAGAAAGAATTTAAAGTAGAAATATGTTTTTATTACAAATAAATTAAATTATATAAGCACTGTCTTATTTTTTAACAATAATATAAAAGCACATTATGGTACAGGATCTTGGTTATTTGTAGTAAGGCGAAATTTTTTAAAATTTACCAGAAAACGCATTTTCTTAACACCTTAAGTTTCGAAACGCGAATTATTTTATAAAACCTTTTAATTAAATTTTTTTTCCGGCGCGCAGGATTTTCTTTCGAGTTTTCGCTATTTCTTTTTAATTTGCATAATATATTTTCATACTTATTTTTTTTTTTAATTTTATTTATACGCGTGTAACTTTAAATTGGCTGGCCAACAATTTTTTTTTTATTTCAAGTTCACGTATTTTGAAAACAGCCCAGAATTCAAAAAGAAAATTATTTTATAAAACCTTTTAATTAAATTTTTTTTGCTGGCGCGCCGCGGCGCGGAGGCATTCCCATAACTGCAAGTATGTGACTTCATTATCGATAATTATGTTAGAGCTGCAGGCAAAAACATTTATAAATCATTTTCCAAACAGCTTAGAATTTTTAAAGTTAATTATTTATAAATTATTATAAATACAAGTTTTCTATAAAATTGGGTTAAAGCGAACGTACTTAGAAAATCAGTTTTGCCGTATTTAAAATAAAATCTTAGGTCAGTTTAATGTTGATACGTTTAAACTTAGATATAAGTACGACTCATTCATACAGGCTGAAAAAATATTAAAACTCTTTGCCGTTCCAAAATTGTGAACTCCCAAACTTGGGCAAAGTTTTAATTTCCTGAGTATAAAATATACAATGTAACTAAATTTTAAGAACAGAAATGGATTCAACAGCTCAATATCTAATATAAGAAAGCTTGTTTTTATTAGGTCAAAGATAAATCCCTGTGCCTTGGTAAAAGTGTTAAGACGATTCTGCAAAAAAAAAGCCATTTAACGATTTTTTTTTATTTTTACAAAGAATGCATAAAATACACCACTGAATCATACTCAGAAAAAACATCGAAGTTGCTAGAACTTTTAGGTGATTTTTTTAAAACTAGCCGTGCGTGGCTTCTATAATTAGTTTAACTTAAACGCTGAGTTTCTGAGAATAATATGTTGCACCCCTTCGGAAAGTTTGATAACAACTTGGTAGGACGGAGAACAAATAATTTATGAATAGTCCAAGTTAGACCGTAGAACATAAATATTGTATGTTATATTAATTGGGTTAATAGTAAATTGTAATGTACCTACAAACTTTGTGTTTATTACAGTAATAGGTACTTTATTGCCATATGTCTTGTATCAGCAGCAATTAAAATTTTATATCAAATTTAATATTTGTCAACGCTACATAAAATTTATTTAGAAATAAAGAGAAAATGATGCTCATATATTTTTATTTAGAGCCGAGTTTAGAACTTAATTCTTAGGAACTATAAACAATTTTCTTAGTATATGTGTATAGATGATAACCCACAGAAAAAATGTTACCTTTGTGGAATTTCCAGATTTAGAAACTATTCTAACCTGTTTCGTTCGTTCATTTAAAAAAAAAAAATTATATACTATTTTTTTATGTAAAATTAGATGTAAACAATAAATGTTTGATATTTTCTTCAAACATTCAGTTTGTAACAAAATTCCGGAAGCGAAAAACCTTGCAACCCAGGAACTGAATATTTATGTACAAATCCTATAAAAAATTTACTTTATCCAATACATACAGATAATGAGACAATTACCAGCTTTATTTTAAATAGATAAACTCAATAATAACCCCCGCGTGGCTTTTACTTTATTGAGTGAATAATTATTTATTTTACCCACTCAACTGTCACTTGTCAAATTATTTTCTTGTAAATGTCATTAAAATTTTTAATAAAAATATGAATTTCTATTTATTGGATAAAACCTTGTATGGCACTCATGGGTAAACCGATATTGCCCTCTCGAAAATTAACCTGCTGACGCGTCAGCCAAGCAGGTTAATTTTCTCATGGGCAATATCTTACTTTACCCACTAGTACCATAAATAACTATTATTCAACACCTTCACAGAAACACTTGTTTTGAGCACTATTTTAAATGTCAAAAGTGAGTTTTTTTCCACTAGTGGTAATTTTTTTACCCACTCTTTTACGTACAGCTTTTGATCTCACCCAAAATTAGTTACATACCCTATTAATTAAGTATTATAACTAAACCATAAAAATTAAAGAAAACCCCAATTATTCTTTAGTTTTTGAATAAAATACTGTTTTTATTAAAAATTCTGTCATCACCGCGTCCATTTTGACGTTTGTAAGAAATGTAAAACTAGCAATTGTTTATTTTTAATAGGCATACTTAGGCCATGGCTATCTATTATTTTAGTATTAAGAAAACTTAATCTTAATATTTTTGACATAATTTTTCGCAAAATTATAGATTTTTATTTAAAAATAAAAGGTGGATAAAATTAAATTCTTAACTCGTGTATTAAGTGATTTTATCCACTTAAGAATATTCTGATATTCTTTGCTACTTAATACACTAGTTAAGAAAATAACTATATTTTTTTTTTAAAAACACTATATGTAGATACTTTTTTGCGTATCTTTACATAAAAAAAAATATTCCAATAAGAAAAATTCAAAAAAAGTATACCGAAAAAAGTTCTAGGCAAAAAACTGAAAATCCACCCGGTTTCGAATTGAAATTTATATATTTTTACCCGACTTGCGGAAACAAATATCTACTGTATACGCAGGTAGGTTTACATGTACCTACATATGATTGTATATCAATATATAAGTTTGCAGGTTTTTTGTTTGAAACTATTTTTTATGCACTTTTTAAAACTTGCAGAAATGATTTTTTTTTTAGTTTCTTCAAACTAGTGGTGTTTCTAAATATTATCAATGAAACCCTTTCCTTAATTTTAAATACAATCAGTTTTTATCCAAAAAAAAACAGGTACCGATTTTTTTAGGTTTGAGTGCTTTGAGCTACCCCTAAACATTAACCGATTTGGCACATTTTTGAGCGGCCACCGTTTTTTACCGAGGAGCAACTTTTAAGCAACCGAGCGTTTTGGGAAAAACGGGATTTTTTGACACACGTTAAGTAGGTACTAGAATATGGGCGTTCTGTTTTAAACAGAACTTTTACGTTTTCTCTGGTCTCCTCAGCCTATCTCGCTAGGCACACTTATACAGGGTGATCAGTGACTGCCATGCCAGGTGATTCTACATTCAAAAATATGAAAAAAAGTTTCTATAAAGGTTGGTCCGGAAATGAGCCTTAAGGGAGCTACTGTCCTTCGATGACATATAGAATGGGGAACAAAAAAAAGCATCAATAAAATTTAAATGCTGCAGGGTGATTCTTCATTTAAAATTGAACAAAAAAGCATTCTTCACCAAAACACCTAAATTTAATATTAAATGAGTAATAGCCTTTTAAAAAGTAACGTTTTTGGTAGCACAAAACGTTACTTCCTCTTAATTGCATTTTTTTTAAACGGTTGCTCCTACAGTATTACACTTAATGACATTTTTTATGTATTTTTACTCAAGGAGTTTATATTTTTTACAAAAAATCCCAAAAAGTAATCATAAAATGGTTTGGGGCAAAAATGTGTTAAGCCTAATACATTATTCTGTCTAGCGACGCCACTTGATAAATTAAAAAAAAATAACATAAACTTATTGTACTTATTAATACTAGTATACATGCAAAAACTCGTCGCTCTAGCTTAAAGGGTACCAGAGTTATTAATTAAAAACCTTATTTTTATTACAATTTTAAAGTGCCGTAGCTCACTTATAAACCAGGCGGTATCTGTTTTAAAACACCCATGTTTGGGTAAATCGTATACCATTCTATATTTTTAGATAAATGGGTCCAAAATATCACTAATAATGATAATTTCACTATGCGCATAAAATCAACCGTGTGCGTAACTTTTTATATAACAAAATGTTGCAAAATCGAGAAAAATTTCATGTTTTTTCTCCTTTTCGTGCATATATCTCTGGAACTGTTCATTTCAGACAAATATTGAAAAGGAAAAAAAGTTTTGCAATTGAATTTTATATATAATGAAATTGATTGCAAATCAAAAAAATAATAATTGTTATAGAAAAAATAGTAAAAATCACAAAAATGGGTTAGAAAAATCAATTTATTTTGGGATTTTTTTTTCGGACACTTAAAGTATACGTAGGAGCTTTAAAATTGGCACAAGAAAACTTCATGGTGTACTAAATCATCACACCAAATTTCATCAAAATCGGTCTGATAGTTTTTGCACAATAATTTTGCAAGCCGGATTAAAAAAAAATGCAAATTTTCAAAATCATACAATAGTGAACATATTATCAATGAAACCCTTTCCTTAATTTTAAATACAATCAGTTTTTATCCAAAAAAAACAGGTACCGATTTTTTTAGGTTTGAGTGCTTTGAGCTACCCCTAAACATTAACCGATTTGGCACATTTTTGAGCGGCCACCGTTTTTTACCGAGGAGCAACTTTTAAGCAACCGAGCGTTTTGGGAAAAACGGGATTTTTTGACACACGTTAAGTAGGTACTAGAATATGGGCGTTCTGTTTTAAACAGAACTTTTACGTTTGCTCTGGTCTCCTCAGCCTATCTCGCTAGGCACACTTATACAGGGTGATCAGTGACTGCCATGCCAGGTGATTCTACATTCAAAAATATGAAAAAAAGTTTCTATAAAGGTTGGTCCGGAAATGAGCCTTAAGGGAGCTACTGTCCTTCGATGACATATAGAATGGGGAACAAAAAAAAGCATCAATAAAATTTAAATGCTGCAGGGTGATTCTTCATTTAAAATTGAACAAAAAAGCATTCTTCACCAAAACACCTAAATTTAATATTAAATGAGTAATAGCCTTTTAAAAAGTAACGTTTTTGGTAGCACAAAACGTTACTTCCTCTTAATTGCATTTTTTTTAAACGGTTGCTCCTACAGTATTACACTTAATGACATTTTTTATGTATTTTTACTCAAGGAATTTATATTTTTTACAAAAAATCCCAAAAAGTAATCATAAAATGGTTTGGGGCAAAAATGTGTTAAGCCTAATACATTATTCTGGCGACGCCACTGGATAAATTAAAAAAAAATAACATAAACTTATTGTACTTATTAATACTAGTATACATGCAAAAACTCGTCGCTCTAGCTTAAAGGGTACCAGAGTTATTAATTAAAAACCTTATTTTTATTACAATTTTAAAGTGCCGTAGCTCACTTATAAACCAGGCGGTATCTGTTTTAAAACACCCATGTTTGGGTAAATCGTATACCATTCTATATTTTTAGATAAATGGGTCCAAAATATCACTAATAATGATAATTTCACTATGCGCATAAAATCAACCGTGTGCGTAACTTTTTATATAACAAAATGTTGCAAAATCGAGAAAAATTTCATGTTTTTTCTCCTTTTCGTGCATATATCTCTGGAACTGTTCATTTCAGACAAATATTGAAAAGGAAAAAAAGTTTTGCAATTGAATTTTATATATAATGAAATTGATTGCAAATCAAAAAAATAATTATTATTATAGAAAAAATAGTAAAAATCACAAAAAAGGGTTAGAAAAATCGATTTATTTTGGGATTTTTTTTTCGGACACTTAAAGTATACGTAGGAGCTTCAAAATTGGCACAAGAAAACTTCATGGTGTACTAAATCATCACACCAAATTTCATCAAAATCGGTCTGATAGTTTTTGCACAATAATTTTGCAAGCCGGATTAAAAAAAATGCAAATTTTCAAAATCATACAATAGTGAACATAAAGCCCTTAGATACTTGATAAATTTAAACACATATAGAAGAGAGCTTAAACTTTCAAATGATGTTTGAAAAATTAAAATCCGTTAATTAGGAGAGCCTACGCAGCTGTTTAAACATTTGCCGAATTTTTGCGCTTATAAACAATTAGAATAACTTTATGAATTTTAGATGAATTTGGTTTTTTTAATATACACGGAAAGAAATTAGTGGGCTCTGCGCTATACATTATAAGATATTTGGTAACAGTGGCAAATTATAGTGATTTAAGCTATAGATTATAAGGGACACAATAACTAATAATGTTAAAAATAAATTGGAAACGATTATATATTACAGACACGATTATATTTATTACAGGCACTATTATAAATTTACAGAAATTTTATTATATTATAAAAATTATTAGCACGGACAATAATTAAATCTATTTAAGCTATAAATGCCATACTATTTGTTATATTTTATTATTCACTAAACAATTAAAGTATTTCATATAAATTTTTACACTGACTGCCATAATTGTAAGAGAAAGCCTTGTATTTATATAATAAGCGATTATAATTTGCTTGGTATGTGTGTTATAGCGCTCCTAGCTATAATTTTTTTTCCGTGTATATTGAAAGTACTTAAAAAGACGCTTGCTTAAAAAAAAATTATGATGATTCGTTCATTAGTTTCGAAGTTAATTATTATTGTATATTATTAATTAAGCACTTATATAAAAGATATTTTAAAATTGCTCAAAAAATGTTATAAACAATTTTTTCTTAAAATACATTATATTCGAGATATTAGCGTTTAAATCAGTAAAATTTTTTTTAGCATAACTTAATTCTAAAACGATTTTGAAAAAATGTATTTCAAATAAAAGCCTTTTTTCTATTTTGCGACTCTTATAATCTCATAATCACACGCATTTTGCGTGTTCTTATAGGCCCATAAGAGGTCTCTACTTTTTTTTCTGTTGGGTTGGCAACAAACAAAAGCCTACCTCTTGACGTTTTGCGTGCATATGTCAATGTTGATTAAAAAATTTAATTTTTTACAAAATTTTGTTTTTGGGTTATTTTTTACCGTGTTAAAATAGTTGACTGGTTAATTGCAGTGAAAAAAAAGAAGAGATTACTGTAAAATATATCAAAATATCATTTGTTCTTAGAATTTTAAAAATAGTGTAAACTGTAATGCCAACCCAAAACAAAAATCCCTAAATCAGTCATCAATTTAAATGTAAGTTTTTTAAATTTTAGAGCAAATTAGAAAAAATTGTATAAAGCACTCGTTTCATAACACGTTTTTAGAGCACTAGTACTTTAGAAAACTCGCCACAAGCGGCTCGTTTTCTAAACTTTTTTTACTCGTGCGCTAAAAACGTATGTTATGAAACTAGTACTTTAATATACTATTTTAAGCCCTATAAAAATGCTATTTAAGAAAGCGTCTTTTCGAGTACTTTCAATATATATTAAAAAAAGAACAAATTCATTGAAAATTCAAAAAGTTATTCTAATTGTTTATAAGCGCAAAAATTCGATAAATGTTTAAACAAGTGCCTAGGCTCTCCTAATTAACGGATTTTAATTTTTCAGAAATCATTTGAAAGTTTGAACTCTCTTCTATATTTGTTTAAATTTTCAAGTATCTAAGGGCTTTATGTTCAATTTTGTATGATTTTGAAAATTTTATTTTTTTTTTTTTAATCCGGATTGCAAAATTATTGTGCAAAAACGATTTTGATGAAATTTGGTGTGATGATTTAGCACACCATAAAGTTTTCTTTTGCTAATTTCGAAGGTCCTACGTATACTTTAAGTATCCGAAAAAAAATCCCAAAAAAACTCGATTTCTCTAACCCTTTTTTGTGACTTTTACTATTTTTTCAATAATAATTATTTTTTCGATTTGCAACTAATTTCATTATATATAAAATTCAATTGCAAAACTATTTTTCCTTTTCAATATTTGTCTGAAATGAACAGTTCCAGAGATATATGCACGAAAAGGAGAAAAAACATGAAATTTTTCTCGATTTTGCAACATTTTGTTATATAAAAAGTTACGCACAGGGTTGATTTTATGCGCATAGTGAAATTATCATTTTTAGTGATATTCTGGACCCATTCCAAAAATATCGAATGGTATACGATTCACCCATCTCAAAACAGATACCGCCTGGTCTATTAGGGCTCATTTGCGGACCAACCTTTATAGGAACTTTTTTTGATATTTTTGAATGCAGAATCACCTCTTAAATTTTGACATGCCAGTTATTGATCACCCTGTATTAGAGATTTGACATTATATTCCAGATGTAACAATATTACATGCGATTTTCATCATTAAAATAATTTAGGATATAGTATTCTAATCTGGAATTATATATACTTATAAGTTTATGACATTCGTTGTCCCATGACAATATATCTAGTAAGCTACAGTGTTAATTAATAGCGTTATGCTTTTGTTTTGTACTATGGATTATATCCACATGAAACGTATATAATATTGTACATAATAAAGTATACTTTATCAGACAACTTCCGGAAATGGGTAAATTTAAGCTTGGCTTTTTAAACCGTATATATACGCGTATTGAATCAGAAATCTTTATTAATATGCTTGATTAGAGTACTAGCTTTGTTGTTTTTTGTGCTCATATCTTTAAGAGATCCAGCTCAAATATTCATATTACATTTTTTTTAGAGAATTATTTTAGATTTATTTTGGTTTAATTTTTCTTTTCATGCGATGAATAATATTATTATCATCATTTAGTCTGTTTGGTATATTTAAGAGACTGACTTAGTGCCTATGGCTCATTTTTCTTAATAGGAATTAGTTTGAATGGGGATTAATGGGGGAGTGAGTCTCATTATTTAGTCTGTTTGGTATATTTAAGAGACTGACTTAGTGCCTATGGCTCATTTTTCTTAATAGGAATTAGTTTGAATGGGGATTAATGGGGGAGTGAGTCTCAGCTCACTGATTCTGGAGTTGCATCTGTCATGTATTGGTAATTATCGCTTATACAAGCAAGTTATCTAAAAAACATAATTTTTGTCCCTTTTTTCCCCTATAGGCATGATGCATTTTTCTATAGTTTTCCTTAAAAGTTTATTTTAGTTTATCATTTTTTCGGAATCGTTTTCCCTTATCTCAGTTTTTTAAATATAGGGGACGGGGCATACAAAAAACATACTTTTTTTGTTAATCTAATAGTAAAAAAAATATTTTTTTATACATTTTTGAGATACGTAAAACAATTCTATTAACCCTTACCCTCCCAAAACTAAACTAATGATAATTTTTCTATTTCCTTGTTTTTTTTTTTAATTTGCTATGCATAAAAAGAAGAAAAAAAAAATAAAAAATAAACCGATTTTTTTTTTAATTTTTGCTGTATTATAGTGAATTAAATTTGCATATTTGTTTGCATACATAGAAAGTCTATAAAAGTATTTTGGATTAATATTGCCTTAAAGAAAAAATAAAGAAGTTAAGTCACAATTGTGACACCCTGGAGGGTAAGGGTTAATAAGATCAGGAATTTTTAATTTTAATCAAAATTATAAAAAATATTAATTAAATATTACATCAATCTGTTTTATAATTATAAATGATGATGATGATGATTATAATCATCGCACAGAGTGATATTGGTAGACTGCAGTTTCGGGCTACTGTCTCTCTTAAGTACCAAAAGTCAACCCTGTACGCTGATTGACAAAAAGTTTAGACTTTATTCAGCAAAGAAGTAAATCATTAGATTGATTTATACTTGTGCTCCATCTATTGCTGGATCTAGGAATCTTGAGTTAGTAAAAAAATTAAAAAATTTGTATTGCTTTTGTTACGTTTATCGACGTTTTATATCCAAAAATTATATTTCCGTCAACATTTTTTTCCGTCTATCTGTCTGTCTGGCCGAAAATTTTTGGTCACAAAATTTCTCGTGAGAACGCTAAACACTTTAAATTTAGACCATTATGGTCCAACCTATTAGGTTGATAATAAGTTCTAAGCTGGGATTGATTTTGGTAAAAATCGGGGTGGGTTAAGGAGATAAAATGGGGTAAATACAATTATTTTTTTTAAACATTTTTGTCATTTTGTTTTCGTTTATCGAAAAAACAAACTTTTTTTGAAATATTTTTTATTTTGTTTTCAAATCTTTTTCGTGTTCTAAAAAATATATATTTTAAAAATCGGGGTGGTTAAGGAGGTAAAATGGGGTAGAAACAATTATTTTTTAAACATTTTTGTCATTTTGTTTTCGTTTATCGAAAAAACAAACTTTTTTTTAAAAATTTTTTATTTTGTTTTCAAATCTTTTTCGTGTTCCAAAAAATATATATTTTTGTTAAAAAGTCCAAACCTAGAACCTGGACCTACAGGGAAAAGTATTATTTTTATGGTAGCAGTTATTTTGTCTAGCTATAATTTTTAAGTTTTGACAAAGGCGCTAAAAAGGCGCAAAATAATTGTTTGCGTAAGGCGCAAGAAGTGTATATAATGTGATAATTTTATGGTGGTTGTGCTTGTTATGCGTTGAACATTGATTCTAACAATGGAGCTCTCTACAACTTGAATTATGAAACAAAAGACGTCTACCCTATCTCTATCTCATTTGTGCTACACTTTCCAGCCAGCCAAATAAATACTGTATTTGTTTTTCATACAACAAATACAGTATTTATTTGGTTGGGCGGAGAGTGTAGCACTGAGCGGCACGAACGAACAGAGCTAATGTGAATCTGTAGAATAAGATAATTCTACTAAAATTTAGATGGCGCCAGTAATTTCTTTAATAGAAATACTATATTTATACTTTTCGCCCGGCCAAGTAAATATTGTATTTTTTCAACAAAGAACAAATACAGAATTTGTTTGGTTGGGTGGAAGTGGGAGTGTATGTATGTCTTCTATCCTTTTTGGGTAGAACTTTTGTCCCTGTCTAATCTAACGGGAGAAATCGCCATTCGGCCTCACTAACTCTTACCATATTTATTTAAAACTATTAAAAATAATTGTAACCAAATAAATGTAAACTTCATCATTTTATGGGCATTTTCACATTTACACTTTCACGAATCGCCAAAAACATAACATTAGTTTATTAAACGAAATTTTATTGAGAATATTATAAAAAATAAATTTGAAAAAAATATATACCTATGTATATATTTGCTGCGATCTTAACAAGAAATAATATGTAACTAACTAACGTTAACTTTTCTCAAACAGTCCTAAACATTACACACGGTATCTGGGAATGAAGATTTAGTTCAACTTGCGAATAAACCAAATTATTTTTTCTACGACCACTTTTCAACACTCTTTTTTGTTTAGTAAACAAGCAATTACTCACAGCGTGCGTAATATTGTCCAAAGTTACGGTTAGGGAGTTTTTTTTATTCTAGAAATTGGTACTTAAATAATATTTTCTACTTTTTTTTTCTTTAATAACTACCTCCTAAGAAACATGAAAAAAAAAATAAAAAATCAAATTCATTCTATTCTAAACTTATTTTATAAAATAAGAAAGTTTAAAGTTAATACTGTCGCTGATGTTAAATCACCTTTAAAAGTGAATTTGTAGCTACGCAAAGCTTTAAAAAATTACGAAAGTAGCAAAATGTTGTTTCATATGTCAAAAGTTGAGGTTCCTTAAGTACATTATAGGTATGAAATTTCAAAATTTTATCTTTACAAATACAAAAGTAAAGGGGGGTGTACATTGGATATATGACACCCGGTATAGTTAAAAATAATCCTAATGCTTTGTAGAATAGAACTGTGAAATAATACTGGGGTTATTTAAATTTTTTTTTTTAATTTTTTTTTTTTTTATTCTGCATGAAATTTTTTATGAAAATTAGTACCTAAGGGTTTTTGGGCTCGCTGAAACTGAATATAACCATATAAACATCTAATGTTACACCCTAAATAATTTGGTTTATTCAAAAGTTGATCTAAATCTTCATTCCCAGACACCGAGTACCGAAGCGTTACGCACAAATACAAAAATACAATAAGCATGCAGAAGAAAGGGATAGCTATTTACAGAGACTGAATACCATTAATTTCCGCTTTTTAGTAAATATATAACAATATCTTAATTTAAATAAAGGCGAAACTTCATTTAATTTTGGATAAAATTGTCGAACAAAAGACGAGACGTTTCCTGCATTTTAACAAAAATAATTAAGATTGAAACCATTTTTAAGCTACACTAAGAATATGAATTATTATTTTTTCTTTGATTATTTTTTAACGTTTTTATCAAACAATCACAATATTTCTGGCCACGTGTTTATTTCTGTCCAATCATATTATATCTTATATTGGAAATTTTCTACTGTAGAAAAATCTAGGGAGAATTGCTGTATTATTTTGTTTTTTAGTATTTATCTTTTACAACTAGATTTCATACCTAAAACTAATTAATAATTTAATATGAGTATATTACTATTTATAATTATTGTTATTAATTTATTATTTACCAAAAAATACCTCAAAATATTCTTATTATAAAATGTAATGACAGTTTTTATAGGTTGACTTTTATGAACATGCTGGCAAGCCTAGCGCAGTACCGCGCTAGTCACTACTGCAGTAAGTGACTAAACTATTGACAGAACTATAATTTTCAATTTAAAAGTAGACAAAAAGGTTTTAGCTTAGCAGTTGAAAATGTAATTAAATTAACCAAATCAAAATATAAATCGTTAAAAAATAATCTTTTTTACACATGACTCTTCGAATTATCGGGAAAAAATCAAAGTTTTCATTCAAATTTGCTGTCAAAGGAAATAATTACTCAAGAGGCCCCGGTCGTAATTATTTCCAGACAGCAAATTTTCATGAAAACGGCGAATTTTTCCTCAGCCTCTTGTGTAATTATATATGACAATCTTTGTAAATGCCTATTTAATAAATAGTATTTATTCACTCCTTTTTGTTAAGTAAACAAGCAATGACAGCGTGCCTAATATTAGCCAAAGTTACGGTTAGGGATTTTTTTGATTCTAGAAAATGTTGGTATTTACTCATTTACTTATTTACATCCAAACCAAGGATCCAAACCTTAGGTATACTGTTATGGCGAAAAACCAGTTTTTCAGATTTATCCGTCTATACATTCGAAAAAACCCGATTTTTAGATGTCGGTCTGTCCGTCCTTCCAAAGGTCAACGGGTCATACCATTTGATAGATCCAAACCAAACTTTAAAAGGTTTTACAGGATTGCTTTCAGTGCTCTTTTCTTAGTTTCTCTACTTCCCAAATAAGAGTAAACATTCGATTTTCTTAAAAAACACTGATGATTTTGCTCAAATTTTGTACGTTAATTGCATATTATAAGCATTTCCCAAAAAAAAAAACATATAAGGGCGTATTTTTTGCAATTTGGCCGTAGGTTCCTTAACTCATTTACCACTATCTGGTGTTACTTTTTTATAATCACCAAAAATCGAGGGGCTGACCACGAGGAAATCTTTTGTACAAGCCAAAGGAACTCAGGAGGACCTCTGGAGGAACTCCGTAGAACTCCGAGGAAACCTGGAGGAACTCCGAGGAACTCTTTGCAAAAAGGAGGAACTCTGGAGGAACTCTTTGCAAAATGGAGGAACTCTTTGCAAAATGGACGAACTCTTTGCAAAAAGGAATTCTTTTGTACAAATTTCAGACGCGGTCAGAAAAAATTATTATTTATTACCCATGTGGATTAACGTACTTATGTTCAAACTAGATCAGCTGTTACAAACACTTTATCAAAACATCCTACCTTTGGGCGCCAATCTTTTTTTTTTTTGAAGTTTTGTCAGGGACAAAGCTTTTTTTCCTGAAGGTAATCTGGCGCCAATTTTTGTTTTGAAGGGGCGTCAAGTTTGGTAGAAACCGGCAGGGACAAAGCTCTTTTTCCTGAAGACAATTTTGGGGGGCGCCAATTTTTGTTTTGAAGGGGCGCCAAGTTGGGTGGTAGAAACTGTCAGGGACAAAGCTCTTTTTTTTCGTGAAGGTAAATCGGGGGCTCTAGGTTTTATTTGAAGAGGCGCCAAGTTTGGAGTAACCGTCAGGGAAAAAGCTTTTTTTGTGAAGGTATTTTTTTTGGGCGCCAACTTCTTTTTTGTAGGGGCGCCAAGTCCAAACCGTCAGGGACAAAGCTTTTTCTTGAGGGTGCCTTATTGGCAGTAGTGATTGCACAGCGGTAATTTCTACGGCTTATTTGCCAAAAATTACCCCTTCCAGAGAGGAACTCTTAAGAAACACAGGAGGAACTCCGAGGAACTCTTTGCAAAAAGGAACAACTCTTTTGTACAAATTTCATACGCGGTCAACCCCTCGCCAAAAATGAATGAAGCCTGAATGAGAATAACAAAAAAATAATCAAAATTTTAAAACTTCTTCGCGATAAAGTTAGTGTGCTGGAACCGTACCATTTTAGTTTATTATCCTCGTTGTAGGAAAATCTAGTTAAAATAAGTTTATGTGTCTACTTAGGTTATAGTTTATAACTGCACGAAAAATAGTTAAAACTATAAATTAGATTTTATTATAGCGGATAAAAAAGAATATGAATCTCTAATATGAAATTTCAACTTTTTATCAAAATAGACATCCACTATCCAATATCTTATTACCTCTATTTCATAAATAACACTACCCTAGTAGAAATAACGTTAGAATAACGTTTTTCTAATGTTAGAAAACTGTATAAAAGTACGTTAAAAAATATGTGCAAATGTCTCGCTTTTTAACGTTAGAATCTAACGTTAGTTACAAACGTTAATCTAACGTTAGATTTTTAACTTAGAAATACGTTATAAGTACGTTCAATTTCTAACTTTCGGAGGGGGCATGGCCAACTAGGAAATTTCTACCTGCATCATAAAATGGCAGCTGAAAACAAATTTATGCATATAAATAAATCTTAATATATTTTAACAATCATAATATTTTTAAACATAATTTCGTTACATTTATTTATAAAATAGCCATCTTTTTAGGTGGCCCTTAATATTTTTCGTGTAATATCCTGTTATACTTCGATAAATACGTTTACCTCTAAGAAAAACTTTATATTTAGTTAGTTAATATTTATTTATACATTCAGAATCTTAAAATAATTTTTCAGTTATAGTACAGCGTTGACTTACTATAATTTTGACTTTTGGTGGATATTTTTTTAAACTTATTATAGAAATAATAAATAATTATCAAACCTAGGCACATAGCGGTCTGAAATGAGTATTTTCTACTATAGCTTACGTATTAGTAATTGAAATTTAAAAAATATTTAAAGTTAGAATAAGGTTAGAAAAAGGTTAGAATTTAGTTAGTAAACCAACGTTAGATTTATGTATTTTATAACGTTTTTGTCAAACGTTAGTTTTTAAGGTTAGATTTATATATTTTATAACGTTTTTGTATAGCGTTCGAGACTAAACATAAAAATGTCACTAATCTAATGTTATGTTAAGTTAGATTTATGTACTTTTCTACCAGGGTTAATTTAACATTTTATTGGTTAAATTCTTAGTTTAACGTAAATTATTGGGTAAACCAATATTTAAATAAATATTAGTAGTTCGGCTCTGGATCGCCATATTGCATACGGTGAATTAAATCGTAGGTATGTATCTGTGTTTAATACTCGAAAGAGATAGTATTTCTAATTATGTAATCATGTATAACCTTAATAGTTATTTAACATATCAATGATTTATTTCAATTGGCGAATTACCTACTAAAACTATTGTTTTGCAACAAAAAAAATCCAATATGAAACAAGTATTTAAATAGATCATCAAATATGTTCTTTAACTCATCTTTTAACAAGCGAAGGTGCCAAAAACCGACTATCGGCAGTATTGTACACTAGAGCCATCTAGTTTGCAAATTTCAAACTAGGTGTTTTGTTTGATTTTAAATTCTGTATCTTTAAAACATTATATTCTAGCAAAAAACTGTATATAACATTTTTTATAGGGCTTAAAAAGAGCTTTTATTTAAAATATAATTTTTTGAAATCGGGTTATAAATATGTGAGATATGCTAAAAAAACGTTTTACTGCTTTAAACGCCAATATCTCGAAAACAATGCGTTTTCGGAAAACGTTGTTTATAACATTTTTTGACCAATTTAAAATTATCTTTTATATAAGTGCTAAATTAACCAAGTACAATAATAATTGCCTTAATTATAAACAAAAAACGCTAAGAATAGGAGTTTTACCCTATTTTTACCCCCTTACCCCCAATCGTTTACCCCCAAAATCTAATCAGCTCTTCGGAATACGATAAGAAACAATATGCAAAAAACCGAAAGTCGATATCTCATGTAGAAATGGAGTTAGAGAGTTTACACCCAGAGACAGACAGACGGACGGACGCTAATTTTTTTTTACTGATTTCTACTCAGAATGGTCTAAAACGTCGAGAAATGTGAAAAAAAGTGGTCAAAGATTTTGACTTTTCGGCGAAGATTTCAATACATCGACACTCTTAGTAGCACTAAGTGCTGATGTAATAACTGTGATCGAGATCCATTCTCATATTCGAGTTTTGATAAATCAAAATTAAAAAATTATTATGTCTACTCCAAATTTTTTTATTGAATCATTTTATTTATAAAAAATTAGCTACAATTGTTTCGAACCTTGAATTTAGGGTCATCTTCAGGCTAAAATAGATTAAACAACACGGACTACATTATAAACATACACCAATTTCTTGGCTATTTTAGCCTGAAGATGACCCTAAATTCAAGGTTCGAAACAATTGTAGCTAACTTTTTATAAATAAAATGCTTTATTAAAAAAAATTGAAGTAGACATAATAATTTTTTAATTTTGAGTATTCTATTTTTTTTCTAATTGTCCGTTAAATTCGTGAAAAATATTCGGAAACCTAGCCTATGTTAATCGGTCAAGACGAATCTTTTACCGTCTCGACCATTAAAATCAGCGCAGAAGTTCAGACTCTAGACAGGGACAAACATATATACAAACACATATACATATAAACAGATTAGGAACATAACCATCTTTTCGCGAGGTTGTAGTCTCGTAAAAATATGTCCAATATCTTAGCTGATTTTTTTCGGTATTGAAACATTTATTTAGGTATTTTATTTTTTAAGATTTCTTTCTTATCAACTATTTTAGGGGGAAGTACGAGGGGAAGTATTATTTTGCAATATTATTTTTATTACACTCAATGATTAAAAAAAAATAAATCCACGAATAAGGGAACGTTCAAGTATTACGTAACGCAAAATGTACCAAAATTCATACACTTTATACCTTGGTTCTCGCGTGATTCAAGGCTGTAGAGATTTCATATTTTGGCTACCCCCCCTAATACATCCCCTATTAGGGGGGTAGCCAAAATATGAAATCTCTATAATCTATAACAACGCGAGAACCGGGGTATGAAGTGTATGAATTTTGGTACATTTTGCGTTACGTAATACTTGAACGTTCCCTAATATGTGAGTGATCACATAGTTTTTTATTTTGAGTTATTTTTTTTATGATCACGCATATAAGTTATATACCGTGCGTGTCAAAAGTCCGCCCCCTTTAACTTTTGAACTGCTTAAGATATCAACTTAAAATCTGAACCACGTAAATAGCATAACCTGTGCAAGAACATGTAAAAAAAATCATAAGCACTAATAAACTTATTCTATTCTATTCTATTCTATTCTAGAAGACCCTAATTATTTGACATGCTCAAAGAGTACAGTAAATGAAAAGGGGGTCGTGTGTTGCATAATTTAAAACATAAAACCTCTATAGATTATATATTTTTCTTTTTTAATAATGTATTATATATTTTTTTGAGGGGGCTAAAAATATATTGTCGAATATAGAATTTTATTTGCTTTAAAATTATGTATCACTGTATATAATAATAATATACATCGTCATTCAAAGTGAAAAAGGTAGTATGTTAAATTTTACTTCGTTGTTCTAAATTGTAAGAAAACTAAATAAAATGACATAAAGTGTGAAGTTTACACACTTTACACCGTGTAAAATTTAATGTGCACTATATTTAGAGACCCAACTGAATTGTGGCGTTTTATTAAAATGTCACAATTTAACACCAAAATAAAACAAGGAAAATTCAACATACAGCCTTTTGCACTTTGAGTGACGACATATCCTCTCGCATAAGGTAAACTTTTAATTTTTTTAAAGTGAAAACAATAGTATATTTCCAACCTAATAAGAAAATGAAACATTTCCAACTCGATAATAAAATAACGTATTACCTCGTAAAATTCGCCATTTTAAATGATCTACAGATTTTTGCAGATTTCTAACGTAAACTTCAACTAAATAATAATTTAAATAAGTAGGTGGTTGTTATTTTATATTAATAGTCTCGGTATGAACCATATAATATATAAATAAATATTATTTCTTATTGTTTTTCGTAGAAATAAACAGAAAAGGTTAGGTTATTTTATTCGCAAAACCACAGCTGTTTACAGACAAAGCGAAAGTTTCGCCATCTATGAGGTATAACCAAAAGACAAAAAACAGGTTAGATATTCATATCTAACCTAGGTTAAAAAAGAAAATTTTTTTTTTAACTTTTCAAGAAACAGACAAAAATGATAGATTTTGCAACTTTTTATAATGCATATAAAGAACGTTTTTCTGTATGCTTGTGAATAAAACTATTTTTTAAATTGTCCGATTTGCTTTTTATCTGTAACCATTGTTTTTAATGAGAAATCCAGGTAATTATATTAACTGTTTAATTATACAAATTGCGAAATGTAATACCTAGTAGTAAAAAAGTTGAAAGAGGTACCCAGGTTAAATACGGGAGAGTTGTCCATAGTAGAAACAAACCATTTTGGATATCTTATTACACAGTAAAAAAGATATATTTGTGGAAAATAAAATTTTAATCATCACAATTTATTTATTTATTTATTCATTTATTTTACAACTTAACAGGACATACGTCCCTTTACAAAGTTGTTATAATAAACTATGAAGTAATATAAATACAATAGAGACTTATTTAAGAAAGAAAGAAAAAAACAAGATTTGCATAAAATATTAATACTTAATTATATGAGAAAATATGATTTATAATTCAACAGCATAACAAACAGATCTTAAGGAATTAATATTTGTAAAAAATAAATCTAGAACACTTCCAATGCGTTCATAACTGGAACACATGATATCGTCGGCTTACAAGTAAAGAGCACTAAGTCCAAAAACATGGTTTTGAGATATTGACAAATTTAACTTTCACTGTTGTTTTTTAATTTTTGTAATAATTGTTACAAAAATGCACGTTTCGCCAAACACTTAAGTCGCTTAGTGCAGAAATATTTGAAATAATCTACAAGTAAAACGCACTAAGTGACTTAGTGCCTATTGCCTGATAAAATTTTATTCGAAATAAAACTGGTGCGTTTTGTATAGTGGGAACTCTCTTGGCAGTCCACCTAGAAGTTAGTTCGGTTTACCTGTACATAGATCATCAAAAATTAATTACAGTACCCTAAAAATCCCATTTTTGCAAAAAAGTGACTTAGTGCCTTTTACTTGTAAGCCGACGATATATAAAGGCGAAAATATTAGAATATTGGTACGAGGTGTTTTTAGGTAAAATAAAGTTCTATTCCTGGTACTAACGGATGGAACGTGAAATTTGAGTTTATTTAATAAGTATGAACAGTCAATAATATTATGAA
Organism: Brachypterus glaber; assembly: GCA_958510825.1. Lineage (NCBI taxonomy): Eukaryota > Metazoa > Arthropoda > Insecta > Coleoptera > Kateretidae > Brachypterus > Brachypterus glaber. Next base: position 34,548,101 of record OY294048.1, read on the forward strand.
GTAATTTATACAAAAACGCTACACTATAATAAAAACGGTGTGAAGCCATATTTACAAAACCAAATCTCTGCAGTAAACTTTTGGTAGGAGTATTAAGCGCAGGGTACTCATTATACTTTTTTAGGTACAGATACCTTAAAAACCTTTTCTGAACCTTCTCAATGCTGTTTCTGTGAATTTCATGTTTAGGGTTCCAAATAACTGCACCATAGCACCATAACTGCATTTAGTCCAGTCAAATAATAAATGTAAATAGCAATAAATGTACACGGGTTAATATTTTAAAGGGTGGTAGTGGATGGTAACAGAAGACTGCTGTTAGTTTTTCATCGGGTGATTTGCGTAAGGGGTGAGGTGCTCTTACGATAAAATGCATATAGTCAATTTTGTTAAGGAGAAAATTTCCAACAATTTTTGTTTGGATATTTTTTTAAATATATTAATGCAAACAAGTTAATTCAAAAATAACCATTATGGCGGTGAAATTGGTTTTTTTCCATTTTTCAGCCAAATTATTCATTGGACAATAAAAGTGGTCATGAGAAACTTGTAGCTCTTAAATATCTCTATAAGTTTCATATATTATAAATTATTCATAGGTACTTTGGTACGGTTACAGAAGGCGAAACTCGACTTTCAGCGCCCACTGTAACCGTAACAAAATACTTGAAATTCATAATATATAAAACTTATAGAGAATTTTAAGAGCTAGAGGTTTGCTCATAACCATACAAAAATAATGTTTTTTTTTATTAATTCGTTTTTTGAAAAGGGAAACAATTTTCAAAAAAAAAGCCTTTTTCTATAAGTCATGGACCATGACCAAGTGACTCACTGAGTATTAACAGCATCGACATGATGACGATGACATTCCGCTTGGTGAAAAATAGTTTAATGTGTCTATTTACTTGAAAAAAGAGTTTTTTTAAATACTAATTTTTGCATGCCCCCGGTAAATTGGCAGACTAACATCTCTACTCTAAATTTCTCTACTCCCTAACATCCCTACTCCACAACAACTCTACTCCGTAACATCTCTACTCCATAACATCTCTACTCCGTATCAACTCTACTCCACACTATAGACACTCGATTAGCCACTTGTCTTAACTCAAAAGAATATTTGTCATGCTAAGTCACTGTCAAAAATGAATTCAGTTTATTAATTACTTACATATTAGTGCATGTTAAGAGTACGCGGTCATTATTGCTTTTAGAATAATTCATTTATGATTGTTCTAGATTTACATTTAAAGATAAACGTTTTTTAGGAAAAAAATAAAATAATCTAGAAGAAGAAGATTCTTTGTTCTTTGAACTGATCATTTAATATTAAGTGGCTAATAAAGTGCATATAGTGTGGAGTAGAGTTGTTACGGAGTAGAGATGTTATGGAGTAGAGATGTTACGGAGTAGAGTTGTTGTGGAGTAGGGATGTTAGGGAGTAGAGAAATTTAGAGTAGAGATGTTAGTCTGCCGCTACTTCGATCCGACCCGTGGTAATGACAGTGCTAGAATTTTTTTTCCGGAGGAAAATATCTTTAGTTTTACCCTACCCAAAACATGTATATGAAATTGACTTTTTTCTAAATGAGTATCTTCTTCGTCTTAAAAAAAAATATATACAAAAAAATATAGTAAGAAAACTGGTTCAACTTTACCGCACTTCCCTATGTATATTCAGTATTTATCTGCCGTATACACTTTTACTCTAATCACAAAATTGATAAAAAATGAAAATAGTTATTAAATGAGGGACCTTCATTGCATATCTATCTAATATAAAATGAAAAAAAAAATTACCGTTTTCTATGCAGGGATGCATATAAAATTATTAACATATATCGTTTATTTCGAAAAGTCGCGACGTGTCGTATCTCAAATAATATTTGAAGAAAATTTAAGATACTACGTATTGATGTGTAATACTTTGTATTCATAGTATGGTATACTATGTATAGTAAAGCATCAGCGAATTACACGGTACACTTCTGCGATTTTAAACAAATATTTCGTGGGCTAAAACATGTTCGTAAAAGAAATTGAAAATGATTTTTTTATACCTATCTATTATTATTATTATAATAATAGGTCTAGGTATTTTTGTTCGGAAAATATTTGATTCTTTTTTTTTCAAAAATTAAGAATCCCGAACAAAATTCTAACCTAGCACCTTGCAATCACGGTTGACCTGGGCGATTTTAAATAAAAATTTCGTGAACCCCTACATTTTTTGGACTAAAACATACCTGATGACATAAGAAATCAATTCCCATTTGAAAGAATATCGTAAAAGATACACTTTTTTAGACACATAAAAAAAACGTTTTTTTGAGTAATAGGGTGTGTCAAAAAAGGATTTTTTGACCAAGGTGCATATAATTCTTTTCTCTGTTTTTAATGTTAAATAACCAACCATTACTAAATTATTTGTTTTTGGCTTTGTATTTTTTATTTTTTTATTTTTGGTTCTTGATGCGTAAAAATTTACTTTTAAATGCATTTATCTTTAAAACGGTTAAAATGGGAAATTGATTTCTTATGTCATCAGGTATGTTTTAGTCCAAAAAATGTAGGGGTTCACGAAATTTTTATTTAAAATCGCCCAGGTCAACCGTGATTGCAAGGTGCTAGGTTAGAATTTTGTTCGGGATTCTTAATTTTTGAAAAAAAAAGAATCAAATATTTTCCGAACAAAAATACCTAGACCTATTATTATAATAATAATAATAGATAGGTATAAAAAAATCATTTTCAATTTCTTTTACGAACATTTATATTTTTTTCGATTTTTTTTAATAACAACATTTTTAATTACTTTAGGGGTAAGTATTTTTTTGTTAGCAACAATATTTTATGTAGATTAAGTATTCATTTATATTATAATAATTTTATTTGCCTGATAGTAAAAGCTAATCTCTATTTAATTAGGAAAATAATATCAACTAATAACTAGGTAGATTAAAAAAATATATGGTGTCGAGTGTTTATAACTACTTAATAATGTTATTTATAAATATGTAGATATACACTATATCCATCCATGACTTGTAGGCTTATCTATTAATATTTATTATAACATATTGCCTAAGGTGGGTGAGCCAATTATTAGCAAGTTCTTAATATTAACACCCCCTCTTAAACTTGTTAGTTCGCCCTCTGTACCATAGATGTTATATCGAAAAGATGAATATTAATTATATGTATCCAGTTGGCAATGGCGTACACAAAAACGCAGTTCGTGTTTTGTGCTCTTAAACTATTAAAACTATAAAAACGTAAAATTGTGTTAATGTCGCAAGCTGGGTAGCATTGATTATTGCAGGGAAAGAACGTAGTAAGGTAGGTATAAAACATGTAATTTCTTGATCCATATTATGTTTCACTCAATAAAGAAGTGGAAAGGTTATTTTTTGAGATTGTTGTGTAAGTAGCTTTGTTTCTAATATTGCCATGCTAAGTAGCTGACAACAAAAAAATGACAAAAACAAAAAAAAAACAAGAAAGAAATTAACGACGAACTCATATATTTCTAAATCTTGGTTCTGCTTTTTATTTGAAGACAATCGCCAGGCCGATATGAGATTGTAATCGATACGTACATGAAGAGTGCCTGGGGCTTACTGAAAACCACAAATTGTTATTTAAGTGCCCTAATTGTACCTAAAAACAGCTGAAATTGTTATTGTGGCACAATATTTTCTTATTAGTTTGTTAATTTTTTGTAAGTTTGTTTTTTACTATTATTGCCACTACTCTGGCAATAATTGGGTCATGGGTTTTTGATAATGTCAGTATGCAATCTTTTTTAAAAAGCAATAATATTTTTGTTGAAGATCCTGCATTTGTTTATTTTTTACCTATTAGAATAAAGATAAGTTTATTTTTAATGTAGTAAAGTTTCAGGTGATGCAAATAAATTTGAATGCAGTAAAAAATACAATGTCTTAACATGGTAATATTTGGCTTACCTACCTTATGTCGGTTCTTAAAAATTGGTATATTGGGGTTTCTAAGGTTGCTTAAACTGAATCTTAAAATATTTTTTCTCTGAATACACCCCCTAGGCGCTGGAGATAATTTTAGTGAAAATTGGTATATTGGGGTTTTTGAGGTTTGCTGAAAGTAAATCTGATAATAAAGATGGTCTAACTTAACATACATACAACATACGTACATACGAACGCATTGGAAGTGTTCTAGATTTATTTTTTACAAATATTAATTCCTTAAGATCTGTTTGTTATGCTGTTGAATTATAAATCATATTTTCTCATATAATTAAGTATTAATATTTTATGCAAATCTTGTTTTTTTCTTTCTTTGTTATATAAGTCTCTATTGTATTTATATTACTTCATAGTTTATTATAACAACTTTGTAAAAGGGACGTATGTCCTGTTAAGTTGTAAAATAAATAAATAAATAAATAAAAGTAAAATATTAGATTCAAGCAAAACTTAATTAATAGAAGTAATTACATATTACGATCCACAATAATTATTATTAAACGTAATTAATTTAATTTAATTACCTACTGAATAAAATGTGTGTAAAACTAGGTAATTGGATAACGATTACGAGTATATGATAGTAGTTTAACAAATAGTATGATGTAAGGTGATCTCAATAGAGAAATATATAGGGTGTTTTAAATATAGAGGTACCAAATAATTTAAATTATTTAATGAGTGATTTTATATCCAAAATATATAAATAAGTTTTTATACAAGTTGTCCGGAAATGGGGGCATTCTATTTTTAATTAATAGCTCTGGAACCGTAAAAACTACAACAATTTTAAACATTGATGAAGGCAATAATCCTATGTAATCTTTATTTGGTAACATTAACCACACTTAGAGTAAAATCGTTGTAAAATCAAATAAAAGTCATATGTTTTAAAAGAAAACCAATATGTTTTTGCTCCGACAGTGTTTTTTGTTAATTCAAAAATATACTTTTTAATTTTATAAGCCATTGTAAAAATAAAAATATTCCTTGTAATTTAAAAAATGTTTCCTTTTAAATCATTTGTAGACTTGTAAATAATTTGAACATAAAACTGGTTATTTTAAAAAGAATTCTTTTAATATATAGATATTTTTCAACAATATAAAGGAAAATATTATAATTTTATTAAGAAAACATTAAAATAAGAAAGTAAGGGACTTTTACTTTAAAGTGAAAAACGTTTTGGTGTAAACATTATTTTTTTAAATTAATATTATTCATAACTAAAACGTAAAGTTTTTACTTTTAATATTTTAAAAGGCAATTTTTTTAAATTGAAATCATTTCTTATTGATTTTACAAGTTGAGATTTTTCTGAGTGCAGGGGCGAGCAAAATGTGTTTGTAGTTTTTTTGACATTTTTCTAATAAACAGGATTTCTTAGTCAACAATTCATCAAAAATATACTATTTGTGTGACACGAGCCGTCAGGCGAGTGAGGAAACCCCACGAGTGTAAGGAATACCCTTTCCAACGAGTTACGTACATTACTTTTCCTACCATCCCGTAAAAATATAAAGTTTCTTAATTTAATATTTTCTAATTTTTATTATTTATTTCGTGAATTTTTGAGAAAAGCAAAGCACAAAATAGCATACAAATTTATATATAGTTTTGTTTGTTGGGACTGCACTTTCTTTGACTTAATAAATATTGAATTTGTTCCTTAATTAACAAGACAAAGAATGTGTTTAACTGTAAAGTGCAAAAGTGCAGAAACCAACGAACATGCCTACCTTATGTATGTCAAACAGGAAATAACATTTTTTTTACCTTTAGTTTTCTTGGTTTTATATTTATTACAATATATTATTACTAATATTTATTAGAATATATTATTACAAATAGGCAACCTATTAAACAGCTAATAATTTATTAGCTGTTTAATGGGTTGCCTACAAGCGCAAATCAAGGCAAACTTGACAGTTTGCTAATACAGTTAGATTTCTGTGGATATGCTGCCATATAAGACAATAAAACTGTACTGTTTTACATTTCATAAGGAAAAGACCGTGTATTTTGATGTTTTTTATAAAGGTAACTAAATCACAAATTAAGTAATTATTATAAAATCTGGACATTAATAAAACATACCAAGTTATATTGGTCAACATAGTAAGGTTATGACTATAGTTTTTATTTTTGACATAAAAAAAGAAATATTTGGATTGAAAACATAAAAGGTATCAAAAAAGGCTGTCATGAAAGATCGAAAATGGCATATACATATATGTAGAACGAGGCGAGTAAAATTCATAGAATATACAACGTAAATATTTATATAAAATTAGGCAAACCTACATAAATATCAAACTAGGCTGATTTAAAAATATCAAACTAGTGTGATATAAGGCGTTTTCTAAAGAACAAAAGAGTGTGCTAAATGTCATTTTCAAAGGGGGTCGTAGGAAAAAGTCCTTATTCACCTAGGTCCGAAATTCACTTTTAAGAGTACGGCCTCTCAAAAACTTGCCTAGCTCCCTTAAAAGCGAATAGTGGACAATTTTAAATCCGAACTTTTTTATAGTTTTTAAAGTAGAATCACCTTGTGGTATAATTTTTTTTATTGGCGCATTTTTATCGAAAACGGTTGGTTGGCCCTATGATGTTACATAAGAAGTACCTTTTTCATGTATTTTTAACTAAGGGATAATATTTTATTAAAAAAATTAAGATTAAAAAGTTTGGGGCAACGGTCCCCCATTTTGCACGCGACAGGTTAATCTTATCAAATAAAATAACCGGTGGTTCCGCCCATAACATAAGCTTATCAATCATCTTATAAGATAATTGGCTATACCAATGTTTGAACATGTAATAAATTTAATTGCTGTAGTTCATAGGGTTCCAAAGGTATTGAATAAAAACCCTATTTTAGACGAATTCTTGTAAGCCTAGCTCCAATGGCTTATTTCCGGAACAAAATTTATACGAACATTTTGTTTATATTATTAGATGTAAAATTACCCCTTAAATTTAGTAACTCTATTTTGAAAACACCCTGTATTTATCCAAAATCTAATTATAAACATCTTTATTAAAGATTCTTTACCAAATCTATTTCAAATAAGAAAAGTGATTGTTTACTCTTTTCTTATCCTACACTGATAAAAAGGATTTATTTGGATATGGTCAATTAAATTATTTGGTTGTGACTAACGAATTTTATTTGAGTTTATTTTACATTTAGTTCATGTAAACAAATATTTTAATTTCAAAATGATTTATTAATGGGAACAAAATAGTTTATTTGACATAAATAAAATTTATTTGTCACAACCAAATAATTCAATTGGCCATATCCTACCAAATATTTTGTTGACACAAATAAACTGTTTTATTAGTGTATTATATAGGATAAATCAAGGGCGTAGATGATGACTGTAATGAAGATAATTACCCCCTCCCCACATGTGACAGTAAGATTTGTTTTTGTATTGCATTATCCTATAGAAAAATATAAATTTATATTCCCAAAAAAAAAAAAAACAAGTTTTTTGTAGATACGACCTCAACAAATTATCCGATCGACACGAAAATTTTAGAAAAAATCAATTTCTATGAGAGGAAGATCCCCATTGTTTTTAAATATCATTCCCTCAAACACAAAAAGTTATAGGGGTAAAACTTAAAAAAAAAGTCGAAAAAGGCTGAAGGAGAAGTCGGATAAAAGTAATATTTTCAGGAAAATACTTTTATTATGAGGAGAATACAATTTATATATGTAATATGTTGTACTGATAAGTGAAAATACCTTACCCCTGTGATGTTTTTTTACGCCTCTTTTCTCTAATCTAAAATCGTGCTTATTGTTTGCTTTTTGATTTATAAAATATAATTTATTTGTTTATTAAGTAATATGTTATAATTAAGAGGTATGTGTATTAAATATAAATTATATTCTCTCCCTAAATATCAATTCGTAATACTAGGTAGCGGTGCTTTTTTTTTTAATTTTACTCATATTAATCCCAATTTTGGGAAAATGCAACTCCTTCTAATGCAGTCGCTGCATTTTCGTCATTGGGGTTAATATTCGTAAAATTTATGTAAAAAAACATGGATACCTAACCTAGTATCACTTATGATATTACCCCTGATAAATCTTAAATAATTATACTTTTGTCTCACTCTCTAGAACTTCCCTCTTTATCTAATCTAAATGTACTGTAAACCATTCTAGTATTGAAAATATTGTCTTCGTTTTAAAAAACTGTTTAAACAAAAACAATATTTTTAAGAAAATAAACAAACGTATTGAATAATACTGTTTTGTGTGTGTTTATTATCATAAAAAAATTACAATGTATATAAAACGTATTAGCTATGGGATATTCCGTGTAACTTAACCCGGCACGTCTATGACGGGGTTAAAACCACCCATGACATATTTTATACACGGATCTGTGGCTACGGCAAATATGTTTGAAATGTGTGTGCAAGTGAGAGGCCCGTTGAAGGCACGCACGCTTTGTAAAGCTTTTGACGGAAAAGAGAGAGAGCGCGAATGATTCCTCCCCCTTTCGTCGGAGAATTTTTTTCATGCGGAGAACTATAACCGTAGACTGCTTTGCAGTATTTTTTGTTTTAATATTATCCTCTTCAACAGCTGTAGGTAAACGTTATAAAAATATTCATCATTTTAGTCACCATATACAATTTTCGGTTTATTAAATAATTTTTTTTTATGTTATTCTATTTCGATAAAGTTTTTTTTTGTATTTTAAACAAAGATTTGCTTTTCTCTGATTTATATCTCCAAGTATATATTTTTTTCTTGTAAAGATGTATTCCATAGAATCGAATATTGTATTTTCGTACGACCTAGTGTACACGAAATAAAGAAAAATGCATGTTCACTATATATCCTCGTTAGGATATATTTCTATCGCACGAGTACATAGTGAATATTTGAATGAAATGACAACTATGTGCACTTATTTATCCAAACGAGTACACATAGCTTTCATTTTGACAAAAGTCGTTTGACGTTTATAAAATTTTGAAATGTCAAAATTAAACACAGGTAATTCTTTAAAATGTATATTTTTAAAGAGTCTAGACTGTAGATCGAACGAAAAATGTTGTTCGCAACTCGTTTGCGACAAGTCCTTAGTGCACTCGAATGATTTTTTGACTTCGCTTCGCGTCGTCAAAAAACTTCATTCTCGTGCACTAAGGACTAAAGTCGCTTACTCGTTACGAAAACTACTATTCTTTAAAACAATAAAATAAAAATATGATTTTTCTATTTCTATTAAATATATTAGTGTAGTAATCTAAAAAAAAATGATTACACAGCCACACAATTTTTTTTTCTGATCTGAGGTTCTGATCATGTTTACATATTTCTTGGGTTGCTGACTCCGATGTCTGTTTAACCCCATCACATCAGGATTTTGGCATAACCTCAAAAAAACCATAACACCGGCGCACAAAAAAAAATAATCTCGAGTGCGGCAGACCAGACTAGCCAATTCTTATGTATTTTAGGTCGCTGAATCTGAATCCGAGGTCAGAATTTAAAAGTTAGCGTTCAAAATGGCGGATCCAATATGGCTGATTAGATTTTTAAAGTTTCTCAGATTTGCTTAAAACTTGCTACTCGGGGGTTTTTGGGGTCGCTGATTACGAATCTAGTACCAGTTTTCCAAAATTTAAAATGGCGGATCTAATATGGCGGATTAGATTTTTTAAAGTTGCTCGAATTTGCTTGAAACTTGCTACTCGGGGGTTTTTGGGGTCGCTGATTACGATTTCGGTGCCAGTTTTTCAAAATTCAAAATGGCGGATCCAATATGGTGGATTAGATTTTTTTAAATATCTCTGAAAATTTAATCCGCCATATTGGATCCGATATTTTGAATTTTGGAAAACTGGCACCAGATTCATAATCAGCGACCCCAAAAACCCCCCGAGTACCATGTTTCAAGCAAATCCGAGCAAATTTAAAAATATAATACGCCATATTGTATCCGCCATTTTTAACTTTGGATTCGTAATCAGCATCTCCAAAAACCCCTGAGTACCAAGTTTCAAGCAAATCCGAGAAACTTTAAAAATCTAATCCGCCATATTGTATCCGCCATTTTGAACGACAACTTTTAAATTCTGACCTCGGATTCAGATTTTTTTATGGTGTTTTTTTTGCTAGTGCAAGGGTCGCTCCAGGGCGCTGTAATGCAAAGGCCGGCCCTGGAAACCATCAGTAATAAATGTCAGTCGGAAGGGGGCGGTAAACTGCCAATAGGGCGGCAAAAAGCCAAGTCCGCCCCTGATAGTACTGTATAGTCGGCTACAATTCTCCAGCCATAATGTACAGTGTACATTATGGCTGCTTTCTTTGTGGCATGGAGAATTGTGGCCGACCATACAGTAAGGATGCTCTATCTGCGGTGTTATCCTGAATTGTTAATTACACAGGCCCACAAAATAAAAAAAGTGGTCTGTGCTGGGGTTGAGACCCACCTACTCTTATGTATTTTGGGATGCTGAACACGAATCTGTCATAAAAAAAGGCACTTCATGGGCTCATTTCTTTGCTACACTGAAAAAACTGTCTAAAATGGTAAAAATCTCATATTATTTCAGTGTAACAAAAAAATGAGCCATTGAAGTGCATTTTTTATGACAGATTCTTGTTCACCATCTCAAAATACATAAGAATAGGTGGGTCTAAACACCAGCAAAGACCACTCTTTTTTTTTGTGGCCCCAGACAGTTTTTCCAGTGTAGAAAAAAAATGAGCCTATGTACTGTATAGTCGGCTACAATTCTCCAGCCATAATGTACAGTGTACATTATGGCTGCTTTCTTTGTGGCATGGAGAATTGTGGCCGACCATACAGTAAGGATGCTCTATTTGCGGTGTTATCCTGAATTGTTAATTACACAGGCCCACAAAATAAAAAAAGTGGTCTGTGCTGGGGTTGAGACCCACCTACTCTTATGTATTTTGGGATGCTGAACACGAATCTGTCATAAAAAAAGGCACTTCATGGGCTCATTTCTTTGCTACACTGAAAAAACTGTCTAAAATGGTAAAAATCTCATATTATTTCAGTGTAACAAAAAAATGAGCCATTGAAGTGCATTTTTTATGACAGATTCTTGTTCACCATCTCAAAATACATAAGAATAGGTGGGTCTAAACACCAGCACAGACCACTCTTTTTTTTTGTGGCCCCAGACAGTTTTTCCAGTGTAGAAAAAAAATGAGCCTATGAAGTGCCTTTTTTATGACAGATTTGTGTTCAGCATACCAAAATACATAAGAATAGGTGGGTCTCAACCCCGGTACAGACGACTATTTTTTTTTGTGGGCCCATGCTGTTTTTTCAGTGTAGAAAAAAAATGAGCCGATAAAGTGCCTTTTTTATGACAGATTCGTGTTCAGCATCCCAAAATACATAAGAGTAGGTGGGTCTCAACCCCAGCACAGACCACTTTTTTATTTTGTGGGCCTGTGTAATTAACAATTCAGGATAACACCGCAAATAGAGCATCCTTACTGTAGCCGATAAAGTGCCTTTTTTATGACAGATGCGTGTTCAGCATCCCAAAATAAATAAGAATGAGTGGATCTCAACCCCAGCACAGACCACTTTTTTTTTTGTGGGCCCAGACAGTTTTTTCAGAGTAGATATAAAATAAGACCATGAAGTGCCTTTTTTTATGGCAGATTCGTGTTCAGCATCCCAAAATACATAAGAATCCGTGGGTCTTAACCACAGCACAGACCACTTTTTTTTGTGGGTCCAGACAGTTTTTTCAGTGTAGAAACAAAATAAGCAGACGAAGTGCCTTTTTTTATGACAGATTCGTATTCAGCATCCCAAAATACATAAGAATAGTTAGGTCTCAACCCCAGCACAGCCCACTTTTTTTCTTTTATGGGCCTGATGATTTTATAGAATATATTATGATTTTATAGAATATAGTATACTTGCTTTAGAATGAACTAGGTGGTAGAAATAATAGATTGTTCAATTTATTTATTTATTTATTTATTTACCACTATTTACAGGATAGCCCAATTACAAATAGGGAATAAAAAAGAATATAAAAATATTACTTAAAAATACATAAAAAATGAGATTTTAAAAAGAAGAAAATAGAAATTTAAGTTATAAAAAAAAGATTTTTTATGGTAGTGATGTTACAGCCGAATATATCGAATATTTCACAAAACTGATTTGCATACTTACACATCTGATGTAATGGAGAGTGGCTAAAGGCATTTGTTCAAATGTTTGGTAGATAAAAAGTCGTTTGAGATCTTATTGGTAAACGTGGAACAGAAAAATTAATTAAATTTAGTATTTCAGAACAGTCCAATGATCCATGAATTATACTATGTAAAAAACATAAATAAGTCGTAATTCGGCGGTTTTCCAAGCTCATCACAGAAAATCTATTGTAAAAAACCTCGTTAGATGTACCTATATCAGGATATACTCCATCTAGTTTAAAGCAAACGTACTTTAAAAATTTCCTTTGAATATTTTCAATTTCAATTATGGTTGTTTTGTATCCCGGTGACCAGATGATAGATGCATAATTTAATTTAGATAGTAAAAAAGCATTATACAGTAAAAATAAAGTTTCAGCTTCATGAAATTCTCTTGAGTTTCTTACAATGCAGCCCAGAATTTTATTGCAGGATGATACTAAACTTAAAATATGTTCCGAGAATGTTAATTTTGTGTCAAAAACAACTCCCAAGTCTTTAAATGAGTTTACTCTATTAAGAATATCGTTGTTTATAGTATATAAGAACTCAATGTTATTTTTCTTTGTAGAATAAGTAGCAACATTACATTTTTTTATGTTTAAGTATAATTTATTTCTAACGCGCACCATTCATAAAGTTTATTAATGTTTTCTTGAAGTTTTCTGCAGTTTTCTAGATTAAATATTCTTAAAAAAAGCTTTAGATCGTCAGCGTACAATAAACATAACATATCAAGAATATCGACAATGTCATTTATAAAAAGAATAAAAAACAAAGGTCCCAACACTGACCCCTGTGGTACACCGGATGTTATAAGGATAAGAAATGATTTTAAACCGGAAAATAAGACATACTGATAACGATCACCAAAATATGATTTAAAAAATTTTAACAAGTCCTCAGAAAAAGAAAAGAAAACATCAAGTTTTTCAAGTAAGATATCATGTTTAATTCCTTCGAAAGCTTTTGTAAAATCCGTATATATTACGTCAGTTTGAAAACCCAAGTGTATGGATTCCTTTAAAAATTGTGTAACACAAAACAAGTTAGTAGTCGTTGATCGATGTTTAACGAATCCATGCTGTTTTTCAGAAATTAAGTTTTTTAAATGAGCATATATACGAGAATGCAGGACAATTTCAAAAACCTTGGAAAAATTGTTGATTATAGTAATCGGTCTGTAGTTTGAAATTTCAGAACAATCTCCTTTTTTAAAAATGGGAGTTATCTTTGACATTTTCCAACACTCTGGAAACACACAAAGCTTAAGAGATAAATTGAAAAGGGGAGAATAGGGACCACTTTAATAATTGTTGAACAAAAATTGTATCTGTGCTTTACAAACAGTGGTTCGGAAGGTACTATAAGCCGGTGGTCCACAGAAGGTAGTATGCACAATGGGCATTTGGCCTGCGTGCAGGTGATATTATCATGCATTACTGTGGTATTATCCCTCTTCAATGCAACTTTGCCAACTTTTTTGGCACAGTGTAGTTCTCTCATATATATTATTAGTTGGAGCGGAATAACCCATACATAAATTTAATTTAATTTAAAACACATTTTATATATTATATAAAGTTACAGAACATACACTGGGCATTGCAATCTTGTTTCGATAGAACATACCTATAATTGAAAATTGAATTTTTAGATTAAATATTAACTTTTGTGCAATCTATTTCGTTTATCCTTTGTAGTTAGGTATTTACAAACGAATATTAAAAATCTTTTTTCACTACCAGCCTAAAACCACATCTTAATTACTGTTCTTTTCATTGGTAGAAATATTATTTCTCTACCTATGACGTCAGAGGTTCTAAAAATAATAAAATTGCACCATGGTTAATAATGAATTTTTATTCAGCTATTTTGGCATCTGACGTTTCACTTAATTATTAAATCACGTTGCTATTTACAAGTGTCTTTAGGCACCAAATTTATTTATTGCATGATAAATTAAAAAATATTAACTAAATTAGTACCTATAAAATATGTTTTACAAAAAACATTTCAAAAAGTGAAAATCATTGGTCCATCATATTCAACCATAGATTATACAACCCATATATTACCGTAAGGATCATAGATTACTAGAGGTACAACCCCCATATATCGATTTTTGAGGCAATAGATTCTCCCTCACAGTTTTCGCCTGTCCCCTTATATCTGGGGGAGTACCAGAATCATCACTTTGCATTTCACTTTCCATTTTTATATATTTTATCACACTTAACACGGAAACACTTTCTAACTTAATAATTTTAGCAGATCACCAGAAAATTTCTACCAGAAATGTCAAGTTATTCATTTCTTTTTTTAATGGCCGCGAACGGCCAGCGTGATATTTTAAATTTATAAGCTTTTTCATTAAATTTTAGTAAAATAAATAAATAAATAGCTAATTAATTGTACTGGTAGTGAAAAAAATACTATATTTTCCACGTGAGTGAAGATTTAACATTTTAGACCGCGTCTTGCGGGCTTCGCGCTAGCGCGCTCATCCCGCAATTTGACGCAGGTCAAAAATGTTAAACTTCTCTCACTTGGTAAATAATATACTATTTCCCTACGACAGACAAATATATCGTCGGCTTACAAGTAAAAGGCACTAAGTCACTTTTTTGCAAAAATGGGATTTTAATAGCACTGTAGTTAATTTTTGATGATCTATGTATGGTTAAACCGAACTAACTTCTAGGTGGACTGCCAAGGGAGTTACCCCCTATACAAAACGCACCAATTTGATTTTGATTAAAATTTTATCTGGCAATATGCACTAAGTCACTTAGTGCACTTAGTGCGTTTTACTTGTAGATTATTTCAAATGTTTTTGCACTAAGTGACTTTCTAAAAAGAGTTAATTTATAAAAATATGATTGCTTGAATCATTTATATGATACAATAACTCGTTATTTATTGTACTGACAAACGCATTCAAATTTTAACTGATAGATTATTTTAATTTTGCTCTTAAATTCTTGGTTACTACATAAATAACAAGAATATAAGAAAAAAACTAAAGTTCGTGGCAAGTTCGGAAAACAGCCCTTAGAATTGCACCGTGAAGTGTTTTATCATTAATAATGATTCATTATAATTATTGACTTTAGGAGATGCTTCTTTGCCGGCACAGCCGATGGCCTCTGAAAAGTGTCTTAGTTCTGGCATAGTAAGCAGTTTCATATAATTAATACTAATTAATTTTATTAATTATGGAAACGTTCTTTAAACAATCAAAAAGTCCAAACCCTTCTTTTAAAAATCTAGTTTTTGAAAATGTATGTAAACATCTTGTTTTCTACTTTATAGTTATACATTATGTTTAATTAATAAAAGGGTTTTAATTTTAAATAGTTGTTTTTTTATATCATTTTATTGACTTAGTGCTCTTTACTTGTCAGCCGACGTCGTGGGCCTACAAGTAAAAGGCACTAAGTCCATGTCTTTTTTCAAATTTAGTTGAATTAAACTACTTCAATTTTTCTTTATTTACCTGCAAATGGAACATCATTATGTCCAAACATGTCATTGCAATTTGAGGTAGTTTTTTTCCAAAAACAGTTATTACAAAAATTAAAAAACAACAATGAAAGTTAAATTTGTCAATATCTCAAAACCATGTTTTTGGACTTAGTGCTCTTTACTTGTAAGTCGACGATATATTTATAATATTAATAAATGTACATGAATATTTTTAACATCATCATTATCAGTCCCAAGCCTGGTTTGAGACAGCTCTCTATCCACCCTATCCCTAACCAATTCTTTTTTTATTAACATTTCTTCACCCTACATCCTTTAATATTTGTGAGCAGTATTTAATTCTATGCCTTTATTCTTACTCTCAGCTCGCTTTCTGATACATCTTTAAGCTCTTATGTCTTGTTTCCTTCTCCTAACTAAATAGATACATTAAAACGTAAACTTTTTTTAGAATCACACATAGTCATGTAAATATATGTATTTATGGAATAACATACCGAGGCATACCTCGGTATGTTATCCCTTTGGGATGACATCCCAACATGAAAAAGATTTTAATGTTATAACTTAAAGTTTCATTAAATCATACATGAATTGCAAAATTGCCTGTAATATGCAAATTACCCATATGTATGCATGAGCCGTTGAAAGACAGAATGATATAAGTACATATTTTCCTGCGACAGTCTATTTATACCGTGTGTTATTTATCACGTGATGTACATGACCCCCCTTTGCTTGTCCCTTATCTCCTGCAGGCACTGTAAATAATTTGCTATTTTTATATCGGCTAAATTTTTGATAATGTTTTTTCACATATCTCGAAGGTTTAGACCTTCATACTTTAAATCTCACTTTAATCTATAGATAAATTATTATTATTATAATAGATAAATTATTATTTTAAAAGACAAACAAAAATTATATATGGCACCACATTTTTTTCTAATAAAAAAATCTCCTTCAGTTTCCCATACCTGTCCTTGGTTATTTAAAAATTATATTTTAAATGGATTTTCAAGATTATTTTTGCTCGAGGGCCGATTTTATCCCTGACGTCATCTGCAGTTTTGCGACGATGAAAATGGCCAAAAAATTTTGAAATTTAAAAAATACATAAAAGAAAAGAAAACTAAAAATATATTTAAAAACTGTAAAGCTTTTATAAATAATATTTAAAAGTATATACAATATTCCAAGGGGGCGGCCCGGCCGCCGGCCCCCTGTTATGAGTCAGGAGGGCTATAGCCCCCCGGCCGCCAAAGTCGGAGCCGATGTCTATTCTTATGTACACTGGTCGGATAAAAATATTCATTTACCGGGGGCACGCAAAAATAGTTAAAAGAAAAACAACTTTTTAGGTAAATAAACATTTTCAACTACATATTTCATATTTCATCAATGGGTCAGTCATGTCGACGCTGCTATTGCAAAGTAAGTTACCTGGAACATGAGAAAAAAAAACAAGTTTTGAAAAAAAGGACTGTTTTTTTTTTCATTTTCAAATAATGTTTAATTTTTAGAAAAAAGAAATATTGAGAAAAATTATTTTTAATTTTTGTTATATTATATTATTAATACAGCCTGTTCCAGAACTCGCCTACCGAAATTTAAGAGGTGATTCTACATCCAAAAATATGAAAAAAAGTTTCTATAAAGGTTGGTCCGGAAATGAGCCCTAAGGGAGCTACGGCCCTTCGAAGATGACGTATTGAATGGGGAACAAAAAAAAGCACCAAAAAAATTTTAATGCTGCAGGGTGATTCTTCATTTAAAACTGAGCAAAAAAGTATTATACACCAAAACACCTAAATTTAATATTAAAGGAGTAATAGCCTTTTAAAAAGTAACGTTTTTGGTGGCACAAAATGTTACTTCCTCTTAATTGCATTTTTTTTGATAACGGTTGCTCCTACAGTGTTACACTATATGATATTTTATATGTATTTTTACTCTAGAAATCTATATTTTTTACAAATCCAAAAAACATACACATAGAAAAGTTTGGGGCAAAAATGTTTTAAGCCTCATATATTTTGTCCGTCTGGGCACGCCTCTGGATAAATTAAAAAAATAAATTAACATAAACTTATTGCCCTTATTAATACTAGTATACATGCAAAAGCTCGCCGCTCTAGCTTAAACGGTACCCGAGTTATTAATTAAAAACCTTATTTTTATTACAATTTTAAAGGGCCCTAGATCCCTTAGGGCTCATTTCCGGACCAACCTTTATAGGAACTTTTTTTATATTTTTGGATCTAGAATCACCTCTTAAATTTTGGCATGCCAGTTATGGATCACCCTGTATATTATAAAAAATGTAGTTTAGAGTTACTATTTACTTTAAAAATTGGTTATGTAATATACTGTTTTTCGTTTTCTATCCGAGAGTCTGGCTGCACCGCCGGACAACCGGGAAACTGCCCGGTAGGCCACCTCAAAAATCAAAATGTGGCCACTCAAAGCCAAAACTTAATTGCTGTTTATTTACTTAAAAAATGTTTTTTTTATTTTGTTATTTTTTAAAAATTGTATTATTCTATAGAATTTGTTTAATAAAAAAAAATAAGTTCTCAAATCCGCGCTACCACTGCGTAAATTGAAAATTGAGTTGTAGTTCTAAAATACATTTTTTCAAGATGCTTGGCCACTCCGACCATTTGCCCGTTTTTTTTACGCGTGAAACACCGGTTATTAAAATCGACCTAAAAATAATTTTTTTTTGCAATTTCGGCTTAAGAATATCATGAAACGTCGAGAAAATTTGAAAAAAAGTGGGTGTTAAAAAATGTCTCTCTGTCGGTCTGTAAACCTTATAAGTTTTTAACGGAATGTCCAATTTGAAAAATTCTTTCACCAAACGATTCAGGACCTTTTCTAATGGAGCTCTCTACAACTAGAATTATGAAACAAAAGACGTCTACCCTATCTCTATCTCATTTGTGCTACACTTTCCAGCCAACCAAATAAATACTGTATTTTTTTTTCATACAACAAATACAGTATTTATTTGGTTGGCCGGAAAGTGTAGCACTGAGCGGCACGAACGAACATAGCTAATGTGAATCTGTAGAATAAGATAATTCTACTAAAGTTTAGATGGCGCCACGAATTTCTTTAATTAAAATAATATAGTTACAGCTTTCGCCCGGCCAAGTAAATATTGTATTTGTTCAACAAAGAACAAATACAAAATTTGTTTGGTTGGGTGGAAGTGGGAGTGTATGTATGTCTTCTATCCTTTTTGGGTAGAACTTTTGTCCCTGTCTAATCTAACGGGAGAAATCGCCATTGCGTCACATCAAATATGGTTAACATTAGCTTAGGGCAAAGGGGGCAAAATAGACAAAATCTATAACTTTTAGCGATATCTCACTTATTAATTATAACAGTGCAATTTTTTTCCATAAATTAAAATAATGTTTAATTCCCTACAAAACCAGGTGTAATCATTTTTATCGTAGAACTATTAGTTTCCTATTTTAATAAATTTTGATATATTTTTTCATTTTTAATTAGATGTCAAATTTTGACACTAGTAAAACTTCAATCAAAGCTAAAATTTATTTTAAATTAATTTTTCGTTTGGACTTTTCTGATAATGGTACCATGGTGCGGCCAGAAAAACAATCCGATAAAGCTACAAAGAAAAAAATAAAAGAAAATGGTCCAAAACTACAGGAAAAGTGAAGTCAATTTGATATCTTATTTTATAAACTTCCTCATTCTTCCAGCGGTATAGAAAAGGTACCCATTTCACATTTTTTGAAAATGTGTAACCCGTAGACCATCAGGCTCCCAGTCTAACACTGTTCTGTCCTGTATTAAAACTACGTTCTGGATTTTAAAAACTGGAAGCAACTTTAGGTGAAATCCACAATGTTTACATGTTAATGTAGCAACAACCGATTCGGTTGAATAATTTCTAAAACAGTTCATAAACAACAAAATATTATGCATGTCAAGAAGATATTTGCACTTTGGTTTGTTAACAAGATTTCAGTGTATTCAAGTCCACAAGGCAATATGTTTTACCTGTTTGTCCTGCATAAATTATAAATTAATTAACTAGTAGATACACAATGTATAATATAATTTCAAAACGTATTTACTAGGGACAGGGCAGATCTAAAGTCGAGGTATGGAAGGAGTAATTGGAATATTTTGTGTAAATTCACCAAAAATTGGTTTTATTCTTTAAAAATCATCTCAAACAATAATAAACTTGTTTAAATTCTTGCATTTCATACTACAATGTGTGTATTGCATACAAAATGTTGTCATACTAACATAGAGACCGTGCTGGTACATATGAATCCCCACACAACATGTGTTTATTAATACTAGCATGTTATAGTAAAAATTACTGTAACATTTGGTAAAGCATATCATACTAATAGTATGGTATACTTTGAGTTGTTGTTAAGTTATATTACTGATCTAGTTTAAAGTATGTTACAGTATTCAGAAAAATTACAATCGGTAAATAATACCAAAATTTTGATAAGTAATAATATAAAGATTTTAACCACAAACAATTACACACTGACAAAATAATCGATCCTTTTTTTACTTTTGTCTGTACTTAATACTGTAACATACTTTAAGCTAGATCAGTAACACAACAACTACAACTTAAAGTTTACCAAACTATAACTGTGATATAATTTACCAAATGTTACAGTATTAATAAACACATGTTGTGTGGGGATCCAAATGTACTACCACGGTATGACAACATTCTGTATACAATACACACATTGCAGTATTTAATATCACAAGTAAAGTATTAAATACCAATGGTGGCGATATAAATAAAAAATATGCATTAACAAATATCATTCAGTATTAAAAATACAACATTTTCTGAGTGTATGGGCGCCATTCTTATGTTTCATAAATGTCCAATAGCACAACTTCCAGAAATCAATAATTTAGGTGCTAGAGCAATCTAAAAATTTCGAGCACCGGTGCACCAAAGTGCCCGAAATATTTTGTGCAGAATGTCAAGGTAAATAAAACCAATGTGAAATTTGAAAAACTGATTCGTGTAAGTATATTATCATTTTACCTCTGTAAAAAAATATATAACAAATAGTTATTTATGGTACTAGTGGGTAAAGTAAGATATTGCCCACTAACCTGCGAGGCGTCAGCCAAGCAGGTTAATTTTCGAGAGGGCAATATCGGTTTACCCATGAGTGCCATAGAAGGTTTTATCCAATAAAAAGGTTAGGAATTCATTTTTTTATTAAAAATTTTAATGACATTTACAAGAAAATAATTTGACAAGTGACAGTTAAGTGGGTAAAATAAATAATTATCCAGTCAATAAAGTAAAAGCCACGCGGGGCTTTGTATTGAGTTTATCTATTTAAAATAAAGCAGGTAATTGTCTTATTATCTGTATGTATTGGATACAATTATTTATTTGGACTTATTTTGTTCCATTAAAAAACAACTTGATAGGTACAGGTGGTTTATTTGCCATTAATATGGTTTATTTTCCATTAAAATATGAAACGTTAAAAGGAAAAGATTAGTTAGTTCCTCAAATAGAAATAATTTTTACTTAAACTACGTACTTAAACTAAAAGACCATACTGTTATTTCTACGAAATAATTTTGTTAAATTATACTTGACTTCTGTCGAACTATCATGACGCTTAAAATCTAATAAAAGTGCTTAATTTTTACTTAAAATGAATTTACTTCTGGGTATTAAATTCAAGAATTTTAAATATTATCCCGATTTTAAGAATAGGGTGCTTGAATTTACCACTTTCTTTTTGTGTATCAATAGCATACAGGCTTGGAAAAAAACACTGATTTCAGCATAGACGATTGGGATAAAATAAAAGTCATTTTGTTAAACTACCCAACACATGTAAAATAATACAAAGTCACACGATTGATCTCTGAGTGGCAATTCTAAGGGAGCGTATCAAAAGAGTATCAACTTTTGACAAGACATTGCTATTTTGGATCAAGACCAATCTAGCCAACTGTCAAATTACTGTTTAAGGTCATATTTTGCCAAACTTTAAACGCCTTGACATAGTAACATAAAATATGTTCAAAAAGAGAATTTAATAATCTACAAAATGAGTATTCTTATCATTTACTCTTGCACCTACTGCTTCCATTGTGGCCATACCAAATATAGGTACCATCGCGGCCAATAAATCCAGCTACACCCAAAAATGATTCATATTAAACCAACTTTAAAATTTTACAGACATCTGTAATACTTAACTTAAATTTTAAATTTTGACAAGAAATATCAAATTGACACAAATAATTAAACTGACATATATATTTTTTTAATAATGCCTTTTTAAAAGCGAATTAAAAAAAGAAGCAATTCTAAAAGCAAGACTAAATAATGGTTTTAGTATAACAGCGATAGCTAATGAATTGGATATTTCAACGAATACGGTTTGCCGCGCGAAAAATAGAATAGAAGAACAAGGTGTAATATCTAAATAATTTTTCACATTTTGGTTGAACTCAAGTTTTTGTATAAAATTAAAAAAACGGGACATTACCTTCCAAATATAACCAAACCACGAAATGAGGACTAGTATTTTATAATAATAAAGAATAATTCTTTAAATTTATTCCTGTTAAATTTTAAGTAAGAATTCTTTTAAGAATGTTTATGGAAAAAAAGTCAAGCAGTATTTTAGTTCCGTCACGATATGCCTAACATGTATTCGTTAAACATGGCCATCACCAAGGAGTTTTAACAGTATCTTCCGAAAACCATCATCTGCTGCGATTTTTCTGTTATACATATTTTAGACCACCTTCTACCAATATCCACTGTAAGTTAGCTTTGGCCATTCTTTGAAACTTAAACTGACCTCAGGACTAGCGAGTATTTAGACATTGACTTTCTTATATTTATATATTGATATTAATAAAACTGAAATAAAGTTGTTTATGTATTATTTCAAAATGACAGCCTAACCCTATTTTTTAACAATGACAAATAACTCAGATGACACGATCTACGCAACTTTAATTTTAAATATTGGGTAATCCGCAAGGATCTTTGATGTAGCTGGATTTAATGGCCGTGATGGTACACTATTTTGTGGTCTTATTAGGCTCTTATAACTTTTGTTTTAAATGTTTTATGATCTATCTAGCAATTACCTAATTATTAAGGATTGTCCGAGGGGTAAACCGCTGACAACATTTTGTACATCTTTAGGAGGAAATCTTCAAAGATGTACAAAATGTCATAATAAATGGACCACCTATACCTACTAGCACTACACCTATTCCAAGTTTGGTCAAAATCCGTTAATTGAATGCAAAAAGGTAGCACGCTAGGCGCGAAATACCTCATATGGAAAAAAGTTAAATAATAACGTTGGCATTTTTTCTGGCCAAAGTTACGGTTTGTGGATTTATTATATTCTCTAAAATTCAAAAACATAATATGTTATATACCTTCATAGAATATGTTATGTGAACTTCTCAGAATGTAATACCTAACTTCATCGAACTTTAAATAACATTGTATTGCATAATGTCTTGTCAATCGTTAAAAAATGATGCCTACGTCAACTTATGTAATTACTTATATACATTATACTTATACACATTAAAATTATAAAATTAAAAGTATTTTTCTCTTCAGTAGATTACTACACGTGCAGTTGCACAGATACTCACCCTAAAGTTTGTTTTTCAATTGCAATCTGTAAAAAGCGAGATGCGAAAATCGAATTTGCCATATCCATGTATCAATGGTATAGCC
The DNA here is from genome assembly GCA_958510825.1 of Brachypterus glaber. NCBI lineage: Eukaryota > Metazoa > Arthropoda > Insecta > Coleoptera > Kateretidae > Brachypterus > Brachypterus glaber. Next base: position 34,571,607 of record OY294048.1, read on the forward strand.
ACTCTATCTAGCGATGGCTTTAGCCACCGTCTTAAGAGTATAGCCATGTCAAAAATAACATTCTCCATTCCTCCCTCATCCATGCAGCAACAGGCACGATGGAAGCAGCTGGAATCTAGTTAGACAGAAGAGATGACACACACACCAAATGTAAGTGCTTTTCGCTTTTCCTTCATTAGTTCACCCGCAAAATGTTCAACCGCTTTCCACATTAACTTAACCTGTTTCTGAGAGACCCTTCACGTTCTGACACTTTTATCGGCTAAATAGAAGCGTCAGAATATGAAAGGTCTCGGCTTTTTTTTTCAACTGTTATTTTTGACGTGGCCACGCGTGGCTATACTTGGAAAGTAGGTGACCATCCTAAGAACGCCTAAACTATCTTAAAATTAGTTTGTCAATTTGAGGTTATGTATTTGACGTTTACTAATTTTTTGACAGCAGATATGTAAAATTAGCTGATTGCCACTTTCTAACCGTTGTCACAGGCAACGGGTGGGAAATAGGCACTAACCGTTAACTAGGTCTTAGGAAAACTTTTTAAACTGTATTTTTACCCCTTGGCCTGCCGAATAATTGTGTAAAACTGTAAAAATATATTTTTTGGGCCCCATTTCGCCACCTTTATTTGAGGCTTCTAGCACCCAAAGAAACCCGATTCAGGACCTGGCGATTTGAAAATAGCTTAATTTGTACTTTAAAAACTACATAAAATACATCTGGGAAAAATAATAAAATAAAAATGGTCACAATCTCTTAGACTAGGTTCTACGACGGCCGACGGCCCTAGATAGATTGACTCTAATCGATGGAATGCGAGAGAGCCATCTACCCAGTTTTATCAGTTCCTACCGCAATGTCTTATTTGATGTCCTAGTTTATTGAAATGTTTCATTTGATGGTTAACGTAATTTGCCAATAATTTAAAATTTATTTCTTGACAATACTTTTTGTTTTAAAATTCATCGAATTGATAATGATAAGTTAACTTTAGTGACATTTTAGGACTAATAAAAAAGCTGTCTGGATAGTGTTTTCTTTAATTTGCACATTAACAATGTTAATTTAACACGTTAAGCTCTACGAGGGAGATCGGTGTCCCTCACGACTACTCGGTTTTTAGACATTAATTAATAATTATAAAGTAAAAAATATTTTCTTTTCACTATTAGCTTTAAATGTCACCATTATATAGCTAGTTTTTAATTCTATAAATTAAATTTATTTACCTAGGTCAGTAATATATAAAATAATCTGCTACTAGTAAATAATTAAATCAGCTGATTTCTGTCAATTTAGTAGTTTCAGTTCTTTGTCCAATTTTAACTAATTAAACCCAAGAAAATAGCTTTTTCTTCAAGCGTACTAAAATATTCATATTTTATAACTGAACACACTAGCTAGAAGTGATCTATTTTTACAGTAAAAAAATGAGTTCATTGTTGTACGCCGTAAAAAAAGTTAGTTAGCAAAACCACCACTGGCGGCAGCACTCTTTGAATTTGATGACAGCCATACTTCAAACTTGTTTGTTTATTATGTAAACAGGTGCTTGACTCGAGATTCTGTGCAAAAACCTTGTGTGAAATTGATTAAAAATGATTGAAGAAGAATATATGGTTTATACACCTACAAATCTCTCCGAAATTGCAAATGCTACATTAGACAACTTACCATCGAAATCGCGAAAAGTGTACGATTTAGCCTAAGAAAAAAATTTAAAATGAGCTAAGGAAGGTTTAAGTTCATTTCGAATGGGTTTTATTGGCCTATTTTAATAAAAAAAAACATACTTTTTTACTGAATAAATTAAATTCAAAAATTAATATTTAAAAAAATATACACTCAGAGGATAAGTGCTTTTTTTACTCGTCTGTAGTTTCCGGACTCCGCTTCGCATCATCCGTAAATTCTACAGACTACAGACAATATACTATTTTTACTACCTAATTAATTGCTAGCTTACATATTATCTACCGTAGTCAAGGCTTGTTTACCAGGACAACTAATAAAATCATTTATTATTGACCGTTGTTAACCATTATTTATTGTTGACGGTCAATAATGAAAAAATTCTCAGACAACTACTAACTTTTTCAACATATTTTTTAAACTGACAGCTATGTCAAAATAGTTTTTAAACTATAGTTCTAACTGATATTTGGAGTAACTAGCTTTAGGCAGTAGAAAAAATATTTTTATTCGATTGTTTCTAAAAGCGACACTTTTTGTTCATGTTTTACGGCCAAAAAGTTTTTTTCGCCAGCTAACTAAGACTTGTAATTTTTTAGCTTTTAAAAAAAAAGATTCTTTACCTTTACTGTAATATTTATAAAGAAATATGACCTTTTAGTCTTGAACTAACTGTTCTTTTTGACCAGATACAGTTATTATAATCATTTCATACAAAATAAATTATTTTTCTAAAACATAACCTCAAAATATAAAGTTAACTGATTAATCTCTATTTATCCACTAAAATAAATTAAAAACACAATATTTCAATCGATTTCAATTTTAAAATCCACTTTAATATTTATAATATTCATAGAACGGTTTCAAAAGTATTATTATTTTTATAACAGACACATTTAAACAGAAATTAATTAACTAATCACCAAGCTATAGCTTTTTTAAATTTGAAGATGAAACCGCACGCAAAAGAAACGATTCAATTGTTTTTTAGCGATTTGATTGGATAGCAATTTGTCATGGATAACTAGATAAGTAATATTTTTTGCAATTTCAAATTAGGTATATTTTAATAATTTATTATAATTAGCAACAATCGAATAAAAAATATTGTATAATACACGGGCAAAAAGTTTAATTTCGATTTCGTAGGTTTATTAACCTCGGGCCGTCCCCATCGGCCGGTCCTCGTCTTCTAAAAACCTACTCAATCAAAAAACTTAACTTTTTGCCCTTGTATTATACATAACTATTTCGTTTTAGTTACCAAAGTTTTGGTCATACGTTTGATATTTACCTATCTTTTGATTTCGGAATGCTTTGGTGACGTACGGTTGAACAATTGGTATTAAAATCTGAAACCATGCTTTCAGAGCGGTTATAGCGGTTGGTTATTAATATATTACATATTTTGTAATATATTACATATTTATCTAATATCTTTCTCATATGTAAATATTCAGAGTATAAACGGTTATTTTTTACATCTTCCATTTCTATTTACGAATTAAATAATTTATTATGCACCTAGTATTATAAATAACTATTATGCACCATGTATGAATTTTAGAATCTAGAATTTAGAATTTGTTGCTGCTTATAAGAAGTTACACAAATGTATTTTTCAGTTTTAGAGTTGTCGGTTATATAATTTAACATTGTTAACGTAGCCTAACACTTATAATATAAGAGAAATATTTAAAATGTGCAAAAATTTCAAGATGTTCAAAACTGGGGCAACATCCCGGATAGTGATACTATGTACGCCCAATGGACTTATGTTCATGGACGGCTGTAAGTCCATAGGATGCCCATTTTTTCTCTATGGACGGCCCATGGACATCCGTTCAGAGTCCAGGTGACACAACTGTGGACATCCATAAGGTGTCCGTTTAAACCATCCATCCAGCATCCATAGGACTTGCTTTTTTGCTTACTTAACTGGTTTTTGCGACTGTGAAAAACTGTTATTTAACTTGCAATGTTTGTTGTTGTTTGTTTGTTTGTTTAGGGCAAATCTGCCAAAGGCTTTTTCGACCACTTAGAATATAGTTTGTAAGCTAAAATTTGGTACATATGCTCTTCTGACAATACAATTTTAAATAAAACTTACCCCCCAACCCCCACCCCTAAAATTTAAAAAATCCATTTATTACCCATATAATTTAAAACTTAAATTAGGTTACATACTCATCCAGTGATAATCAAATTTTAAAATAAATTTTACATCCCCCCTTATGTTCCCATCACCCAGCGTATAAGGCTAAGAATAGAATAGAATAGAATAGAATAGAATAGAATAGTTTATTAGTCATGTATGGCTATATAAAATAGATATGTCATACTTAAAAGCTAAAATACATAATGGTACTTAAAAATAGTACAAAAAAAAATGTTAAAAATAAATAATGTTACATACACAAATAAATATAAACATTAAGACAATATAAATTCGTTTACAGAATAAAAACATTTTTCCAGAAGAAATCTTTTAACTTCTTTTTTAAAATTGTTAGGATTAGGTATATCCCGTAAATTTTTTGGTAATTTATTATAAAATTGTATACAGTTGTATAACGAGAATTTTTTAAAAAAGCTAGTTTTGTGCTTTGGAATGCGCAAATCGAAACCAGATCTGGTAGGATAGAAATGCACGTCCGAATTAACTACAAACTTAGTATAATTACGTTTCACAAAAAGGACGCATCTGTAAATTAACAAACTAACAACTGTAAGAATATTTTTATGTTTAAAGGTTTCTTTGCAACTTTCCCTAAACTCCAAATTAAAAATTAAACGCACAAGCTTTTTTTGTGCAATAAGGACAATACTTTTAACACAACCCCAGCTGATTACATTGTAAGATAAATATGAGAATGCTAAAGAGTAATAAATATTTAACAGTCCTGCCTAATTTAGATCGTCTCTCATCTTTGAAATAGCAAAGTACGCACTGTTTAGTTTTTTGCATACAAAATTAATGTGACCCTCCCAAGAAGGATTGCCATCAAACATTACGCCTAAGAATTTGGTATTTTCACTAAATGTAATAGGTACATCAAAGTTAATAAGGCTTTTTCTATTATAAAAATTAATAGCAATAGTTTTGGAATTGTTTAATATTAATTCATTTCTTTGACACCATGTTTCAAAGTCTTGCATTACTTGCTGTATTTAAGTACGTAGCTCTTCCAGAGATGTAGCAGAAAGTAAAATTGTTGTATCATCCGCAAACAAAATTATTAAACCATTGCGTATATGAAGGGGCAGGTCATTAATGAAGATTAGAAACAAAAGAGGACCCAAAATTGATCTTTGATCTAATTGATCTAATTTTACAAAAAATGTTTTGGATTTAATTAATCTATCCTATAAGTTTACCCTCTCTCTGTTTCACCCACTTAGAATAAACGTAGAGAGCTGAAATTATGGGCGTAAAATGGATAGTGAATGGACGTCCAAACGTCCATTGGGATATCATAATATTATATCATTGACTTGTATCTAGATTACTTAAATTGAATGAAGTATATTCTGAGATAAATTAAAACATTTTCTGATTGGGAAGGATTTAACAGCTCTTTTACACTTTTTTATTAATGGTAAGTTACGCGGCAGTTTGTAACAAAGCTTAGAACCCCAGGAATTGTGGACATTTTGGCTTCTGTTTATTCTGTGTAGATTAACCTATATCTATGCGAACTGTCTTAAGTGTTCTCGACTGATTTTATGATTTTCTAAAAAAAGTAATTTGAAAAAATGCAATATAGTATCCACAGTGAATAGTATATAATGTAATGCGTAATATTATAGTATATTCAATATGCTGTAGAAGTAAATAAAACAATCGCTCACGCGGCAGCTGGCGCGTGGTTTCATTGGTTAGAACACTCGAATGTTGCGAGAGTAGGGATGTAGAAAATTAAACAGGTCAGTATGTGAGTACTTGCGAAGAAGCGTGCAGTGCATTGCAATGGACCGTTATATAGAAATATTTTGTTTTGAGTTCTACTAAATCCGTTGTTGTCACGTGCGTTTGTTTACGCTTACTTCATTTTGAAGTTGAATATACTCTAGATGTTATTAGATATCTTTACGACTTGTTTGATATTTACAATTATGGCGAAGGCGCTACTATTGATATAAAGATTTTCTAAAATATTTGGTATTTTTGAGCTATATTCCCCTCAAAATCAAACGTTAAAAAAATCAGATAATGATTTATAGGAAATATATCATTTTACTAATTTATAATTGAAACTATTTTAAAGTTAAACGAATTTAAAATTCGAACTTTTTATTTTTATACTATTCTATCAAATAACTATTTACCTAGCCCTGTAAGGTTAACTAGTACTTTTATAAGGACTTTGACTATTTTGACTCCTCTCGATTATACGAAAGCCTTTAATTGTATCGATCATCAAACAGTATTAGCTATAAATGCTTTTCAGCTAACGCGGCTGATTTACTTGCTAATTATTTAAAAGAAGGACTACAAGCAGTTAATTATAATGGTAATATATCTACTTATCTAAGTTTAACTTGTGGAGTTCCCCAAGGCTCGATTTTAGGGCCGTTACTTTTTATTATATATATTTTTAATTTTATTAACGCATGTACGCTGACGATAGTCAAGTTAAAATGTAATTTAAACCAGATTCCAAATATAAAGTTTATATCTCATCCCCTTCAAAAGTTACGGTGGGTGTACCGTTTAAAAGAATAACCCTGTAAACAAAGCAGTAACTCTATTTGTAGCCTAGCGACGTTTTGACGTTAACTCTGATGTAATAATTTGGAAATGCTGCTATGAGACAATTAGAGTTACTGCTTTCTAGCGTAGAAAGCAGTCGTCATTTTTTCTATTTCATAAAGGGGTCAAGGCAAAATTGACGAAACGTTACGAAGGGGGAGGGGGGGTCAAAAACACCCGCACACAAAAAAAAATCTCGAGTGCGGTAGAGCAGACTAGTCAATTCTTACGTATTTGGGTCGCTGAATCTGAATCTGAGGTCAGAATTTAAAGTTACCATTCAAAATGGCGGTTCCAATATTCGCTTGAAATTTGGTACTCGGGGGTTTTTGGGGTGGCTGATTTTGAATCTGGTGCCAGTTTTCCAAAAAATTCAAAATGCCGGATTAGATTTTTTAAAACTTATTCTAAAAGCCACACTTATTGTGACTGATTCCTTCTTTTATTTTTTATCATAAGTCTTCTCATTTAGGAGAAATTAAAGTTTTTCGGAAAAAGTGACTTTTTAATCAGTGGGCTAGTGCCACCCCTGTAAAACTGTATATGACGGAAAAGCGTCGATAGAATATAAAGATCTATTGCACTTCTATAACTTTAGCTTAAATAAATACATTTAATTAACACGTTTTCTGCGTTAGCAACTTTTTGGTTCCCAGCTCAGACTGCGTTTTGAGGCATATATTTACACAAAACATATACTATTCAAACCTGTAAAAATATTTACTGTGCGATTTTCAATTTACTCTCTTGCTTGATGAAACAGACCATAGTTAAATTATTTTAACTTTCGTAAAATAAGTCTTTGGGAAAATGCAATATACTAACCACTGTGAATATTATAAAATGGTATGCGAACCATTATATACCTTCAAGACTTGATTCCTATGAAAAAGTTTTCGACGGCGCGCCGCGGCTTGAAGTAGATGGGGTATAAACAATCTCCCAAGCCTAGTGGTAAGAAGAGTTAAATATTATAGATAAGAGTCTAATTACCCCAACCCCAAAACAACAAAAATCTTAAAAAATCGTATATTTTAGTGAAAAAAATTGAAAAATATTTTTTTTTAAATGTATGGTTCAATAGATAATTTTATTTGCTTTAAAATAATGTATCCCTTGCGACTTTACAATCACGCTGAAAAAACTCTGGAAACATTCTAATAACATTTTGTAATCATGCTGTTACCAGAGTATTTCCAGAGTGTATTTGTGCCCTTTATCCATAACGTTCCCAGAGTAAAATCAGAGCGTTTTCAGAGTGTTTTCGTTTGGACTTTTTTTTTTTTTAAGTCCAAACGAAAACACTCTGAAAACGCTCTGATTTAAAAAAAAAGTCCAAACCCACTTTGGATCTACTGTGAATCAAGCCTGGAACCACTCTGATTCAACTCTGACAAAATGGCACAAAACCACTCTGGAAACACGTTGGCAGCAGAATGTTTTCACTCTGACTCTGTTTCCAGAGTGTTTCCAGAGTAAGTTGAAGGTCGCAAGGGATCACATGACCCCTTTCCATTTAAAAAAATACCCTTCTTTGCCCCCCTGACCACATTTAAAAACTACAAATATCGAATATATGCCAAAAGATAGTTTAAGTTGTCTTATTTAAGTGTTTTAAATTTAAAGTCGGTATCTCAACTGGTTCAGATGTTAAGAGGGGTGGGTGGTTGACTTTTGGACTTTTTGCACTGTATATGATAACTATAGGTCAACTGTGGAATCAAATGCATATTACATTTTATAACTATAATTTGATTTAGCTCGGCCTAATATTGGTAAAGCAACATTTCGTTAGGATTTATTATTCCATCAATCTATTTTCTAATCATCGTACAGAGTGATATTGGTAGACTGACAGTTTTTTATAATTTTGTTTAAAATTAAAAATTTCTGTCCTTACTATTTCGTTAGGAGATGTATTTTATAGGTAATATTCTATTATCATTATCAAAAAAATATACAAGAAAAATCTTGCCATTTAAAATAAAGTTCAACAATTACACTCACACAAAAATTTTCACAATAAATCTATCGCGCAATAAATTTAAAGAAAATTAATTTAAAATTTTAAAACCCTTTCTAGGTACAAAATATATTTATAGGTGTAAAGAAAGAAAATCTTTTATTTCATAATTTATATCTAAAACCTCGGTAAAACTTTATAATTTCTTTACACTACAAAAGTTTTAAATACTTTTTTACGTCTAATAATGTTTCACTCACTAATTATACCGTGCATGTCAAAAGTCAGCCCCCTCCTTTAACTTTTGAACGGCTTAAGAGATCAACTTGAAATTTAAAACACATAAAATAACCCATGTATATTGAATATGTTTAGGGGGCACAATAGAGGCAGGGGGGTATTTTATCAGATAGAAAGGGGGTCGTGTGATAAATTACACAGGCACACAAAAAAAAGGTCAGGAACTTTTTCGGAGACCATTGTTTCCTATGTATTTTAAGGCGCTTCGGATTCAGCTCCTCATAATACATCTCTTGTTTCTTTGTCACATAATAAAAAGACCAAGAATGTTTTCGGAGGCCACTGTACAGTAGTCCCAGAACAAAAAAGTGACAAAATTCTGTTTTTTTTTTGTATAGTGCTATTTTTTTAAAAACGAAAAAAATTGAAACATTTGAAAAAAAAAAGAAAACTGCCAAATTAGGATGGTTATAATTTTTCAAAAGTGTCCGTGTTCAGAAAACCTGAGCTGAAATTTGGTATAAAGTCTTCTTTTGTTAATCTTAATGCTGATCAATACCAAAAACCTAAAATTCAAATTGGCGGAATAAATAATGCCTATATATTTTTATATTTTACCAAAATTAACAAAAATATGGCATAAAACAAAACAATATGAAAACTTCAGCCCATTTTTTTTTGGATTATTTTCCTTATATGTAATTACTGTAAAAAAATCACGCATTTTTACCTGCCTGTTTTTTTTATTTAGTTTTCAAGAAAAATATTAAAAATTTGCGAAAAATATCCGATTTTGCTGAAATTTGGTATAAAGGCTTCTTTTATTAATATTAATTCCACTTTTTTTAATTTTCTGGTGTTTTCTGAATTTTTCCAAACAGAAGACCTAGCTTAATCGATTTCCCATACACAAAAATACTTAGAAAGTAAATTTACCAAAATCCTTGCAGTCGTTTTCAAAATAAGTTAACAAATGTAAATATAGAGTTATGCTCAAATAGTTACATTAAGGGTAACTTCGGTGTGTGAGCCCAAAACTTAGCAGCAAAAATTGCACTATTATGAGTTTAAGTGTATACTGCTCTCCTTAGTTAAAATGTCCTAACTAACATTGCTATTTTCCCTAAATTTTTCGAATAAATGGCAAAATATCCTGACTTTAAGGTTTCAAATTCAATTTATCCGACTTTTCCCTGACTTCCCTGATTTACCTGACTGGTGAGAACCCTGGAGAATAGATAAATATGGCATAGAACAACCGGTATATGCAGATAAGCTGAAAATGAAAAAAATGTTAGTTAGGACGTTTTAACTAAGTAGGGCAGTATAATAAGTTGTATCCACTTATTACTGAAAGGTACATAGAATGACAATAATCCACTAGTAAAATTAACGACGGTATTTTAAAAATTACAAAGTCTTCGGTGTGACAGACCGATGTTACAACCAAAACTCTAGGGTTACAATAACCACTGCTAAATCGTATTAGATTATTTTTCTGCGTGTATGTTCTACATACTGTAATGACAAACCATTCAGCAACTGGTAACTACAATGGGATACCTACGAGGATCACACAGGTGGGTGGAAAATTATTCAGAAATCCAACAGGAAAAGACCATCTCTCTGGTAGGGGAAATCCCGGCGCAAGACCCATCCTTCATTCAAAAATAAAGGACGAGCGCTCCGACTCCCATTTAAATTGAATCCCTCACCACAAGAACTCCAAGAGATAGTAGAAGAGTGATAAGTGAAGTTACCAATTAAAGAACGTACATCTCCAAAGTGAGTTTTATATTATTTTTTTTCTCGTAAACGTCCTTTCGAACAAAAAAACATTTCTACAAAGTTTTCCTTTTTCATGTTTGAAAAAAAAATATGTATGTATGAGTGAGTTAGGGTCCTGTTACGATTGGTTAAAATGCAATTTTTGGCTTTCATGAGGCTTTTAACATCGTCCTTTTTTTGATTTTAATATATTTGACATTGAAAATAAGGTAAACGTAATTTTAATTAAGCTCTTAAATCAAAAATTTCTATAAATAAGGGTATTATTCAACAAACATTTTGAAAAACTCTTTGATTTTTGAAAATTTTGAGGCAAAAAATTTTATGAAATAATAATAATTAATTATTTATTGATGTTTAGTCATTTATTTTTGGCAAGGAAATATTAAGAAATATTCTTCTAAACTTTAAATTCTTATTCAAATTTAGATTAGTTTGGTTTTTGTGTTAGGTAAATTTAAACTCTTTCAAGTTTAAGTTATTATCGAAAGTTTAATTAAAGTCTTCATTACAAAAAATTAACATTTTTAACTTACTTTTAAACGGTTTGTTTTTCAAAAATAGGAAAATATCTTCTAATACTTTTCTATTTATTTTTAAATTTTTATGACTAGGGAAGAAATGTTTTTATGTGATCAGCTATATCGTAATGTAACTGATTTAAAAAAAAACTGCTGTTAGCAAAAAAATACTTACTACGAGGGGTAAACCGCAGAGGAATTAAGTTCTACAAATTGGAGGAAATCTGGAGAAAATTTTTGAAGGTTTTCTCCTAAAGGTGTACAAAAAAAAACAAAAAACTTTTTTTATCGAAAACAAACAATTTTTAAGAAAAAATATTAACTTTGAATAAGAAATAAGGAACCTTTGTTCTAAATTTAAAGTATATAGCTCAAAGCGTACTTAAGTTATCCTGGTCGACATTTTACAGGAAAGGTTGACAGACAAACCGACAAAAATATTTTTCGTAATCTCTTTATAATTAGGTTCGGCATACCGCTGCATTTGTTACCTCAACTTTCTTTTTGGGCCTTTATAAGGCTCAAATTGTCTTTGCTGGGGTTGAGACCCACTTATTATTATATATTTTGAAATGCTGAATCTGTCATAAAAACGACATTTCATGGGCTCATTTTTTTTGCTACACTGAAATAGTATGAGATTTTTATTATTTTAGACAGTTTTTTCAGTGTAGCAAAAAAATGAGCCTATGAAGTGCCTTTTTTATGACAGATAGGTGGGTCTCAGCACAGACAACTTTTTTTTTGTGGGCCTGTGTTATTGACAGAGTTGATACACTCATTACAATAACAGGGTCGGACGGACAACAGGAATTTTAATTATTTCTAGTTTTTGGTGAGTTTCTTTAATACATACGTGCCGAATATAAAATAACATATAATCTTGCTATATACTATATCTTTGCACTCACCAAAAATTAGAAAATTAAAATTCCTGTTGTACGACCCTGTTATTGTAATGAAAGTAACAACTTAATCACAAAAAAGGGTGACGTAACTTTTGAATAAATAGGATAATTTGAACAACAATATATTCTCTTACTTGTTAATTGAAATCTAAAGGCAACTGTTTATAAAATTATAACAAAAATAAAAATTTAAAAACGAAAATAAATTTCGAAACATCTTAAAAAATAAAATATTTAAAAAAATGTATTTTCGATTTTTTTAAAATTTTTTTGAATTTGTAGATTAAACCGCAATCAATAAAGCAGAAAATGTAATATTTATTTAAATTAACCTATTTATTAAAAAGTACCGGAGGTCACGTGAACCTTTTCAGCGATTAAAAACGTTTCTTCCGATAGATTATTTGATTTTTGGTTTAAAATTGATATTTACATTATAAGTAAACAAACTACAAGAAAACAGTTTTCCAAAGGGAATAACGGAAAACCGTGTTTTGGTAACAAACCTGTATGCCAAATTTCAAGTCTCTTGAACAATAAAAAATATAAAATAAGATCATTAAGAGAATAGTTATGTAATTATTTTAAAAATTAAAAAATTATTGCCCTTCCGCTAGAGCCGACCCTGCCGTGGAGATAAAAAAATTAGTTTTAACGTCCTTAAAAAGACCTAAATACCAATTTTTACGTGAAAATTTTTAAATTCTACAATGTGAGTGCAAAATAAGTAAAACCCTGAATACGTCCCTTTTGTTGTAATGAAAGTATCAACTCTGGTTATTGACGAGACCTTGCTCCTATCGACTGGGCTGTTTTATTTCAAATCAGTTCTTGTAGGTAGGCAGCAAAAATTTGATGAAAAACCTAATCAAGAGCAACTATTCACAGTGGATAATTTTCTCTATAACACTGCTCTACAAAAAAAGATTTTTTTTTTATTTGCCGGGGTCCTTTGAGTGGCGTCTGGCCATATTTAATGTGCTAGTTTCGGAACCTTTTTCCATTTTTCTGGGTCAGATCGTTTTTGTTTGAGATATATCAATATAGCGCATAGTGTTTTTTTTGCCTACACTTGTAGAAAAAATAGTTATTTATGGTACTAGTGGGTAAAGTAAGATATTGCCCATAAGAAAATTAACCTGCGAGGCGTCAGCCAAGCAGGTTAATTTTCGAGAGGGCAATATCGGTTTACCCATGAGTGCCATACAAGGTTTTATCCAAAGCTTAGGAATTCATATTTTTATTAAAAATTTTAATGACATTTACAAGAAAATAATTTGACAAGTGACAATTGAGTGGGTAAAATAAATAATTATCCACTCAATAAAGTAAAAGCCACGCGGGGGTTATTATTGAGTTTATTTAAAATAAAGCTGGTAATTGTCTTATTATCTGTATGTATTGGATAAAATATAATTAACGGCTAATATTTTTCTTTGGATTGGTTCTCTATTATTATGGCTCTACAAAAAAAATCGGATTTAAAATATCTTTAATCGTTTGTTTTTTATAGGCTTCTAAATTAAAAAAAAAAATATTTTTTTTATATACATATTTTGATAAAAATGTAAGTATCTATAAATACTAAAGATATGATATATGATATTTTTTTAAGAAATATTAACACATAAAAAAAAACAAAAATATTAAAGTATTTTATTTATTTTTAGAAGAGCAACACAATAAGTAAATTAAATTAATTTTGAAAAAAAAGCAAAACGAAAAATTAAAAAAAAAAACTTTTACTCCTTGTTTTAAAACATTAAATTAACATTAAATAATTAAAAATAATATTGTTCTGCTTTCAATAACTCCCCGAAAAATCTACTGGATTCAATCTAAAACTTTTTTATTTCCCAAACCTCACACGACTTCACTCGACCTCATGTGTGTTAGTGTTGCTTATAAAAATCAGAGCCATGTTTTTAGTATTTATATAAAATTTTCATGCGAAAAAATATATATTTTTTTTAAATTTAGAAGCCTATAAAAAACAAAGAATAAAGATATTTTTTTGGCTTAGAGCCCTATTAATAGAGAAAAGGCAAAAAAAATATTTGGACCTAAATAATTTTTTTTAGAAAACTATACGCAAAAAAAAAACACTGTACGCGGTTTCTCAAAAAAACGAGCTGATCGAGAAAAATGAAGCAAGATTCCGAAAAAGGACTATAATCAACTAAAATGGCAAATTTTTAGGTGTAGAGCTGTGTAATTTATAGATTACACTACACGATAATCTTGAATACAAATTAAGTTTTATTGACTTGCCAACGCAAACCAAGAGTTAATCCTGCTAGTAGTAGGTCTACACATTATAAAACCATTAACAGTAGAATTTGAGATGATCGAGTTCGGAAGACAATGGATTTTTTTTTTCTTAGAAATGACCATAGCGGACTTAATAAAACTTTATTATATACTGTTATATTCTATATAAATTTTCCGTTTACATAAATAGTCTATGAATTCTCAATTCAGAAAAAATAGTTGCAGATGTACCTGGTAGGTTATTTTCTAAAAAAATGTAGTTCAGTGTATTAAATATCTGTCATAATGCGTCAGAATAATAAATTAGTAATAACAAGTGTTTGACAAATAATTTGTCAATACACTAATATGCATATTTTTTGAGAAATCAAGATGCAAAAAACCTCAGTGACACTTTTTTCCGAAATGGAAATCAATAGACCGTTTCTCTAAATGGACTTAAATTATCTGATCAAAATTTATATAGAATAAGCTAAAACAGTATATAATGAAGAACTATTAAGTCGGTTGTGGTTATTTCTGATGAAAAAAAGTCTATTATGTTCCGAAACCGACCACCTCAGATTTAACTGTCATTGATTTTAAAATGTGTAGACTTCCCACTAACAGGACTGTTGGTTTGCGTTGGCAAGTCACAAAAAGTTATTTTGTATTTAAGATTAGCTTGAGTAGAATAGAGTGAAATTGGCTTTTTTTCGAAAACGTGAAACGGGTAGGGGGAAAATTTGCATTTTTAGACAAATAAAGTATGTAAAATTTGGGTTTCATATGACTAAATCTTGACCTGCCAGTTTTGCTTTAAAAATTGTTTTTTTTATAAGAGCTAGGGTAACATAGTTAAGGCGGCGCTCCGGGGCGTTTCAAAAAGTCCCGATTTTCAAAATTAAAACGCTCGCTTGTTTAAAAGTGTTCCTTGGTAGAAAACGGTGGCAGTTCAAAAGGGAACTAAATCGATAAATATTTAAGTGCCTATTCACAGGCTCGCATAAGAACATAAAACATAACAATGCAATGTCGTGATTGGCTTGATATGCCGCCATGTAAGCCAATCACGGCATCGCATACTTATGTTTTATGTTCTTATGCAAGCTTTTGGATAGGCCTTAAGGTAGCTTAAAGCACTCAAAGATTGATAAAAATTGCACCTGTTTTTTGATGAAAAACGATTGTATTTAAAGTAGGGAAAATTTTAAAAGGTTTCTTTGCTAATAATGTTATTATATTATTATAAAAATATTATTTAGAAACAATACTAGCTAAGCTAAGCTACACAAATTACATCCCCCTCTCCTTAGGGTTCAATATAAAAAAATCTATTCTTTGAACATTTCGAAAATATTTCATGTTTACAATTTAAAAAAAAAGTTAATAAAAAATAGTTTTAAAGAAAACACCTGTATATTTCGATCTAAATGAGATACCAACGCGTACCCAACGTCATTTTACAAAAAAATATTTGCGACAATAAATTTATGTTTATTCAACGTTATTAGCTGGGATTGTTTTTGGTAAAATTGAGGTGGGGTAAAGGGGTGAGAGGTAATAGGGTAAAACAAATTAAAAATCTTTATTTATTAAAAAAATATTTTAAAATAAACAAATTAAAAAAACTAACAATTCTTTATTTAAAAAAAATTGGAAATATTATTTTAAAACATTTTTTTTTTATTATTTGTTAAAAAATAGTTATTTTCTTAACTAGTGTATTAAGTAGCATTTTATCCACGCGTGACGGCCTCGTGGGCTGATATTCTTAAGTGGATAAAATCACTTAATACACGAGTTGAGAATTTAATTTTATCCAACACCTTTTATTTTTAAATAAAAATCTATAATTTTGCGAAAAATTATGTCAAATATATTAAGATTAAGTTTTCTTAATACTAAAATAATAGGTAGCCATGGCCTAAGTATGCCTATTAAAAATAAACAATTGCTAGTTTTACATTTCTTACAAACGTCAAAATGGACGCGGTGATGACAGAATTTTTAATAAAAACAGTATTTTATTCAAAAACTAAAGAATAATTTGGGGTTTTCTTTAATTTTTATGGTTTAGTTAACGTGCTTCTATTTATAGAATAGTTATAATACTTAATTAATCAGGTATGTATCAAATTTTGGGTGAGATCAAAAGCTGTACGTAAAAGAGTGGGTGAAAAATTTTTTAGTCACTAGTGGAAAAAAACTCACTTTTGACATTTAAAATAGTGCTCAAAACAAGTGTTTCTGTGAAGGTGTTGGATAAAAACAATTTTTTTTTAATTATTTAAAAAAAAAGATTTTTGTTGTATTCATAAATAAAGTACTTAGATGAGAAAGTATTTTTTGTTGGCAGCAGTATTTTATTATTATGTTTGTTACTTATTATTATTATATATAATGTATGTGCGTTTAAATATAAATGTTACCTCACCAACAGAATTTTCCCGCCTGCTTTGATCGCTTACACGCTTCACCTAGGATATCCCTTTGAGCTTCACCGGAGGAAACTTCCACATCAGTCCTTTCAGGTCCATCGATACGCCAAACAGGACAACGATGAGGGGCTGGTTGAACCTCGTGGTAATCTCCACGACGGTTATGATCTTTATGTTAAATGCTGAGAAAGTTGAGGCGAAACGTAAGTTTTATGTTTTTTAAAGGTAGGACTTTTTTAATGAACTGGCTATTTAAACTTCCGTCCCTCGAGTGAAATATTGAATCTAAATTGCAATAAATTTACACGGGCTGATATTTTAAAGGGTAGTAGTGGATGGTAACCGAACACTCCTGTTAGTTTTTCACCGGATGATTTTCGTAAGGGGAGTCCGCTATCTTGAATTTTAGGGGTGAGTGCGGTTATCTCGCTAAATATTCATCTTACAATAAAAATACATATTAACAACTTTGTTAAGGAGAAAATTTCCAACAATATTTGCCAAAATCAGTTTTTCATTATAATAATAACAATCGAGTTATATTCAAAAATAGCCATGGAGGTAAAATTGTTTTATTTTTTATTTTTTAGCCAAATTATTCATCGGATGATAAAAGTGTCTATGAACAAACTTGTAGCTCTTGAAATTCTCTATAAGCTTCCTATATTATAAATTTTCATAGGTATTTTGGCATGATTACAGAGGATGCAACTCGCCTTCTGTAACCGTACCATAATATTTATGAAAATTCGTAATAATATTATATGATGAATAATTTGGCTAGAAAATCAAGAAAACCAACTTCACCCCAACATCGCCATTTTTGAATATTTATAATTCGATTGTTATTAATAAATTAAAAATAGTTATTTATATACCAAGGAACTAAACTTGCTGGTTTAGTCTCGCTGCATTAGTGTTTCCTCGGGGTTCCCCGTACGCAAATAATCCGGTGAAAATCTAAAAGGAATTTTCTGTTACCATCCACTACTCTCCTTTAAAATATTAGCCCGCAATTTCAAAATAGGAATTTCTCGTTATTTGAGTAGACTAGTAACATAACCAAACTCCAGTTTGAAAATTAATTCATGGTTCTGAACGTCTGAACTTCTTATAGTGAAGTGGTTAATTATAAAATAATTAAAAAAGGCTTATAATCATCGACTTCACGTTAATTTTATTATTGAAAACAATTAGTGTGACCGCGGTTTCGCTATAATAGATATAGCATCTACGGACTTAAATACATATAATGGGACATCTTTAACATTCTGGTCATAAATAACACTAAGGACATTACACAATTAATAAATTAGGTTACAGATTACAACCTAATTCATGCCACTGAAAATGCATATTTTTATTCTGTAACCTAATTTATTAATTGTGTAATGTCCTTAGTGTTATTTATGACCAGAATGTTAAAGATGTCCCATTATATGTATTTAAGTCCGTAGATGCTATATCTATTATAGCGAAACCGCGGTCACACTAATTGTTTTCAATAATAAAATTAACGTGAAGTCGATTATAAGCCTTTTTTAATTACTTTATAAATAACCAAACCCTTTGGTTTAGGTCGTTTTTTTCGCCTGTTTGGTGTTTTTAATGCTAATGGTTTGCGTAGCCCCCCCCCCTATTTTTGACGAAAAATATACCTTAAAATCTTTATAAACTTATAAAATAATACAGTAAGAATATAAGACTTACACTTAGCTTCTTGTACGTCGGACGTTCAAATAACCAGTCCCTTTTATTTAATCTTAAACTGTTCATGGCGGGATTTATGTCAATATAACCTCGTTTCAACATAACTATAGCTGTGTGTACGAAAAGTACTTGCTGATCCCTACTAAGAAGAACAGTAGATAGTCAAAAAAATGTAGTTGGACGAAATACGCCCACGGTATATTTTTAGGGAGCCTTTAAATAGCAAAGTATACTGATTTTTTAATAATACAGTTGTATTTTGTTAACAAAAGCAAATTATATAAGCCATAAAATCTATTTTAATTTGTTTCAATAAAATATACGAGATTAAAGAAAAAATAGATTTGACAACTGATTTTACATTAAAAAATGAGAATTCAACTTTTCTGCTAAATCGCTTTCTAAAAGAGCTCTTTTAAAAGGCATTTTTGCATTATTTTTATCGATTTTTATTCTCATAACTTAGGAACCGTTTAACCTATGGGCATGAAAATTTTACTATAAAGAATAAAAAAATTTAAATATATTTTAAATATTTAATAACGTTAATAACGTTAAACTAAAATCAACTTTTTGACCAGGGGCGTAGTAATTCATTTAAAAACTATCTCATTTTTTGACGTAAAAACAGCTGTCAAATCATTTTTTTTTAATTTCGTATTTTTTTATTAAAAAATAGGTATGTTTGCTTTTTTCGCGTCGCGAAAAGATTTATTAATATTATAAAAAATATTATTCATTATTAACACTCAAGTGACACATGACTGCATAGCGGGGAAAAGGGATTCATCAAATATTCTATTGGTTTACTGAATGTGTTTGGCTTTACTGTATTCTAATATTATGTTTTTATGCACAGACAAGATAAGCAACCTCGGTTTGGTTGATTTGGGAAAATTTTAACTATTGTTTACACTTGTATTACACTGATATGTCAACACTCGATTGACTTTGTATGAACACCAAATTTCCACTCGTGTTTTTGATACTTACAGTAGACTTCCAGTGTAGACTCGGTGTAACAACCTCTCTTTTAAATTTACGGTGGGATTCCAGTGTGATACGGTGTAACACCTGTTGTTCAAATTTAAAGTGGGAATTTGGTATAAACACGGTGTAACGCAGAAGTTTTTGGTCGTCAGTGTAGACACGGTGTAACACCTTTTTTTTTAATTTACGGTGGGATCCAGTGTGATACGGTGTAACACCTGTTGTTCAAATTTAACATTTTCACGGTGTGACTTCAGTGTATTTGGTGTAATCGGGTCCGCTAGGGAGTAAGAAAAGAACTAAAACAATTTAGGTTCTTCGAAAAAATGTTTTTTTTTTCGGGGGTAAATCAACACGTGGCAGTAAAACCTCAAGGTAGAATTTTATCCTTTTATGTATTTAGTTTCGTCGCCACAGCGAATCTGAATCAGTTTTCCTTTATTCTTAATTTTAAATTGTTTTTCTTAACCCTTTGAATTACGCATTTTTTTAATGATTGTATTTCTATCAAAATAGTTGCATTATAAGTTATTGGGGTTTGGACTTTCACGAAACTGTTACCAGATTTTTAAAATTCAAAATGGCGGATCCAATATACTTTTTTAGACAAATATTTATTATTTATGTTGAATGAATATTTATATTCAATATATTTATATGTTTTAAAATTGTTAATATTAAATAAAAGTAATTTTTTATTATTTTTTTGTGGAGATCGCCATCTATACAAAGCAAAAATGTGTAACTAACCTCACAAGTGTTTATAAATTTAAAGATGGTGGCAGTTTTGCCGTGGAAAATAAAATATACAATTGTTAATAAAAAAGGTAAAATTGTGAATAAAATAGTATACAAACCTCGGCTAACGCCCCTTGGTCAGCTAACCTTCCCTCACAAAATGAAACATTTTCCACATTTGTAATATACTATTAATTCAGATATGCCGAAAGTAAAATAGTCCCACGTTCGTCCTTTCCTTCGCGACGCATTTTTCCTTTCCTGGCCTTTATTCCAGCAACCTCGAGGCCTCAAATAGCATACTCAAAACCACATTCTTCGCAATGGCGTAGATATTTTTTCCGTTGGGGGAGATTCGAAAAAATAACATATTTTTTTACATATTTTAATAATTTGGATTGCCATTTAGTCAAAAATTTTACTGCTGCAAAAAGTATTCTTTTCTGAAATATTATTTTTTATATTATATACGTTTAAAAAAATTCTTATTTTTGTCTTATGATTCTTCAATGCAACTATTTAATTGTGAAATTCACGCAAGTTCAGGCCATGTTGATTGTACTGTAATGACGGATTTGGCTGAAATTTGGGACACTTGTTCCTTACATTAGAAGATTGCTGGGGGAATTTTATTAAAAAAAACTTCAGGAGTTATGGTTTTCTTCATTTTTCATATAAAAATAATTTTGCGAAAATTTGAATTCTTAGTGAAACAATAAATATTTATACTAATTGAAATAAATGAAAACGGTTTTCATAATTGAAAAAGGCATAATTTTCTATACGGTATACGGTCGACTTAAAACTATTTTGTTGCTTTAATAATGAGATGAGTGCAATGAACTTTAAAGCCATTTTTGCTTTAATAATTGTTGAATTTTTCCAATATAATGATATCATTTTTAATAGGTACCTATCCATGTTTCGATTTGTTGATATATTTCTTAATCTCTAAAAGAAATGTTTCCTATTTTCTAAAGTTTATTCTTCGGTATAATATCTTTTTTTGTGTAACTTTTTTTTTTATTTTATTATTGGCATATGGTATTTTGGTCTAGTAATTGTCTTATTATCTGTATGTATTGGATAATAGTATATTATTCAACGAGCGTATAATATTTGCTATTAATCAATGAGGGTAAATTTTAGGACACGAGCCGAAAGGCGAGTGGCCTAATTACCCGAATGATTAATAGCTATTATACGCGAGTATAGCTTTATCCACCGCAGTTTTAAAGTTTAAACGGTTAATTTTTACAGACCCGTGATTAATAGGCTTATTAATCACGGCCGTGGATAAAAAATATTTTCAAATAGTTTTTGATGTTTTATTATTATTTGTCAAGTCATTGACATTAATGAAATGTGCACTGTATATGAGTTGCCTACCATGAACCAAAACTTTTGGTTCAAATGTGTGTTTTTTTTCGGTACCTACGGAGACGTATTTTGTCTTACTTTGGGTGCATTTGTATAAAATTAATTCCTTTCTATAAGAAAATGACTACCCGCCGATTAAATATGCTTTCGAGTAAGTCCGTCTAAAAAAAAAACAGATTTATTTATTACTTTCTCCAAGGAAAGTCATGCATTAGTAAAATAAAATTCGAAAAAAATTTATTGCTTTTTTTACGTTTCTGGAAGTTTTATATCCAAAAAAAATGATTTCCGTCAAAAAAAAAATTCTGTCTGTCGGTCGGTCGGTCTGTCGGTCTGTGTGTCCGGGAAATTTGTGACCACGATAACTCAAGAACGCTTCGGGCTAAAGACTTCAAATTTGGACCACAGGTTGATTATCCAAAGTTCTAGGCTGAGATTATTTTTGGTAAAAATCGGATTGGGGTAAGGGCGTAAAATGGGGTAAAAACAATTTTTTTCAAAAACATTTTTTTTATTTATTTTTCGTTTTGCGAAAAAGGAAATTTTTTGAAAACATATTTTTTTTTTTTATATATTTTTGTAATTTTTTTGTAATTTATTTTTTTTTCGTTTGTGGATTTAATAAACGTAGGAATATAGGGGAAAGTATTATTTTGTTGGCAGCAGTATTTTTTTTAACATAGCATTTTATATTGAGAAGATATTGTGGATATTAAGCATTCAGATTCATTTTATATACCCACTTCAAAATTTAATAATGTTTCTATATAATTTAGTTTGCGAATTGTTGAATTTTTCCAATATCATGATATCATTTTTAATAGGTACCTACCTATCCATGTTTCGATTTGTTGATATATTTCTTAATCTCTAAAAGAAATGTTTCCTATTTTCTAAAGTTTATTCTTCGGTATAATATCTTGTAGTATTAGGTTAGGGGCCATACTTAAGCCTTTAAGTGTTGGTGGTCCCTACACTGATAGAAATGTTGTTGTAATATAGGCGCCAGCCATATTTTGTAATATGTTATAAAGTAAATATGTTATACAATACAACAACCAGTTGTAGAACTAAGAAGTAAACAACACAAAATTGTAATAAATACAACAAAAAATGTTATCTCATAGCATAGTACTATACTATAGTACAATTTGTGGCTGGCAAATACACGGTGTATTTGAAATAGGGTCCAAAATTTTAAGGGGTGATTGTACATCAGAAAATATGAAAAAAGTACTTATTTTAACCAGGGATGTCCGAAACTGAGGGGGGGGCACATCAGTTTTTTGTCCAATTTTTTTTTGTGTAACTTTTTTTTAATTTTATTTTTGGTATATGGTATATTGGTCAAAATACATAAAAAAACTGTGAAGAAAAAGCTCGTATAGATCGAGGTTCGAAAATCAGTTTAAGAGTACTACGACCTCTTAAAGAGTAACACCAAAGCTCTCTCTCTCTCTCTCTCTCTCTCTCTCTCTCTCTGCAGTATTGAAGTTTTTATTGGTGCATTTTTTATTTCCTATTTTTGATGCTCAGAACGCGAAACTACATATTTTTGCAATTTTCTCGAAAACGGTTGGCCCTACAGTGTTACATAAAGAGTACCTTTTTTATGTATTTTTAATTAAAGATTAATATTTTATTATTATAAATAAACCCTATAATAGGGTTCCAGAAATATTAAATGAAAACTACTTTTTAGATGTACCCTTAGAGGGTCGTAGCTCCCTTAGGTCTCATATCCGGACCAACCCTTATAGGAACTTTTTTCATAGTTTTTAACGTGGAATCATCTCTTAAATTTCTCGAGTTTATTTCTGAATAACCTTATATACCTAAGTTACCATTTAAACAAAATTAATGAAAATTGAGTTTGCAAACATTTTTATTCCAATTTTTTAAATTATTATTTATATTATTTACTATATACCGTGCGATTATAAAGTGCCGAACACTTTTTGATGCAAAACTGGCATTAGCGATGAGTAAAATGCAAGAAAGCTGTGTGCGTTTTACTGGCCACCGAGCTGTTGTACGTAGCAATCACATGGGCTTGTCGCGCACAACTCTAACAGAGGCGTGGCTTCAAACGAAGAGTATTTTCTTTTCAAACAGTTTGGCACTTTATAATCGCACTGTATATTATGAATAGTATAAGTAGGTATATTGTATTCTATTTACATTTTCTAGTAATCTGCCTTGCATTAGGTACAATAATCTTAAACCACTTAGTATATTAAGTTGTAATCTATTTTGATTAATATTCTATATATTCTGTAGGCTTCATGTAATCCACCGTTAAAATTATACATGGTGGGCCATATTAGAGACCCTCGATATATTTTGCCAGTTCTGTCACCACAAATAATTGTGACACACTTTGACAGCTAAACTTATAACTAAACGTATGTTTTTAGATTTGTCTGCCTGTCGGTCCGTCCGTCCGTTGGTCCGTCCATCCGTCTGTCCGTCAGTCGGTCCGTCGGTTCGTTCGTCCGCACTCCCGTCTGTGCGTCCGTCAGTCTGTCCATCTGTCCGTCGTCTGCCTGTCTATCCGTGTGTTATCTCGAATCGAGATTCTCGTTAACTCCATACGTAGAAAATATATCGACCAGCGTTTTTCGTATATTGTTTCTTATCATATTTCAACGAGCTGATTAGATGTTGGGAAGTAAACAGTTAGGGGTAAGGGGGTAATAATGGGGTAAAACTCCTAGTTTTAGCGTTATTTGGTTATAATTAATTACACTGTGTGACAAAATCGAGGTTGATCTTTTAGGCATGATATCTAGGTCTAATATAGTCGAGTCGTTTCGCTACTTTAGGTGATTTAAGCAATTTTTAAAATTTAAAGTTTCCAGTTTACTCTAATATTCATTTTTTAACTGAGGAAAGAGGCTGGATTGCAATCGGGTGCAGAAAAGCCTCTTTACGCGTGCATTAGAAACAATATTTTTTCTACAAGCGGAGTTAAAAATAAAATATGATTTTATACCTTATTAAATAAATTTTATTTATTAACAGTTAACATTCATCAGGTAACATAAATTCTTTATTAAGGTTCACCATTTTCGTTTATAAAAATTTTACAATTAAACTTAAGAAAACAATTAACCTGAACAAATTAGCTTGGGATGCTATCATGTTGATCGGTCACCATAGAAACAAGTTTCTTAGACAACAATTCTACACATTTGTATATTTAAGCTACTTGATTTTTTATGAAATAATTATGCTTGCAGAAAATGCCTTCTTTTGGTACGCATATGAGTGCGCACTCGTTAATTTTTTTTATACTCATGTCCAAAAATGCAACGAAAATTAGATATTTATTTAATATCTCAGAATATACAGACCAACGAACTAAAAACTTTTCTCTCTAGAATACGCATACCGTTAATATAAAGTATCGCCAACATCTCGGTTTGTTTGTAAACAAATAGTAGGTATATTCAGGCCTGAACAATAACAATTACCAGTAACTGTTATTGTTGTCTCTGTTAGAACAAAGCAGTGCGAGTAAGACAGACAAATGTATATGTTGGCTACGTTTTTGTCAGTTTTTACAAATGAAATTCCTATTCTAGAGAGAAGAGTTATTAGTTCGTTGGTAAGGCCTACTTAAATTTACTATTTTCATGCAGTAACTTAATCCAGGTGCATGCCAATCGGGGAGGCCCAAGCACTTTTTTGCCCAATTATTTTTTCAGTGTAACTTTTTGGTGGTTTTTTAATTTGTATATGATTTTATAAGTAAAAATACATAAAAAAAAGGTAAGATGATGTAAGACTGTTTACGATAAAAATGCAATTAAAAGTAATCTTACGCTTGTATGACTAAAAATAAAAAAGGATCCATAAAGATACAGGGTAAGGTAAGGTAAAAAAGAGTTTTTATTTAATATCTCTTTAGCCCTATAAACAATAGTAACGAATTTTTGCACATGCCTTAACATTGATAAAGGCTATCATTTAATGTAATTTTTATTCGGCAATTTTAAGCAGGGACGTGCAAAATTTTTTTTGTCCCAAACTTTTTTATCTGTATTTTTCTTTGACATTTTTTCAATAAAATATTATTCTTTAGTTAAAAATACATAAAAAGGTAGGTGCTCTTAGTATAACACCGTAGAACCAACCGAGTTCGAAAAAATTGGATTTAAATAGATTTTTTACGTTCTGAGCATCAAAAATAGGATATAAAAATTTCGCCAATAAAAATTTTAATAATTCTACATCAAAAACTATAAAAAAAGTTCCCATACACAAATGACCACAAATATAATAATAATAATAATAATAATAATAATAATAATAATAATAATAATAATAATAATATATCATAATTAGTGTATTCTAGAACATGGAAAGCCCCAAATAAGTTTCTGGCTTGTGCTAGAGGTTAATGGTTTGAAAAAAAAAATAGTTGAAATATTTACAAAGTTGACAATATACATACAAAAGGTAGGTATGTTCGTTAATTATTTACTTTAAGCCGTGAATTATGTTTTTAGAGCTTGCTTGATTGATTTCCATAAACAAAGAATTTAAAGTATAACAATACTCAACAGACTATTGTTATGTTTTACATTCATTTTTAAAAAATCAATCAACGTAACTAGTTAGTACACAAAGAGAACAAATATCTTAATTCAAGCATCATGTGAGCTCAATTTTTGAAATCTGGGAATTAATTCTCATGAGAAATTTTTTTCTACGTTATTTTCTGCTATTTTGCATATAATTTCAGAAGAATTCACCTAAATTAATTCATTTTCCCTAGAGAATGGTATTTAATCTCTGATTAAAAAAAATTAAGCCTAGGGGCTTTTTCCCACTGCACAAAGGATGCGGCGCTTTCACCAAAATTGTAAATGGACCAAAAAAAATATAAACTATAATATATAATAATAAACTATAGTTTACTCGATTTTAAATAAGGATGGGTTAATATATTTTTAATTTTGCTGAAATGTTTTTTCAGTGTATTAACCAGCCGAACAGTTGCAAGCACCTTGTCAACACATCGGCACTAGGCACTAATTTAAAACGTTATGAAATAGGAAGTTGTGTGAATAGGCAACCATTAATACACCTGCGTGTTACATAATTTATTAAAGTTTGAAAGTCTGTATCTCTAAAACCTTAGGTTCTAGCAAAAACTGTATATTACATTATAGGGCTTAAAAAGAGCTTTCATTTGAAATATATTTTTTTGAAATCGGTTTATAAATGAGTTATGCAAAAAAAAAACATTTTACAGCTTTAAACGCTAATATCTCGAAAACAATGTATTTTAGAAAAAAATTGTTAATTTAAGAAAATCTTTCATGTAAGTGGTAAATTAATAAAATACAATAATAATTATCCTAATTATAACCAAAAAACACTAAAAATAGGAGTTTTACTCCATTCTTACCCCCTTATCCCCAATCGTTTACCCCCAAAATCTAATCAGCTTTTCAAAATATGATAAGGAATAATATGCAAAAAACCGCTTGTCGATATCTTTTTTAGAAATGGAGTTATCGAGTTTACACCCAGACAGACAGACAGACAGACAGACAGACGGATGCAAACATTTTTTTACTGATTTCGACTCAGAAAGGTCTAAAACATCGAGAAAATAGAAAACATGGTCATAGATTTTGACTTTTCGGCGAAGATTTCAATACAACAGTACTCTTAGTAGTACCGATGTAAAAATATCTACGGTTTGTAGTTAATTTGTGTACACTGAATTCGAAGTTGTTTTTTGCGGCCTCGTATCTAGTAAATTAGTAGATATCTAAAGGTCGATTCAGGCATAATTATCACTAACTACACTAAACTGAATTAAGAAATTAAGAAAATTAAGAAACATAACCTCAAATTCTATAATACATTTTCATGAATAAAATATTATACATCATTTAGTAGTTATTCTATTTTATCATATATATTATATAAAATTTAAATTGATCTTAATAATATCTAAGAATTTTTTTGATTAATTACAAGAATACACAATTTCGTATTATTGGCACCTTTTTGCTAATGATTGGCATCCAGATTTTTTTTATTATTGGCACCTAATTTTTGCTTTGAAGCAACGAAAAAAAAAATTACTACTAGTACCTACTTTTTGTATCGAAATAAAATATTTAAATTGGTATATTGCAGCTTTATACATATTAACTAAAGGCTGTAAACAAAAACTCAAATTTATTTTATAAATAAAAAAATCTTAAATATGTCTATATTTTTAATTTAAAATATTAGTTACCTAATAATTACGTAATACTAATTTGTATCCATAAAATAATACCTAGTTACCTAGGTTTAAAAAAAAAAAAAAAAAAAAAAAAAAAAGGTATACTTATTTAAAAGAATTATTAGGCTTTTAGGCTAGCAAGTTTTGTTTACAATAAACCTGTGCCAATAATAGGAATTTTATTATAGTTTAGACACCTATTATGGGTACCCCAAATAAAATATACATAGATTTTTAAAGAAAACTCTAACCTTTCATAAAAAGCTAAATTTAAAAAATTCATTTTTGGGCATTTTGAGAAAAGCCTTATAGAAGTTAAAATTTTGTAGATTTTTCTCCATTTAAAAACAATTCAAAAACTTATTACAATTCACAGGTCACAGCAATTAACTTGTGCGTGTCGATAAACTGACATGCCTATCCTTTTCTCTCTGGCAAATAGCGTTATTTGGGTAGAAAAATGTACACACATTGTGTCTGGTATCATCGAGTACTTCACAAAGTACTCTTTAATGGCCGCTATTTACATTTCCTATATATCACAAGTCAAAATTTAATTTTTTTCTATAGATGGCAGCACTGTGCTTCGTATTTCTCACCATTTAGGGGATCCCCACTGTGACACTCTGTATAGGAAATGACTACTTGCCCTGGTCGCACCTAAAGACATTTCGCCTAGTATTTTACTAAGAAACTTCTAGGATATTGATATTTGCCTTCGAAGTTATTGAGAGTTTCGAGAAGAACCATTAACTGTATGTTTTTGAGTGCTTTAGTAGTGTAGATAACACTCAAATATTTTCAGACATCATTTTATTTGATTCTAGGCGTATTTGGTGCTCTGTTTTCGGAACCTTGCTTCCTTTTTCCCGATCAGTGGTTTTTTGCATATACATAGTTGTAGTAAAAATAATTTCTAATTATTTTTTTTTGCTTATGATTGATTCTCTTTTCATAGGTCTCCAAGCCAAAAAAAGTGGATTTAAAATATCTTTATTTGTTTGTTTTATTTTAATGAAACAACAACAATACTAACACATGTGAGGTTTGTAAAAACAGAAAAAGTTTTAGATTGAATCCAGTAACGGATATTTTACGGGGAGTTATTGAAAGCAGAATAAAAATATTTTGAATTATTTTATGTTTATTTGATGTTATTTTTATGTTTTAAAGCAAGGAGAAAAAGTTTTTTTTATTTTTTTTTGATTTTTCGTTTTGTTTTTTTCATATTAAATTTAATCTAGTATCTTAGTTATCTTTTAAAAATAAATAAAATACTTCAATATTTTTATTAGATAACCCTCTGTAAAATCTCTGTCACTGGATTACATTTAAAACTATTTTATTTTTATAAACCGCATATAAACCGCATATTGCGTATAAAAATTAATTACCTATGATTGAAATTTGACTAGTGTCAAAATTTGAAATCTAATTAAAAATGTAAAAATACACATTCAATCATCAAAATTTATTAAAATGCCTATATCTCAGAAACTAATAGTCTTAAGATATATATGATCACATGTGTTTTTGTAGGGAATGAAACACTATTTTCATATATGTAAAAAAATTGTCCTACTATAAATAATAAGTGAGATATCGCAAAAAATTATAGTTTTTGTCCTTTTGCTCCCCTTTACCTTCGCTAATGTTAACCATATTTGATGTGACGCAAAAAGAAAAGGTCCTGAATCGTTTGGTGAAAGAATTTTTTAAATTAGACATTTCGTTCAAAAGTTATAAGGTTTACATACAGACCAACAAACAGACAGACAGACAGACAGATATACATTTTTTACACCCACTTTTTTCACATTTTCTCGACGTTTGGCATTCTTGACATTCTTAAGCCGAAAATGCAACAAACAAAATATTTTTCGGTAGGGTGTTTCCACCCGTAAAAATCTTTTTTGTAGAGCAGTGCAATTGTTGTAAAGTTCTTTTCCTACGATCCTCTATGAAAATGACATTTAGTACACTCTTTTGTTCTTTAGAAAACGCCTCATATCGCACTAGTTTGATATTTTTATATCACACTCGTGTGATATTTATGTATGGAGGTTTGCCTAATTTTATTTAGATATTTACCTCGTAGATTCTACGAATTTTATTCAACTTGTTTTATAAACCATTTTCGACTTTTCACCACAGCCTCGTTCATAAACCTTCCCACTCGCGTGAAATATGTCACTTTCCACACTAGTTATGTAATATACTAATACATACTAGACTGGCAATGCATTTTACTGGGCAAATGCCCATACCTTTAAAACTAAGCAATTTTAGATAAGTGTTTATATAAACTTTTTCTACGACTGCTTTAGAATGTAAGCAAATACACACACTTTTCAAACACAGAATGAATCCATTCTAACTCTAGATACGGTATGAACATTCCGTATCAAGTGTTAGAATGAGCACATGAAGTGTCATCTCTTGTTTATAAAAGTAAAGAAAACTATAGCAAAATTAGCAAAAATATGTATTTTTTACCATGAAACATTGAATAATTTAATGCAATTTAAAATTTTGCATTAATATTACATAAAGTTTATTAGTTTTTCTTAATATTTGACCAGTTTTTTATCAATTTAGTTCAAAAAATTAAAACTGCTCCATCTATTGGTAAATATTTAAAACTAATATCTGTCAAAACAATTTGACATAACCTTTAATTTTTGCATTATAATTTGTAAATATGTGCTAAAATTAAATAAAAAATCTTTTTTAACTACTAAATTGATAATATTATTAAATAACATTAATTGCTTTATTTAAAAATATGTATTTTGTTTCATTTACAATGTCGAGTCACAAAAAACATTGTTTTTAACCTTGTCCGCAGTTTAAAGCCATACAGTGTTTTATATTTGCAGTCGATGAAAAAGTATAGTCTACAACACTTATGGAATAGTCATTCCGCGCTCACGGGACCGTCATACTCGCCTGCCGGCTCGTATGACCAACTTTCCGCTCGCGCGGAATATTGTCTATTCCATACTAGTTATAGAATATACTATTCTTACAACAGATTATGCTATAACCCATTATTAAAAAATGCTAATAAATAAATTTATGTAACGGATATCAGATGCGGGATCTGGAGTTGGGTAGGGGCTTTTACCGCGCATCCAATACCGCGCGTCCATTACCGCGCTGACAAATACCGTGCATGTCATTTACCGCGCGTTTGTTGTATCATTATAATAATTACTAATGGTTGGTTATCCTGAATACCAATTACCTCCCCATTCTTAAAAGTTGCTTGCGGACCTTAACGCCAACAATGTAACAATGGGAAAATTTCATCTTTTGTTTTACTTTTGCGGACTGGAAATAAATAAATAAATACGTGATCTAGAAAATTCTGTTACGAAGAAAATGTCAACAATGTCAGTAATATCCATATTTAGAAAAACATTTGGAAAACTTCTCAATAACAATTATTACAGAGACGGGTTTTTTATTATGACAGCTAGTTACAACTGATCAATTGTTTTTTTTTGTCCTATGCTATTGTGATAGGTTACTACATAAAATTAAACGAATATATACCAATTTTATTTTTTAATTAACCTTTTATTTGTCAAAAAAATATTCTTACAAATGAATAAAAAGTAGCGTATTATCGACTGACGAGAAATATCTCGATTTTACGCTATTTTAAATCTAGGATTACGCCTCAAATTACCTCATGCAAACATTATTTCTCGTCCTTCATCATAATATATATACAGGGTTTCTCAACGAAGCCGACTCGGTCGATATATAGTAAACTATCCACTTTTTTTAGAGAAAAACTTTAAAGGGAAAAGTTGTATGGTTTTAAACAAGGCATATTTTAAAACTGTTTAAAAATATACGGGATTTCCTTCTTAGGGTGGGTAACATCTGACTTAATTTTTTTAAATAGAATGTTATATTTTTTATTATTCTATCTTATTCCTCATTAAAATTCATTTATTTTGATACTATATGGGTCTATTGTTTATAGTTTTTGAGATATATTTTTTTTTGAGAAAAAATGCATTTTTAGTAAAGAGATAAAAAAGTCCAATTTCCTTAATTTTTGTCAAAAGTTGATAAAATTTTGCAAACTTTTCTTAAAATGGGTGTATCTAATTACTTTATGTGCAAAAAAAATAAATATTTTATACAGGGCGTTTAAAAAAAATATTCAAACTTTTGGATTTTCAAACATAAAAAAAACAATTTTTTAAATGGAATGCTATATTTTTTATTCAGTCATTAAATGTAGGATAAAATTCTGCGTACAATGATATAAGACACTTTATAGATCCGTTTAGCGGTTTTTAAAATAATTGAGTTTAAAATATCTCATATCATTGTACGCAGAATTTTATCCTACATTTACTGAGTAAATAAAAAATATAGCAATCCATTTAAAAAAATTGAGTTTTTATGTTTGAAAATCCAAATTTGAATATTTATTTTGAACGCCCTGTATAAATTATTTTATTTTTTGCGCTAAAAGTAATTAAATATACCTTTTTAAAATACGCTTGCAAAATTTTATTAATTTTTGACAAAAAATATTGAAACTAAAAGCAAATAAGGGAACGTTCAAGTATTACGTAACCCAAAATGTACCAAAATTCATACACTTCATACGTCGGTTCTCGCGTTATTTAAGGCTGTAGAGATTCGTTATTTTGGCTACCCCCCCCCCCTAACACACCCCCTATTAGGGGGGATAGCCAAAATATGAAATCTCTATAATCTATAATAACGCGAGAACCGGGGTATGAAGTATATGAATTTTGGTACAATTTGCGTTACGTAATACTTGAACATTCCCTAATTGGCCTTATTAATTTTGTAAAAAATTTATTCAATGATAAACTATGAGCAAAACACTACAATAGGGTATTTCGGAAATAACCTATTGTAGTTTTTTCTTATAGTTTATCATTTATTGATTAAATTTTTTTACAAAATTAATAATTAACACTGTTTCCTAAGTACGAGTGTAATTCCTTAGGTACTCAAAAATGAGAAAAAAAGTTCCTATAAACATATATCATAATTCCTATAAACATATATCATAAAACAAGGGAGCTAGGCCCCTTCAAAAGGGGCTTTAATAACTCAGGAACCCATTGTATTATAGCAACGAATTATTGCATGTGATATATCTCTAATAAGGTCTATCAGCCAATGGTATTTACATGTAGTTACTTCAACCAGGGACGTACGAAATGGGGTGCCCTATCACTTTTTAGCCCCAAACTTTTTTCTGTGTGACTTTTTTGTGGGTTTTTTTTATCAGAATAGTATTCCTCAGATAAAGATACATAAAGATACTCTTGTTGTAATACAGTGGATTAACAGTTTTCGAGAAAAATTAAATTTCACGTACCGAAAATGAACAATTAAATACTAAATTGTTGAAAACCAAAATTTCAATAACGCAGGGTAAATGAACATTCAAAACTAAGAAAAAATTTCATATACAGGTACTTCCGTAAATCTATCCTAAGGGAACTATGGTCTCCTAAAAACGGCGCCATGGTAGCTTTAAAAGCAATTTTTGGACCTACATGTATAGAAACATCATTAAAATTTTGGTTTTTAATCCTCGAAACGTGAGGTTTCACGTTCAAATTAATTTTTCTTCGAACAGGTTTGTCGTACTGTATTACAACAATAGAACATTTTTTATGTATCTTTACGTGAGGAATACTCTTCTGAGAAGAAATCCACATAAAAATTACACAAAAAAAAGTTAGGGGCAAAAAAGTGATAAGGCCCCCTTATTTGGTACACCCCTGGTTAAAGTAACTATGCAAATACGATTGGCTGATAGGCCTAGAGATATATCACATGCATTACGTTATTGCTATAACAAAAAGGGTTCCTGAGTTATTAAATCGTTAGGTCGTTTTAGGACATATATTTACAGTAACTTTTTTTAGGTAAGGAATTACACATTGAAGTTACGTACCATACTTAGGAAACACCCTGTATACAATTATCTGAAAGCAAAATATACAAAATTTTAATAATAATATTTTTGAGGTAAAAGCCGTTTGAGGTAAAATATTTTGAGGTACTTAATGTCCTTTCGAGGCAATGTCCATGCGAGATTAAATCTTGCGAGGTAACGTTTTTACGAGGTAATACCCTTTCGAGGTAAATTTTTTCAAGGTAAATTTTTTCGAGGTAAATTTTTTTGAGGTATTTTTTTCGTGACAGAAATTTTTAAAGATATGTACTTATTTTTTTATGAAACACATCTGTATTCAAGAGATTTTTGTCTAGGACGTTAACGCGTTTTCTGTCGATTTTGAAAAATTCAAAACTGCTATATTATCGCAGTGGCTGGCGCGTTTGATGACGGATCCAGGGGTTGTGGGTTCGATTCCCACATAGAGCTTGTAAGGTAAAAAGTGTGTTGTCTGTAGTATAAATATACAAAAATAATCCCGCAATTGCCAATGGCGTATACAAAAAAACTGCCGCATTAAACACTTTTAGTGTTTCGGGACTGTCCATATATTACGTAACGTGCCTAGGGGGGGGGGGATCATTGAAAATGTGACAGTTTGTGACAGGAAGAGGGAGGTGGTCTAGGCAAATGTTACTTAACGGAATTTAATATTCATTAACGGAGCATTTTTTATAGTTAGGCTTAGCAGTTGTTTTTTTTATCATAAAGTATATTAGGAAAAATTTACTAATTTGGATATTGTTACGTGACACCCTGAGGGTGAGTGGGTTTTAGTAAATGTGACAGCTAGTGGGGAGGGGTTATTTTTTTGAAAAGTTACGTTACGTAATTTATGAACAGCCTCTTACACGTAAACAAATAGGAAAGCCTTTTAATATTCGCAGTATATTTTGTTAGTGCATTGTAGGCATCAATTTATAAAAAAAATACAAAAAATACATTTAATAGGTTTATTTTTAGTCAGTGAAATTGTGTATGTAATAATTTACAAATTGGAAAACAAAAATTAAAACTCTAGTGTGATTGGTGTTTAAAACCATGTGCGGATTACGATTAAATAATAGGATTGTATTAACGCTTTATACATAAAACATGTCATGGAGAAATGCAATGCTTCGCATTCCATTATATACTCTTCACAGTGGATGGTATATTGCGTTTTCTTAAATAAAAAATACAAATAAAGGTCCTCACCTTTCGTGAAATATACAACTTTTGTATTTTTAATCCCTGCAATATACGACTTTTGTCTGAATCTCTGAAACTTTTTTTTTTGTAAAATATACAACTTTTGTATTTTAAATCCAAAAAATATACAACTTCTGTTTTGGAACAATGAAATATACAACGTTTCAAGATAGGGGAGGGGAGGTATCCCCAACATCCCCACTGGGGATCTTCCTCTCAACTTGATTTTTTCCAAAAATTTCGACATCAGATGGACAGACGGATGGACGGACAGACAGACAGATGAACAGGCGGATAGGCGGACAGACAAAAAGACAGAGAGACACACAGATGGTCAAATTCAATATCTTAAACAAAATAATTCAAAAATCACATACCCAGTTGAATTTTTTTTTTGTATTTCCTTCTATAGTTAAATGTCCAGTAAGTACGTATTTTTAATATCTTTTATCTTGGTTTAATATTGTACGTGCAGAAACATAGCATTCACTTTTATTTTGCCCAATAAATATATTTATTAATTTCGTTTTACAATAGTTTATTTTAAGCTTTAAACAGTAGTTAATTTTAGTGGGGTACTGTTATATAAGGATAATTATCCTATCATTTTTAAGTGTTCGCTTTCCCTTAAAAAGAAAATCGTCATCTACTCTGGACGTAAAGCCGCTTTGTAATCAGGGACGATCCGAGGGGGTGTGGGGGGGTGTCACACCCCCCACGAAAAGTGGTAGTCGGCAAAATCAGTCACTAGTAGGCAAAATCAGTTAGTAGTCGGTAACAAAATTTTGTTGGGCGAGGGGTAAATTATTTTTCTGCTAAAAACCCTCAGGGACACAGCTTTTTTCGGAGGTGAGGTCCCTTTTTTCTTTTTTTGACAGGGGCACCAAGTTTTTTTTTAGAAAACGTTAAGGACAAATCATTTTTTTTTTCTGAGGGTTTATTCCTTTTTTTGGTAGAGGCGCCAAGTTTGTTCTAGTCGGTCTCCAAGTTTTGTAGAAACCGTCAGAGACAAAGCTTTTTTTTTGAGGGTTTTTTTTCTTTTGGTAAGGGCGCCAAGTTTTTTCTAGGTAAACAAATTTTCATTTTCTTTTTAGCCATCCAAAATTTTTGATAGGTAGTGTTATTTTTTTTGTGAGTCGGCAAACATTAGCTTGACACCCCCAAATGACAAAAGGCTCGGATCGTCCGTCTTTGTAATTTACCTGTCCCAGGACTGCAGCCTCCAGACCCGACAAAGTGTCCTCAATCCCACAATTACTGCAACAATCCCAGTTATGATGAGTGAAGTAAAACACATAAACTTCACCATACCTGAGATCACAGACGCCCAGCCTGAGTACACTACCATCTCCAAGTAGCCTGTACTCAAGATGTCAGACCAATTAGATAGCAATCAACCAAACTTGACCTAGATAACTACACATGGAAACGAATCCACTACCATGCTGCCACTACAAATCACTGCCCTAATATGGTGCGTACTTTGCTTAGTTATGGTTTGTGCAGAAAGAGCCGCCCGCCCAGGACATGGCACTAGAGGAATACATGAAGACCTTGTTCAGAAAACTGAACAGGGCCCATCTAGGACAAGGACTCCCAAAGAGCCACCGCCTAGGACATAGAACTAGAGGAATACATTATGTCCTTTCCGCCATCCACGTCCCATCTGCGGAAATATGTTCAGATAACTGAACAGGGCCTTAATTTCTATATATAAATTCATAAAATATATTAAGTTAAAATATATTAGAATTAGCATATAGGTTATTAATAAGATAATATTTAACAGTCTCGATGACAAAACGTGGAGATCGAAGAAACATTGGGGATAATAAATATACAACCCCAATGTCAGAACGTGTAGATTTAGGAAATAGAATAATAATTGTATATAAACGAATTTTAGAATAGCTCTAACAAAAAAGTGAGAACAACCACAATAAATAAAAATTTTCTAATTTGTTGTTTTTCTTGGTCATTTCAATTGGTGTAGTTTTGTTCACTTTTGGAGTGGTATAAGTACTTTGTGGACCGCAATGGAATTGTAGTGCCTTTCTCGTGCAGTTGTGTTGTACACCTGGATCTCAATGAACTGTGCGGATCAACGTGGATTGTTTCTGCCCTTGTTACCAGCATCTACTTATATATGCTAATCGTTTTAAGTTCTTGAAGGACCATATTACAATGGCTCGAAGGACTATATTACAAATTCAAGCAATAAACTCAGACTTGTAAGTTATACTTTATTTCAGGTAACTCTCTGTACCCGGCAGCCTCATTGGGAATAAACAGGATGGAGGAGACTTTCTGGTCCTGCAGAGAGGGTGAATTAAAACGGCGATCACTAACTGATTAATGATAATTTATTAGACTAGACTTTCGTTTATATATAATTATTTATTAAATCTACACATTGGGGTTGTATATTTATTATCACTAATATTTCTAATACTATACTATACTATTCTAGCATCTAAGAGCTGTGAATAGTATAATAATTTAATAGCTTTATTCATTTAAAATAATAATTGTTTCATTGAAACTATAATGACATTTGAATTAAATATTTACATTTAACAGCAATTTAAGCTATGTTTTAGCCAACATACACTAGCTGGGCTGTAACTTTAAAAATTGTAGCAAAAATGCAAGCTGTGGAAGAAGTATGCAAGACAACAATTTTTTTTTAAATAAGATCTTATTTGAAAAACAAAAAAATAAAACATAAAAAATGCATAAGCAAGTTGCGTATGACTATAATTGTTTGCCAGTCTCGTGCGCAAGTGGTGTACTGCTATTATTTTCTACTAGTCATACGCTGCTTAGGCGCATGCTAATGTATCTATGTTTATGGTTAAAATTGTGCTTAATTTTCTACAATTATAGTTCTGGTTTTGGGGAAACCATTCGTTCCCCGAAAGAAGTGAAAAGATTTATTCAAAGTATTGTTAAAAAGAACACATTGAACTAGGTAGATATATAAAGGGAATAAAGTAATTAAGCAAATATTGGGAAGAGCAACAAACAACTTGTGTATTACTAAATTACTAAATTATAAGATTAGATTTTTAAATTTTGACAAAATTGTGTTAAAAATATGATTTTTTAATGAACCTAAAAATAACTGTCTCGAATGAGCGGGAGAACTTTAAACTACAAATGTTTTTTTACAAAAAAAATATACAACCACCTAAACCGTCAAATAGGTAACATGGTTCAGAAAAGTAACACAAAAAACTCTATATTCATACTTTTTGAACACATTAATCCCCCAATATTCTCAATAATTTAATGACCCACTATATTGTGGGCTTACAAGCAAAGATCACTAAGTCATATAACATGGTTTTGAAATATTGACTTTAACTTTCATTTTAATTTTATAATACTTACTCGCTGAGAAAAATAACTTCATATAAAGGTTGTATGAAAGTTAAAAAAACTTGGTAACGTTGGCAAAAAAGTTAACTAACTTCCTATGAAAGAACATAGAATAGTAAATGTCCTACCTAACTTAGTAGGATAGTAAATAACGTTATTTTCACGTTA
Organism: Brachypterus glaber; assembly: GCA_958510825.1. Lineage (NCBI taxonomy): Eukaryota > Metazoa > Arthropoda > Insecta > Coleoptera > Kateretidae > Brachypterus > Brachypterus glaber. The sequence goes on from OY294048.1 coordinate 34,609,948, forward strand.
AATGAAACTTCTATTTGGAAGTTCTATTTAACGTCTAAGAGACGTCACCAAATAACTTTCATTCATGTATGGATTACATACACATTTTGCTTGTATCTTGAAAACGCGAAGAGATACAAAAAAAATAACGAAAAAAACGATCCCCCTAGGCACATACCCCCACATGATTCCATTTTCAACAACTTGAGGACACCGGAAGTGAGGATACCAGAAATGAGGAAACCGGAAGTGGGGATGTTCCCAGTGGGAATATTCCCCAAGATGACTGGAGGCACTAGTTCCTCTAGGCTAAAGCCAGAGGATATCTATGGATTACCATACCAATCCGATAATGTGTATCGAATTAGCTGATTAGTAAGTTACTAGTATATATCCTTATAAAGACAGCTGTCTTTTAATATTAGTATTCCAAGAACGCGAATTTATTCATTTAAAAAGTTTTGTTAGTGGTAGGAAATAACAGTAAAAAAAATCCACGAAAGATGATTTTATAAAACTGCTGGAGACTATCATAGAGAAACAGGAACTAGGTGAATATGTGGGAGTGACCCTTCTAGATCTTCAAAAGGCATTTGATTGTGTCCCTCACCATGAGCTTATAGAAAAACTAAAATTTTATAACTGATACATTATGTATTAAACTTTTAAATTCATATCTCAGCAATAGAAAGCAATACGTAACAGTTAAAGGTAAAAGTTCAACTATCAGAGACGTGACCAGTGGCGTGCCGCAAGGCTCGGTACTTGGTCCGTTGTTGTTCTTGATCTTTATTAACGATATAAAAAACTGTCTGCCTTTTTGGGAAACTATTCTATTTGCTGATGACTCTAATATAGTATCTAATAGTACGGATTTTTAAAATACTCTAAGGCTCATGGAGGGGGGAAAATCAAATATACAAGAATGGTTCTTGGCAAATAGGCTCTCATTAAACAACAATAAAACCATAGATATTATTTTTACACATCGACCTCTGTTTAACTTTGAAAATCCAGATAAAGTAAAGTACCTTGGCATATTTTTGGATCAACATTTAAACTGGAAACAACACACAGAGGAACTGTCAAAGTCACTGTCAAAAACAATCTTTGTTTTTCGCAATCTAGTAAAAATGGTTTCTCTAGAGGTATTGAGGGTTGCCTATTTTGCGCTTTTTGAATCAATAGTAAATTATGGTCTGATTGTGTGGGGTCATGCATCAGGGGTAGAAAGGATATTTGGTCTGCAGAGAAAAGTACTAAGAGTTATTACTGGGTTGGGGTATCGAGATGAGGTTCGGCACAAGTTTATAGAACTAAATATCATGACTGTCCCCTCTCTCTACATATACAATGTATATGTATATTATACATTACTTTACTTTATGTAAAACAGAATCCCGAAAAGTACACTCTGCAAACTAATATTCAGGACTGCAACACCAGAAGTAACAACATTAGACTTTCTATGCTACGACTAGAAAGCAGCAGGTTTGGTTCAAATTTCTTTGGTCCAAATTTTTTTAACCATTTGCCTGTTGCCGTCAAAAACCGACCTCTAAATGCGTTTAAAGGAAAGTTAAATAATTACCTTTTGCAGAAGGCTTTTGAAAGTGGGGAAGAATTTTTAAATAGTAATTTAAGCGATCTCGTTTAATGTTTATTTTTATATTATTGTAATGTCCCTTATTTATTTATTTATTTTTAATTTATAATATTTTGACGAATGTAAACCCTGTATCATGATTAAATAAATGAAATGAAATGAAAATGAAACATGTGACACCACCTATAGCATAACGATGTGCACTGAAACTGAAAAATTACACAAGCTTGTACTAAATAACATCCATAAAAAGTCACATAACAACTTTATATAAACGTTTTTATAACTTCTATAGTAAAATTAAGAAATTCTTGATCCTTACTTATATTGAAGTTGATTTAAATAAACCATAGAAAAAATATTATCTCTCCAAAATTTAAATTTATTGTGTATAAAACAATTGTCCCTGCAATGTTTTAATGTCACGATTTGAACAGACCATAGTTGAAAATGGTGGTCATTTAGAGCATTTTATGTCACATGGATGTAGTGAATTTTAGAATTTGGCCAATAACACAATTAAGTTACCTTTATTTTTTAAATATAAGATTTTTTTCAAAATCACTTTTTTTAATTTTTTGAAATTGCTTTAATAGATATATTCGGAACGGCTTATCCGATTTTAAAAAATAAATATGAATTTTAATCAAAATAAAAATACCTTTTAAATAATGCATCACATGACCCATATTGCTATTTGAGATTTTAAAGTTGGGGTCGCTGGAGCTTAGGGGGTGAGTCTTAGAAACTTACCGATTACATAAATAGAAAGCTTACTAAAAATATCTAAGGACATAAATTTTTAATTTTAAACAAAATTATAAAAATATTAATTTATTATTCCATCAATCTATTTTCTAATCATCGTACAGAGTGATATTGGTACTGAAGAGGGCCAGAAGCCCGAAACTGTCAGTCTACCAATATCACTCTGTACGATGATTAGAAAATAGATTGATGGAATAATAAATTAATATTTTTATAATTTTGTTTAAAATTAAAAATTTCTGTCCTTACGAATTCTACGTCTAACCACCCGTTAGTGGTACTATGTGCTTGAGACACACAAGTCTTCAACTTGCTACCATTCAAAGTCTCCAGATTAGGAGAGGTATGAGTAGTTGTCTACATCTAGAAATAGATGGCGCACAAGTCTACATCAATCTAATGGCTATATTCCTTTTGCGAGTAAAGTCTAAAAACGTTTTCTTAATCAGCGTGCAGAGTTGACTCTTGGTACTGAAGAGGGCCAGAAGCCCGAAACTGTCAGTCTACCAATATCACTCTGTACGATGATTAGAAAATAGATTGATGGAATAATAAAAATATCTAATTGAACTTCTTTTTAGATTTTTGATATCTCTTACAGTTTTCAAGATAATGCTTAGGAAGGTTAATGGGACACCCTGTATATTTGATGAGACCCATTTTTTGCTTTCCCATTTTTTTTACTAATCAAGGTGTACTTTTTAATACAAAACCAAATTTAAAATCTTCTATCTAGCTGCAAGCCAAAAAACGAGAGACTAATATTATTTAACTAACTACGTTTTTATTGAAAGGAATAGTTTTTATATGATGGCAAACATGTAATTGGACCAAATTTTTACCTTTTAAATATGCGGAAAGTGAGATAAAGTTCGACTAGGTACAGGAGTTGACCTAAACAAACAAACTCACAAACACGAACTAAATAAAACGTGTAATTACTGCGATTTTCTCAAAATATTTTATACAACTTTGAACATTAAAAGTTTTTCAAATAAAAATTTATGATTTGGCCAAACTAAACCTTTTACATGTTAGTAATAGAGTAATTCCATTAAATGTTAGTTTTTAGATAAATGAGTAATCAAAATGGACCCATTTAAAAACTACTCAAACTTTGCATCTTACAGGGCGACACAAAAAAAAGAAACTCTTTACCAAAAACCGATTTTTACAAATCCGTCCGTTTATTTAGAAGTCTAGAGTAAAGGTCTGGTTTGAGTACCGTGAGTGGGGGCTACTTTGAACGTTTTTTTTTCAAAATATTTAAATAACTATTAATATTGCAGTAATCCTACTATTTCAACTGTTTTTTTTGTGTATAAGGCTTTAGCTATGTCCAGGCCACATAAGATCTACATCTTATATAAAAGTAAATAAAAAAAATTGTTAAGAAATGTTTTGAAGTTTTTTCTTTAATTTGGAAAATGCAATATACCATTTACTGTGAATAATATATAATAAAATGCGTAGCATCACATACCTTCCCGGCTTGTTTTATATAACCCATAACATCTAAATACTCATTCTGCGGTATGCTTTTCGCGCAAACTTTTTATCCGAAATTATAACATAGGGCGGAAAGTGTAATAAATCCGACCCTGCTACTAGAGTATTCCTTAGTAGGTACCTACGTATAATTATATGGCATCAATGTTAACGTTTTAATTCGTTTGAAGAAAAAAAGTAATTTTCTTTAATTAAAAGTAAACATTTTATCAAACAAAATTATGTTATATACCATTCATACATTTTTTTGTGTCCAAATTAACAATTAAAATTCTTTGTAACGATTCCAATCAAAATTAATTGGCGATTGTTTTTGTCGCTGAATTAACATGCTAATAAATCTTACTTACTCATATTGGTGATCGAATTTTAACTTGCACACTGGTCTGGAAATAACGTTCAGCTCAACTTTCATATAACCCAAGTTTTTTTTCATAATTTCATTATTTAGAGCTTTAACATCTTTTTAATGCCATTTGTTTTAACAAAAAAAAATAATCATATTAAATAATACTTGAACGTTCTCAAACAGTGAGAAAAAAGTTTCTATAAACGTTGGTGTTAAATGGCTTCTTGGGGAATATTATACATTCATAACTGAGGAACGGTTTACTGATTGACTTAAAATGTTTACTGTAGTATGCAACCAATAAACATTATCCTTTAATGACATAAAACAAATAAATGTTTAACCAGGGGCGGACACAGTTTTACATAAAAATTAAGAAGCACCCATTATCTACGCCCCTGGCCAAAAAGTTAATCTTAATAAAACTTTAAATATTGTAATTTATTGTTTCTATAGTACAGTGAAAAAATCATGTCAATAAGTTAAACCGTTTCTGAAATATAAAGTGATAAATACTATAAAAATGCCCATTAAAAGTACGCTAGCTCCCTAGCGTATGTTTTTGTCTTGTAAAACCGGTCACAGGGTGTACTTACTTAATTTGCAGAATAATTAACCTAAAAACTTCGTGCCATAGTACCGGCAGAGTATCTTGAGCATTTTTATCCTTAAAAAATATTAAATGTGTTTAGGTCGAGCCGGAAAATTAAAAAATATTACTTAATATAGCGCCGGTCACAGTAACTTCGGTTACAAATTTGCATATATGCTTTTATTTAGCGCGGACATTAAATTAGAAAGTAGATACATACACAAACCCAAATTAGTAATTATTGCAATCATAAATATCTTTTAATTTTTTTTATCTTACGTTAACGAAAGTTGCCTGTAAATAAATTTTTACACTGCAGCAATCTTACGGCAGTGGCTTTTGTTAAATTTTCTTGGAACCACAAAAATACGGAACCTGTTTGCAACGTCCCGATAGAGGGACATGTTGGCAAAACAAAACAAAATGAATTTTAATATTTTTTTTTAATCTTTATTATCCATATTATGCTTGATATTTTGTTTACTTTTTGATATAATTTTCAAATAATTTTCAGATGATTTTTAATTTGTTTAAGTTGTGCCGCATACCGGGTGTCCCACCAGGTTCTTGACAAGCTATATCTCCGTTATTTGAAAAGATAGAATTTTTTGCAAAAAACAGCGTTAAATGGGAGCCGTTGAAGTTTTTATTTACGTATCCAAAACCACCTCTTGCTTACCCACCCCCTTAAAACCACCCCAACTTTTGTTTTTCAAATAGCATCCTCCCATTTTTATCAAAGCATATGAAAGTACATTTCATTCTGAATATAACCATGTATTATAAGTGGTATCTTATCATTTAAGGGGCTCCAAATAACAATTATTATTTATTAATAATAGGGTTGTATTTAAAACAAAGTTGCAGGTGGTACCAGGAGAGTGGGTTATTAAGGGTGGGTTTTGGATACATTAATCAGTTCTCTTTTAGATATAATCTAACTTGTTTTTGAAAAAAAAAATTATGAAAAATATTGCATGTGATCTGATCGGGTTGTAATTTGGAGCCTCTTAAAAAAATAAGATATCACTTATAATACATGGTTGAATTTAGAATAAAATGTGCTTTCATATTCTTTAGTAAAAATAGGGGGGTGCTATTTAAAAAACAAAAGTTGGGGGTGGTTCCAAGAGGGTGGGTAAGTAAGGGGTAGTTTTGCATAAGTCAGCAAATTCTACTTTGACTCGTATCTACTTTTGTTTTTTTCGATTTTTTTTTATCTTTTTAAACAACGGAGATATAGCCTGTTTAAAACCTGGTGGGACAATATAATTAATAAATAATATAGTAATAAATAATAGTTGGTGCCCTTTAAGAAATAAGATACTACTTATAATACATGGTTGAATTAAGAATAACATTTACTTTCATATTCTTTGATAAAAATGGGGGGGGGGTGCTATTTGAAAAACAAAAGTTGGGGGTGGTTTTAAGGGGGTGGCTAAGCAAGGGGTGGTTTTGAACACGTCAATAAAAACTTAACGCTGTTTTTTTCAACAAATTCTATCTTTTAAAATAACGGAGATATAACTTGTCAAGAACCTGGTGGGACACCCGGTATATAAGGCAGTAAAAAAACGCAGGAACAGTGGCATATAGTGCCATATTGCCGCGGTAAAGAAAGGATTAATTAAAGGAAAGTATTCTAGAATTTATATCGGTACTAGTAATTGTAAAACCATTTAAAATTTGGGCCGCTCTTGTGTTATTTATGTCGTATAACTACCCAGTGGCGTTTCACTGGGCAAGTATTACCAAATAATAATTATTACTACATATGATTATAATCAGAGCTGTAGAAAAAGCGTAAATCTCGGTTTTCGATAAAAATGGTATTCGGGACTTTTTAAGTGTCGATATAAAAAACATCAACTAATTAACTTAAATTAAAATATATACAGGGTGATTCAGAAATAAGGTACAACATTTTAAAGAGTCCTTCTAGGTCCAAAAATATATGAAAAAAAAAGGTTCATAATGTCCAAAACTCTATGCAAAAAAAGTTTGGGACAAAAAAGTGACCCATATTGCACGTCCCTGGTTAAAATTACCAAATAAGAATTACATAAAAGGATAGCCTTTATCAGTGTTACGGCATGTGCAAAAAATCGTTACTGTAGTTTATAGGGTTCCAGATATACCGGGTGTCCCAACTCTATTTACCCAGCGATTTTCTCGTAAACTAAAAGAGATAATCAAGTTCTGAGAAAACCATCTTAAATAAGACAAACTATCTTTTAGCATATATTTGATAGTTTCAGCTCTTGAAATGTGGGCAGGGGGGCATAGAGGGACATTTTTTTAAATGGAAAGGGGGGTCGTGTGATACATAATTTTAAAGCAAATAAAATTCTCTATTTAACTATATATTTTTTTTATTTTTTTAAACATTTTTTTTTTGGGTTTAAAACAGGGTTGAAAATGGGTAGTTTTGTCAACATTTCTCTAAAATCTTTTTTAAAAATTACTAATTTCATGATTAAAAATCTTAAATTATACTTTTAAACTAATTTTAATTGACATAAATAAAAATTTACAAAAAAAAAACTTAAAAAATCGCATTTTTTAGCACAAAAAAATAAAAAATCAAAACCTTAAAAAAATGTTTAAAAAATAAAAAAATATACAGTCCAATAGAGAATTATATTTGCTTTAAAATGATGTATCACACGACCCCCCTTTTCATTAAAAAAAATGTCCCTCTATGCCCCCCTGCCCACATTTCAAGAGCTGAAACTATCAAATATATGCTAAAAGATAGTTTAAGTTGTCTTATTTAAAATGTTTTTCTCAGAACTTGATTATCTCTTTTAGTTTACGAGAAAATCGCTGGGTAAATAGAGTTGGGACACCCGGTATTAAATAAAAACTACTTTTCAGATGTACCCTTAGGAGGGTCTTAGCTCCCTTAGGGCTGATTTTCGGACCAATTTTATAGGATTTTTTTTTTAATATTGTTGGACGTAGAATCACCCCTTAAAATTTTGTATCTTATTTCTGAATCACCCAGTATGTATAATATACATTGTATATTTATCCACGGCCGTGATTAGATAATGGACCTATAAATCACGTCTCGGTAAAAATAAACCGTTTAAATTTTGAAACAGCCGTGGATAAAGTAGTATTGTACTCGCGTGTAATAGCTGCCGGCTGTCGGCTCGTATCGTAAAATGCATTCTCATTGATTAATAGCAATTATTATACTCTCGTTGAATAATATACTATTTTTTAATTTTTTTAGCGAGAGAGAAAAGGCCTCCTTTTCACAGTTGTTTTTTTGTTTTTTGAAAAAATTAATTAATTGCAACCAGGTTGTTTATTATTATGATTTATCTCTTCCACATAGTAAATAAAAATGTAATTTATACCTTTTTGAATAATTCTCATTATTGACCTGTTTGAAGTAGAGAAAAATTAAAAAAGCATTAATTAAAAAGCTGATCCAATAATGTAAGCTGTAATAGCGCGCTATACCTATAATGACATGTGGTGTAATTTTATGGGAGGATTGCTGTAGTGGTCTACCGCGTCTGTACATTACAAGTCTATTTGCCTTTTTCAGTTAATTAATAATTGAAATTTGGCGAAGGCATAAGTGAAGTGGACACTCCCTATAAAAACAGGTTCGAAAGTCAGTATAAGCCGGTGCTTCCCTCTACTACTAGCCCACACAAGTCTTGGACTTAGGGGATGCTTAATTAAGTAGAATAGTACGAGGTTAAAACAAACAAACAAAGAAACAAACACAAATTTTCGTTCTACAGTGGTCTACAGTTGAAGCTGAAAAAAAAAACAAGAATAATAAATATACTTCGGTTCCTATAAAAATACGACAAATTAATATAGATTATAGTATATTAAAGTACTACGTTTTTAGCGCACTAGTACTTTAGAAAACTCGCCGCAAGCGGCTTGTTTTCTAAACTTGTACTCGTGCGCTAAAAACGTATTATGAAACGAGTGCTTTATACAATTTTTTCTATTTTGCTCTTAAATTAAAAAAAACTTACATTTAAATTAATGACTGATTTAGGGATTTTTGTTTCTGGTTGGCATTACAGTTTTCGGCATGTGCAAAATTCTAAGAACAAATGATATTTTATAGTCATGTCTTCTCTTTTTCACTGCAAGTAACCAAGCCACAATTTTAACACGGTAATAATAACCTAAACAAAAAATTTTGTAGAAAATTAAACTTTAAAGTGACCTTGATATTTGCACGGAAAACGTCAAGCGATAGGCTTTTGTCTGATGCCAACCCGAAGAAAAAAAGTACACACCACTTATGGGCCTATAAGAACACTCAAAATGCGTGTGATTATGAGCTTATAAGAGTCGCAAAATAGAAAAATTTATTTTTAACATAAAAAATGTTTTTTTAGACAGCTAAACTCTAAATTAATTTATTTCTAAATATATTTTAATGGTTAAGAAATAACAATCTACAATTTAAAATACATATTATTTTTCATAATTTATGATTAGGTTTGATAAAAAATTATGAATTAAAATCTGTTACTATTCCAAACGTTCTAAGAATAACCAGAAAACTCCGATTGGTTTTAAATTAATAAAAATAAACTTTAAATTGGAGTTATTTAATTTTTTTTTCAGTACCGGTATTATTACCGGTATTACCATGACTTTTAAACCGGTGTTCGTCCGGTCGGTATTTATAATCCGGTATTTCTGCAATCCCTAATCAGAACTATAGAACTGAAATTAAAAGCGTGGGTACTTATTAAGACAAACGTATGAAACCCGAAACTTTTAATTTTAGTTATAGAGTCCTGATAATGCAATATAGCATGATAGCTAAAATAGTATATTCTATAACTAGTATGGAATAGACAATATTCCTCGCGAGCGGAAAGTTTGTCATACGAGCCGGCAGGCGAGTATGACGGTCTCGCGAGCGCGGAATGACTATTCCATACGTGTTGTAGACTATACTTTTTCTTCGACTGCAAATATGAAACACTGTATGGCTTTAAACTGCGGACAATGTTAAAAACAATGTTTTCTGCGACTCGACATTGTAAATGTAAAAAACACATATTTTTAAATAAAGCAATTAATGTTATTTAATAATTTTATCAAATCAGTAGTTAAAGAAGATTTTTATTTAATTTTAGCACATATTTACAAATTACGATGCAAAAATTGAAGGTTATGTCAGATTGTTGTGACATATATCAGGTTTAAATATATAACAATAGATGAAGCAGTTCTAATTTTTTAAACTATATTGATAAAAAACTGGTCAAATGTTAAGAAAAACTAATAAACTTTATGTAGTTTTAACGCAAAACGTTAAATTGCATTAAATTATTCAATATTTCATGATAAAATATATATATTTTTGCTAATTTTGCTACAGTTTTCATTACTTTTATAAACAAGAGATGGCACTACAGGTGCTCATTCTAACACTTGATACGGAATATTCATACCGTATCTAGAGATAGAATTGGTTCATTCCATGTTTGAAAAGTGTGTGTATTTACTTATATTCTAAAGCAGTGGTAGAAAAATAATATTTTCTACTTTTTAGTGAATTTATAAGAAAAGCATGTCAATTTTTTTATGTTTATATATATATAAATTTTAACGGACCATGGAAGTCGAGTTTTTCATTTAGTGTATGTCTTTTTAAAAATAGAATTTCATTTAATTTTTACAGCTTTTTCTCGAGCAAGCTCTTGTGATATTACTATAGTAAGTGTAGTTACTAACAATAAAAATAAATTTTCAATATAATTTTCAATATAATATTTTCTTAGGTTTAACAATAACTCGACCTTTTATTAAAAACATTTTCTTTGAAGTGGGCATTTTATTTGAACATATAATTTTAATATAGTGATAAAAAAGTGTGGCTGCTTCGTAATATTAAAGTATGCCTTTACGTAATGACAGCACATAAAAAGTTAGTATATTACATAACTAGTGTGGAAAGTGACATATTTCACGCGAGTGGGAATGTTTACGAACGAGCCGCTAGGCGAGTAAGAAAACCCCACAAGTGTATGAAATACACTTTCCAACGAGTTATGTACACTATTTTTCCTTCCTACGATCCCGAAAAAATATAAAGTTTCTTATTTTAAAATTTTCTAATTTTTATTAATTTTTAAGAAAAGCAAAGCACAAAATAATTATAAAGAGCATACAAATTTATATATGTAGTTATGTAAAACAGGAAATATGATTTTCATTTAGCTTTAGTTTTCTTGGTTTTATATTTAATACAATACAATAATGGGTTGCCTAGTCCTAAATAAATTTACTTATTAAGTTAGATTTCTGTTGTTATGCTGCCATATAAGACAGTAAAATTGTACTGTTTTACATTTCATAAGAAAAATACTGTGTATTTTGATATTTTTTATGTAATATAAGGTAACTAAATAAAAAATTAAGTAATTTATATAAGATCTAGACTGTCTAGACTAGACAGTAATGGTCAAAATAGTAACGTTACAACTATAGTTTCCACTTTTGGCATGAAAAACAGAAATATTTGGATTAAAATATATAAAAGGCTGTGGTGAAAGGTGGAAAATGGTTTATAAAACAAGGTGAATAAAATTCGTAGGGTCTACGAGGTAAATATCTAAATAAAATTAGGCAAACCTCCATACATAAATATCACACGAGTGTGATATAAAAATATCAAACTAGTGCGATATGAGGCGTTTTTTAAAAAACAAAAGAGTGTGCTAAATGTTATTTTCATAGAGGATCGTAGGAAATAGTATATTTTATAACTAGTATGGATTAACGAAGTTTATTTGAAATATTTTTTTTTTTTAAACAGTTACGGTTTTTCTAATGTTCTGGATATTATCAAGTGAACAATTTTTTTCTAATATCCCAGTCATTGCTGTATCTGAAACTAAAATATAGTAATTGTGTCTTAAAAAAAACTACAATATTTTATCAGTCGAAGCTGTCAAGGGTAGAGGAAGATTTGGGTTTTAGATACGACATTTCTTTTTAGTAGGCATATGTGGCTAGTGTAAAGCAATACAATGGAATTTTTGCAGATGGGACAAATTCTCTTAGCAGGATAGTATTGTCTTTGTGAGTGATATTTTTTCGTTACTGGGTAACATACTCAGTTGCGATGAGTATGAAAATAAATTTTGTAAAGAAATCTTCATAAAAACTACCAAACACCACATAAAAGCCTGAATGTCTTTACGTCACGCTTGTAAATACTTAAGTTTTCAGACCCTCTCTGGATATACCACTTCAAAAGCTTTTTTATCAAACTGTCCTGCACCCCTTATAATTGATTTATGATTTGTTACCTTTTGGAAAAAAAAACGAAACACTAGTAAAAAAATGGATTGTTTCTGAGATATATAATGATTTAGTTATTTAAAAATAGAAGTAAAAATCGTCAAAAATTTAATTTTATCCCTTTCCATTATTCTGGTTGTCAAACGCCTATTTTTGACTGAACCGTGTGTTGTAAAATAAACAAAATGTTTGGATAGGTTTTAAATAATTCGGGTGCGCTGATTCCGAATCCGGTGGGTGTCACCTCGCACATGTTGAGAAATTTGAGGTTAAATCCAACTATGACCGAAATATATGATTTTTATTTCACAAAATAAAGTTTTGTCATTATAGATACAAATTATATTGTAGCATTGCTAAATAAATACCTGCTTACTTACTTATTTTGTGTGCGCTGAATCCGATTCCGGTAGATTCGACTTGGTAACTATTAGGGAATTTCATATAAATTAAGTCAAAGCCAACTTCGATGAATTAATATGTTTTTATATTACAACCCCGTTTTTTTAGTGAATGTAAAATATTTTGACAATTATTAGATAATTTGAGTATGCAGAATCCAAAACCTTCTATCTGATGGGCAAATTTAAGATAATTGAGGCCAAGCCAATTATGAAAATTTTTCTAGATGTCTTGGCGCAGGATTCCGGAAGAAAATTTTCGTTTAAATATTATATTAAAGTACTAGTTTCCTAACATACGTTTTTAGCGCACGAGTAGTTTAGAAAACGAGCCGCTTGCAGCGAGTCTTTTAAAGTACTAGCGAGATAAAAACGTGTTATGAAACGAGTTCTTTATACAATTTTTTCTATTTTTCTCTAAAATTCTAAAAAACTTGCATGTAAATTGATGACTGATTTAGGTATTTTTGTTTTGGGTTGGCATTAGTTTTCACCATGTGTAAAATTCTAAGAACAAATGATATTTTGATATATTTTATAATCATTTCTTCTCTTTTTTACTGCAAGTAACAAGGCCACAATTTAAACACCTTATAAAATAACCTAAACACAAAATTTTGTAGAAAATTAAACTTTAAAGCGACGTTGACATTTACACGGAAATTATCAAGCGATAGTCTTTTGTCTCTTGCGAACCCCAAATAAAAAAAGTAGTAACCTCTTTTGGGCCTATAAAAACACGCAAAGTGCATGTGATTATGAGCTTATAAGAGTCGCAAAATAGAAAAAAGCTATTGAGTCATTTCCATTAAAACCTAAAATTTGGCGCAGATACGTAGACGATGTATATGCTATTTGGCCCCATGGCATGGAAAGCCTTCAAGGTTTTCTAAATCACCTCAATTCCCAACATAAATCTATACGGTTTACGATGAAAATTGAGAACAACGGATCACTTCCCTTTTTGGACGTTTTGGTTTACAAAACGGAAAATGGCTCAATAGGACACTCGGTATACAGGAAGAAAACCCACACTGACAGATACCTAAACGCATTTTCACATCACCATCCCTCTCAAAAACGCTCGGTAGTTAATTCACTTGTTCATAGGGCTTTCATGATTTCAGACAAGAATTCCCTAGACACAGAACTCCTTAAACTAACCAAAGCCTTGACCATGAACGGTTATACCAAAAAAGACATTAATAAGACCATATACAAATACAGAAATCCCAGACCCAAACAACAGGACAATAGTGACAATGACAGACAGACACAAGTTATACTTCCCTATGTAAGCGGTATCACGGATAAAATAGGTAAACTTTTGAAGAAGTCAAATATTAAGCCTATATTTCGGTCCAACCAAAAATTAGGTCAATGTTTGACTTCAACAAAAGACAAAATACCTCTGAGTTCAGAAGGCGTATATAAAATACCCTGCTCCTGTGGTACGGTTTACATAGGTGAAACTAAGAGAAAAATTTCTACAAGACTTCAAGAGCATGAGCGCAATATAAGAAAGAAACAAATTTCCTTATCGGCAGTAGCCGAACATGTACATGAAACAGGTCATAAAATCAATTTGTCTGAAACAAAACAAATATTAACAGAAAACAGAAAAATGCCAAGGAAGATACGGGAATCGATAGAAATCATCAAGCATCCTAACAATATCAATCGGGACACTGGTTACCACTTACCTGCAATATGGAAGTCTTTGATAGGAAAAACCTCGTCACGGGTGAATAACCACAACTCGTCATAAATAGTGACACAAGTTGATTCGAAATTTAGTTTCAGATTAATCCCTGAAGATGTCTATAGTAGTAAGAGACGAAACGTCGGAAAGTGAAAATCCATTAACACGGTCTAAACCCGAAAGTGAAAGTTCTTTATAGAAAAAAGTATATTAAATCCTTAAAAATGGTCGCCATGTTTTTCTCGAGATATCCCATTTTAAAAAATAATTATGGTTTGAAAGTTTTAATAGATATAAATATATATTTTTATTTAATCAGTTCAGTAAAATTATATTAAATTTTGGTTCATAGCGCTACAGTGTCAACAAAGTTTAAATTTAAGTTACTATTGTTGCTTCTGATATTCCTTTGAATCTTGTACAAAAAAATATAATATAAAAACTATTATACACCACAAAGAAAGGTTTTATTCAAAATATGACACAGTTTTTATGCCTTATTTCCTAAAAATAAAAACCATTTTTTGGCAACATATATAGCGTATATACATGCGTATATATGCATAAAGGCGCCATTAAATAAGATAAAGTTATCCTTTTCCTTTTTTTTAACGCCGGATCTTTTTGTATCTGTGTGTGTATAACAGTCTATTTTATCAATACACATATATGTAGGATGTTATTTCAGTTAAAACGTTTAACAGTTTAACTAACTTTTGTTAGTTGCCTCAAGGCAAGAAATTGGCTTAACAAGAAATTACTTGTTAAAATCCATTTAACAATATTCTAATACAATTAACAGGTAAATGCACACAGATAAACTAAAATTAAATGCCCTTGTTAAGTTAAAGACTTTGATGTTAAAAAATTAAATAATATTACACAGGCCTGCATCAAGTTTACTTGTTTCGTACTTTTCCTTGCACGCTATTTACTTTTACTTCTTAGAACACATAATAGTTATTTATGGTACTAGTGGGTAAAGTAAGATAGTGCCCATGAGAAAATTAACCTGCGAGGCGTCAGCCAAGCAGGTTAATTTTCGAGAAGGCAATATCGGTTTACCCATGAGTGCCATACAAGGTTTTATCCAATAAATAGCTTAGAAATTCATATTTTTATTAAAAACTTTAATGACATTTACAAGAAAATAAGTGACAGTTGAGTAGGTAGAATAAATAATTATCCACTCAATAAAGTAAAAGCCACGAGGGGTTATTATTGAGTTTATCTATTTAAAATAAAGCTGGTAATTGTCTCATTATCTGTATGTATTGGATAAAATTTTTTTTTAGAGAGAAGTTTAAGACGAGACTGTGACTTAGGGGTCCCGAAATAAAAAAACTCACAAAAATTTGAATTTAAGCACACAGCCATTTTTGACACTCCTGATTTTAAACATAATATTGACAAACATGGAAAAAAAAATCAGCAACATGGTATTTTTTTTAAAATATCCGATTTTGCTAAAATTTGGTATAAATGCATTTTTTGATAATCTTAATGTGGTACAATACCTAATTACTGATACAAATGTCCTAAATTCAAAATAACGTATTAAAAATGGCGGATCGTTTTTTTTTTCATTTTCGTCAAATTAAAACAAAATTGAGCATCGGTCATTCTGAATTATTAATTTTCAGTATTGGATTTGGTTTCAGCAACCTCTAAGACCTCTAAGGGAACGTTCAAGTATTACGTAACGCAAAATGTACCAAAATTCATACACTTCATACCTTGGTTCTCGCCTTATTCAAGGCTGTAGAGATTTCATATTTTGGCTACCCCCCCTAACATACCCCCTATTAGGGGGGGTAGCCAAAATATGAAATCTCTATAATCTATAATAACGCGAGAACCGGGTTATGAAGTGTATGAATTTTGGTACAATTTGCGTTACGTAATACTTAAACGTTCCCTAAATGCTATTTTTTTATCAAAATCCATTAAAGTTCATGAAACTTTGCTACCATATTGAATCTGCCATTTTAAAAATTGAATTTTTAATAATGGATTCGGTTTTCGCAACCTCAAACCCCCCTAAATCCAGATAAAAGTTTTTACGAAAATTAAATATAATCTAAATTTATTGTAATTATAACACTCTGTGTATGTATAAACTACCTTTTTTAAAGGTCCAAAAATGAGTATAAACTAATAAACTAAACCAAACTAAACCATAAAGCGAATTTTGACCACGAACACACCTCCTTCGATGCATAGTGCGGTAGTTTAAAAACGTTACATGATGGTAGTTTTGTAATTACGACTATTCGTTTTTATATGATCATTTAACGAAATCCAAAATGTTTTCAAATGCAGGCCAGTGTTATTTCATTAGATATTTTGTTTTTATTTCACCTTCGATAATTCAATGGATTTTTAAATTTTAATTTTTAATTAAAGACCCCAAAGGAAAACTCACCAGATTTTTGTTTTGCTTTTATTATAATATTATACTCCCATTCCCACATTAAAAAAACACAATTTTTGAAAATTTTAATTTCTCCCTCGTATGTAGTGAAAAATACTATAACAACATTCTGTGCAAAGTTGTAGGTATATCATATTACTAAATCGTTGTTTTTTTTAACAATTTTTAAATGAATCATTTTTTGGCGCTCAAATTTTGGACAGAATTTTGTTAAGGGATTTTTTATAGTTATGGTTTATAGTTTATTTCTTGCCAAATATTACATAAGCATGGAGAGCCCCAAATAAGCTTTTGGCTTGTGCTAGGGGCTCTCCATTAATTTTGAAAAAAAATATACATTCAAAAGTTGAACTTTCATAGTTTTCACATAACATTTTTAAACCCCTTCTACGGCGCTTCATCTTCAATTATGATTTATAATTTTTTAAAATGGTGCTATTACCCACTCACTCCTCAAAGTTTTACAGCAGATCATTATTATATGTTTACTTCGGACATCGAAAAATAAAAAAATGTTCAAAATTAAAAATGTTTTTACCAAAATGCGTTATATATAATTCTAAAAAACCTTAAAATGTTATTCCGTACCGTAGAAAATTTTCAAAAAATCCCCCACCCCCAAAAACAATGTATTATATTATAATAATTATTAATAAATGGCCCGCATAAAAAAACCGATGTTAAAAATATAAGTTGCTAGCGAGGGGCCCGTAGTACACTTCAGTTGGGGCCTGGGCCGCTGTTGTTGTTGTTAAAGTACGGATGGCAATTTTTGTGAAAATTGGTTTGTTCGGGTTTTTGAGGTTGCTAGAAGTAAATCTGTTAATCAAAATGTTCTAACTTTACCCTCGCGTAGCAGGGGGCATTTTTTTAAATATTTACATTATTTTTGTGAAAAATGCTAAATAAGGGTTTTTGAGGCCGCTGAAACTAAATCTTGGAGTACAAATGTTATAACCACCCGGGTGCACCCCTTGGGGAAAAGGGACAATAATTTTTAAACATTTACAATTTTTTTGTGAAAATTGGAATATTAGGCTTTTTAAGGTAGGTGAAACTGATTCTTATAATAAAAAACCATTTACTCCTGGGAGTAATAGTTTTTTTTACTGGGCATGGTTTTATATCGTTTTGATTTTTTTTAACGTTATATTAGACTTGGAATGTTTAATATTTAAAAGTCGAGAACGCGTTCTAACGGCTCTAACTCTGAGACAAAACGCTCACGATTAAAAAAAAGAAGTATTTTTAATTTAAAGCCACCCGAAAACTCAAAAAACAACTATATGCATATACTACATGTTATTTATACCCTAGTTTATAGGTATTTTAAAAGAAAACGACGAAAGTAGGTAGATATTGAGTTACCTGAGTTTTACTTCAGTTGAGTGAACCTATATAAGATATATACTTTTTATACAATATGCTTTTAAACGAAGTTTAAATTAGTTTTCTAAGGAATATATTTTAAATTTAAAAGCTATCCAACTAAGTGAAGCAATATAATTTTATTATACTCCCAAGGGCGTAGATAATGGGGTAAGTGGACTAATTACCCCCCCCCCATAGTACAAAAATACAGGGTTATTCTCGGAAGTGGCCCATTAAAAGTTTATGGAGAACTAGTAATGTCTAATATTTTGCATATGGCCAATCGATTAAAAATATTTTTATGTTTATGCCACTTCCGGTTGTACCGGAAGTGGCACTCAACTTTGCTTTTTTAAATATAACAGTAAAACCTCACGCTTTTAAATACAATTAAATAAAAATATATTTTTGAAAAGGAATCTATTGACATATTTTACTTCGGCACTTAGTGCTACTAAGGAAACAAGTCACATCAGCCCTCAACACGTGGGCTGGAGAAAAACTAAGGGAAAGCTGGTCAACGGTCACGAACTGCAGACAGGCAAAGGACTTTCCGGTCCAAGCAAGTCAAAAACCGCGTGGCTACTAGGAAGAAGCCGAGCCACGATCAGCCAACTCACAGGGATCCTCACGGGTCACTGTGGACTAGGAAGGCACCTGTTCAAGATGAACGTCGGTAACGACCCCGTCTGTTCGGGTTGCGGGATAGACGAAGAATCGTCCTTCCATTTCCTAGGACAATGCGATCGGTTCGGCAGAATACGACAGGAGATCTTCGGAGTGGCAACTCTCCGAAGAGAGGAGTTGCGTACCCTTGCCTGGACAGATATCGCGACCTTTATAAGGAGGTCCGGCAGGTTTAGGCAGGGAGTAGGGTAGATGTGTGGCTGGGACAGCTCGGGGCTGGCAAAAAGGGCCATAATGGCCTAGTTGCCTGGCTTGTAGCCTCCCCGCCCTTACTACTACTACTACTAGTGCTACTAAGAGTGGCGATGTATTAAAATCTTCGCCGAAAAGTCAAAATCTTTGACCACGTTTTTTTTTACATTTCTCAACGTTTTAGACCATTCTGAATCGAAATCAGTAAAAAAAATTTTTGCGTCCGTCTGTCTGTCTGTCTGGGTGTAAACTCTCTAACTCCATTTCTACATGAGATATCGACTTGCAGTTTTTTGCATATTGTTTTCGAGATATTGGCGTTTAAAGCAGTAAAAGGTTTTTTTAGCATATCTCACATATTTATAACCCGATTTCAAAAAATTATAATTTAAATAAAAGCTCTTTTTAAGCCCTATAAAAAATGTTATATACAGTTTTTTGCTAGAATATAATGTTTTAAAGATACAGAATTTAAAATCAAACAAAACACCTAGTTTGAAATTTGCAAACTAGATGGCTCT
This sequence comes from Brachypterus glaber, assembly GCA_958510825.1. Taxonomy (NCBI): domain Eukaryota; kingdom Metazoa; phylum Arthropoda; class Insecta; order Coleoptera; family Kateretidae; genus Brachypterus; species Brachypterus glaber. The sequence goes on from OY294048.1 coordinate 34,629,370, forward strand.
AGTATACAAATTTTAAGCTTCCATTCATTTGTTTTTAAAATCAATCAAAAATTGTAATTAATAAGTTCAACTTGCATCCAAGTAAAACATATTTTTATTAGTAATTTTAATTATATATTAAGTGTACAAGAAAAGCTAAATATTTAATATAAATATTATACAAGTTAGTTTGTGCAGTGAGGAGTAGTAGTGAAATTGTAATTATGTTATGCTACCCTGTTCTAATAGCATGTTATTAGTTTTCCCAATAGTGTCGATGTTTTGACAGGGTGCTTGCAACGTTTCATCTAGTTCATACTGAAAATTTGACCAACGGTCGATTATAAAACGTACGGTTTATAACCTCTGACACATCCGTTTCAGATTATGGAGTTATTTATTTCGTCAATGTGCAATCTAAAAATATTTTCATCTAAACTGTACAATTTTCCGATACAAATTTTTACGGCAATTTTGTCAAAAAATATAACATATTTTGTTATCATACGAACGTGTTTTAAGCTAGATATCTGGAAACATAGGCGCCGACTTTTCAAAATTTCAGGGGGAAGAAATTGTTTTTTAAATAAAAAAATACCAATATAAAAGCAAAAAATTTTCACTGAATAAAAAACTAAACATAAACAGGGTGATCAGTAACTGGCATGCCAAAATTTAAAAGGAAATGAGCCCTAAGGGAGCTCCGGCCTTTTAAAATTTTACTAAAAATAAGGTTTTTAATTAATAACTATGGTACCCTTTAAGATAGTACTTAAAATGTGCAATTAGTTTATGTTAATTTATTTTTTTAAGTTTATTCAGAGGCATGCCTAGACAGACAAAATGTGTGAGGCTTAACATATTTTTGCCCAAAATTTTTTTATGTGATTTTTTTTTGGATTTTTTTGTAAAACATATAGATTTCTTGAGTAAAAATACATAAAAATGTCATATAGTGTAACCATATAGGGTCAACCGATTAAAAAAAATGCTATGATAGTAAGTAACATTGTGTGCCACCAAAAATGTTAATTTTTAAAAGGCTATTACTCCTTTAATATTAAATTTAGGTGTTTCGGTGAATAATACTTTTTTAGTTAGTTTTTAATAAAAAATCACCCCGAGCTACGGGGCTTAGGGAACATTTTCGGACCAACCTTTTTTTCACGGTTTTGGATGTAGAATCACCTCTTAAATTTTTTCCAGTTATTGATCACCCTTTATACATTGTATATATAATAACATAAAAAATATATAAAATAATGTGTTTCGTACATAATGAATACAAAAAAATGCACTTTAAATAAAAGGATAATATTTATTAATTTTATTACATATAAATCTCAATTTTCCAATGGGGGCGGCCCCGTTTGTTTATAACGAGTCCAGGAGGCTTCTCAAACAGCTACAAATCTGAAACTTGGCATGCACGTCAGGAACTTGGGTCTGCTAAAGAGAAAATTGTGAAACCCAAAAAAAATTAAAGAAAGCATTTACAAAATTAGCGGAGGCGCTACTATTGAAAATTACCTAGAGCTTATTATATTATAAAAATATATAGGTATAAAAATTAGCCCAGGGAGGTATTTTAGAATGCTAAACCTAATAAGGCATTAAAAGTTAAAAATTCAAAATGGCGGGTCCAATATGGCCTCTATAATACTTAAATTTATAAACTCTTACTTTAAATTGGTAATGTGCTTTTTTGGGTTGGTTAAATTCAATTTGATAATAAAAATAAAAATATAAAATGGCGTATTCAAAATGGCGTTAATAACCCTTAAGTTTGAAACTTTGAATTTTTTGTATTTTATTGCATATAAATATATTTTTTTGATTACTGCTTTATTTAATTTTTATTATTTTATCGATTTTTAATCATTATCAATTACCTACATACCAAATTTCATGTTTCTACGACCTCCCGTTTGAAAGATATACATGTACAGGTCGGCCATCTTGTTTGTTTTTATTTTGTTAGTTTTGTTTGTCATTACATACCAAATATATACCACCCTACATAAGAAATTTCAAGTTTCTACGATTTCCCGTTCGAAAGATATGACCATCTTGATTTTTGGTTTTGTTGATTATTGTTTTTCATTGTAGTTTCTACTACCTCCAGTTTAAAAAATGGCACTTTCACAGATCAGCCATTTTGTTTTTTTTTTATTTTGTTCATTTTAATTTGTCATTGTACCCTTACATACTAAATTTCGAGTTTCTACGACCTCCCGTTTGAAAGATATACATGTACAGGTCGGCCATCTTGTTTGTTTTTATTTTGTTAGTTTTGTTTGTCATTACATACCAAATATATACCACCCTACATAACAAATTTCAAGTTTCTACGATTTCCCGTTCGAAAGATATGACCATCTTGATTTTTGGTTTTGTTGATTTTTGTTTTTCATTGTAGTTTCTACTACCTCCAGTTTAAAAAATGTCACTTTCACAGATCAGCCATTTTGTTTTTTTTTTATTTTGTTCATTTTAATTTGTCATTGTAACCCTACATATTAAATTTTGAGTTTTTACGACCTCCCGTTCGAAAAATGTAAGATAAATGCATAGTCCATTTTTTTAATATTCAGGTATGCATCATTTTACCTATTATTTTTTTCTTGGCGAAACCAAAATATCGACAAAAGGCCACCACTTTTTAAGAAACGGCTTACCTTAAGCTACAATTTGGTGCAAAAAAAATCTAAAAAATCCTGTGGAACTTCGGGGAACTTTTAAACCAAAGTATGTCATAAGCTAAAAAAACCTAAAGATCAATAAAAATTGAGTAGGGGAGGGTGAGCCACTATGAGACATGGGCCACCATAAGAATTTGATATTTTTTTTAACAGGAAAGGAAGAGAACCCCATTAGTCATATAATAGTTACCTCCCCTCCCAACCGCACATTCCAATATATTTTTGTTCACGGCCCGCTTAGGCTCAAATGAGTAGCGCCTGTGAGTGGTGGTTTTGAGCATAGATTTTACTTTGCACCAATACTCTGTGCAATGGCTGCAAAATTTAAAATCAACTTTCAAGAGAAGCATTTTATATTAATTTAAAAGACAACTAATGCCCTTAAGAATTATATAAAAAAATGCAAATATATTCTTAAAAAAATATATATATTTTTTTTTTTGTAAATGTGCATTTCATGGTGGATAGTTTGACTTTCTTATTCAAATTATTAAAAATTAATTTGTTTTAGAAGTTGTTTTTTTAAATAATATGGTATTGTTTTAGATGTCTAAAAGTAATATTGCTTGCCTTATTTTATTTTATTATTTTACTGGTTTCGATTTGGGCCACCATGAGACATTGCTAAAAAAGCTTTTTTTTAAATATAATCCTGTTTTCTTATTCCAATAATCTTACAAAATGAACAATGAACAAGTTTTAGTATTGTATCAAATGGTTTAAAAAACATATTTTCAACGTTTTTTTTTGTTAACATTTTGTTAACATCTATGCCTCATGGTGCCCTGGTCTCTGGGCCACTATGAGACACGATACCGAAAACTATCTATGGATATATTTTTGTTGCCGAAAGATATATTGGACTTTAGTACTTTATTTACTGTTTATTTAAGGTAACATAATTACCCAAAATTTATTTAACAGAATTTTTTTTTTAAAACAACTGAAATAATTAGGGTTGAATTTTTAAGTCTCATGGTGGCCCACCTTCCCCTACACAAATTCCTTTTTATATATACGGTAAATTATACTTCATATAATAATGTAAGTCCAAACGTGCATAATTAATATTTAATATTTAACAAATATTTTTTTTTCAAAATATCAAGTTAAATTCTTGCATTTTATACTAGTTCTCTTAAAATTATAGTCATGGAAGTGGGGTGATAACCCCCTAAATCCACCACTGTATACAGTTAATTAACACGGCTGAATTATTATTTACAGTTTTACAAACTTTCCATTGTCTGGTAAGTTCCTTTTTTGATTGTTATAGAAATAAAATTCGTAGAAACAAAATTATAATATAATTGTAGGTATATTCTTTAAGGAATTATATTAATAACGTAATTTTCCCAAATCTAACTTATGAATGAAAATTTTCTCTTTATATTTAGTAAATATAGTAACGTTTTAACACAGGCCCGGATTTATAACACTTTAACCATTTAATTTGAAATTAATCAGTCTTCTCGAATGAGCGAGAGTTTTTTTTTTCATAAAAAAATTTTCATTGATTAATATAATTCATATTTTTTCGGACAATTTTTTCATTTTAACCCTTTAAGGACAAAGTTATTTTTTTCATGGCCGGATTTGTTTAAATTTTAGGATATGGTTAGTTATGAGGCCACTAGTTAATTGTAATATAAATGAAATTTTTATATTACCGGTGGGGCATGGGGGCCTGGAGTGGGGGCGTGATCATATGATCACTCCAGTCACTTATGGGTGCTTTTGATGAAAAAATATTTTTACTTAAAATACGTTTATTTGAAATTGTTAGTTATTATGGGTGTTATAAGTTATTATGAGTATAGTTTTAGGTTTTAAAACGTATAGTGTAAATATAGTGTAAAATTAAAGTACAAATACATTAATCATTACAATATAACCTAAAATATATTATTATTATATATTCGGTAAAAGTACACAATATATCTTGCATTTGGTTACCGTAGAAATCGGTAAATAATAACAAATTACAAGATTTATCATTTAATTTTTCACGATATATACTGTAATTTATTTAACCTTATATACAGGGTGATCAGTAACTGCCAAAATTTAAGAGGTGATCCAAAAATATGAAAAAAAAAATTCTAGAAAGTCCGGAAATGAGCCCTAAGGGAGTTACGGCCCTACGAAGATAACATATTGAATGGGGAACAAAAAAAAGCATCAATAAGATTTTAATTCTGAAAGGTGATTCTTCATTTAAAACTGAGCGAAAACACCTAAATTTAATTTTAAAGGAATAATAGCCTTTTAAAAAGTAACGTATTTGGTGGCACAAAATGTTACTTCCTTTTAATTGCTTTTTTTTAACGGTTGTTCCTACAGTGTATGACATTTTTTTTGTATTTTTACTCAAGAAATTTATATTTTTTACATAAAATCCAAAAAAACTACTCATAAAAAAGTTTGGGGCAAAAATGTGTTAAGCCTCACATATTTTGTCCGTCTAGTCACGCCTCTAGATAAATTCAAAAAAAATAAATTGGCATAAACTTATTGACCTTATTAATACTAGTATACACGCAAAAGCTCGTCGCTCTAGCTTAAAGAGTACGAGAGTTATTAATTAAAAACCTTGTTTTGATTACAATTTTAAAGGGCCGTAGCTCCCTTAGGGCTCATTTCCGGACCAACCTTTATAGGAACTTTTTTTTATGTTTTTGAATGTAGAATCACCTCTTTAATTTTGGCATGCCAGTTATTGATCACCCTGTATACTGTAATGATAAATTATGTTACACGATATATCGTGTAACATTTTCACCAGTGTACACTGCGGTTCTTCTGTGCTACTATAATTCTGTTACAGTTTACGCATTAATGTTTGTTACCCGACTACAGCAACGCAGAAGGACGGTTATGTTTTTAACGTGTTGGTATGTATAGTGTGCGTGTCAAAAGTCCGCGCCCCTTTAACTTAAAAAGTCCCTTTATACATCATTTCAAAGCTAATTAAATTCCCTATTCGTCGATATATTTTTTATTTTTTTCAACAACAATTTGAGAGTGTTAAAAAAATGTTGAAAACCAAATTTTTTTAAACAAAATCAAACAATTTTTGTTAAATGATTAATTTCATGATAAATAAACCTAAATTATTCTTTTAAACTAATTTCAAATTATACAGAAATAAGTTCGAAAAATCTAAGAGATGATTCTACGTTAAAAAATATAAAAAAAAGTTCGTATAAAGGTTGGTCCGGAAATAAGCCCTAAGGGAGCTTCGACCCTCCTAAGGGTACATCTAAAAAGTCGTTTTTTTTTAATATTTCTGGAACCCTATAAACCACAGTAACGAATTTTGACACATACCTTAGCATTGATAAAGGCTATCAATTCATGAAATTTTTATTTAGTAATTTTAACAAGGGACGCGCAAAATGGGGGAGGGCGATGTCACTTTTTTGACCCAAACTTTTTTATCAGTACATTTTTTGACATGTTCTCATATATAATTATAGATTTTTAATATATGCGGTATCAACGGTCCATATTAAATTTTAAAGTAACATATAATTCGCCCATGTTTCGGCTTCTTATATAAAATTCCATGTTTCGGAAATGATATTTGATCGTTATCAGTGTAATCTATAGGTTTTCGATTCAATAAATTTTCGGAAAATTTGATTTCTATATACTTATATTGAGTAAGTTAAGAATTGACCTCGGAATTGACAGTCTGTAAAAATATATGCTGCACGTCTATCGGTTAATAACCGATGTGGTCAATGTTATCCGTTCACTTGTTCCCAAAAAGCAAATCGCCACAATTTAGGGTGTACAGTAACGTGCATTCAAAAAGCCACGCACCTAAACCATTATATGAACCTTTAGCCGGTTAAGCAGAGTTAAATAAGTTAAGAATTGACAGACTATAAAAATATATACTACACGTTACACATCTGTCGGTTAATAACCGAAAAAAATATATTAGAAAGTTATCTATCTGTCGTTAAAATCAAATGGACAGGAAACAGTGAATAGTACCATTTTATCCTTTTTGTGAATTATCAGCACTGTATATTCCTGTATGTTGCTAATATTCAAATAAAACGTTAGATATACTTATATTAAGCCCGTGCATTTTGTCGTAGTCGGGTTTTTTAGAACCTAGGCTTGTTTATGGGATATTTATAAATTTTAAGTTGGGTAATCAATACTTAAATTAAACATACGCCAATAAACTTGCAAACTATGGTCAATTTTATTAAAATAAAAGTAAAAAGGCTAATTAAAAAAATAAATAAACAAGCTGTGAAGATATACAATGCTTCGCATTCTACACTGGTGAAAATGTTACACGATATATCGTGGCATCTTTTGTGACCCAGATATATTATTACAGTATATATAGGGTAATAGTAGATTATAGGTCGACTCGGAAAATATTACATATCCGAGACCATTTATAAGTCGAGGAAAAGTACCATTTTCCCATAGACCTGTATACTATTTTATTCGCAACTGTTTTTATTTAAAGATAAAGTACTAGTTTTTTGAAACCTAGATGTTTGAACTCAAATGAAGAAAATAATACTATATATAATACTTTGTTTTTTAGTTCTTTTCATATTTACCACAAATCATTTTTCCTGCATTTCACAAGAGAAGCACAATCATATAAAACTGATACGCGTAATCCAAAAAAAAAACAATTTGTTGATAGCTCACAAGGTACCGTTTATTATCCTTTTCAGTCTCAAAAGTAAAAAACATTAACATAATAAACTGTACACTTAGGTTTTTTAAACAAAATGTATTAGATTATATTCCTGTTTATCAAAGTACTTTGGTGTTTATCATGACAACAGCGGTTCAGCCATTTTGATATTTTAATCGGTGGCGCCATAGAGCGGAAATTAATGATTTATAATGCATACCAGTAATAATTTACTGGTCTCTATTTTTCATTATAGGTCAGGTCCAGGTGTTGAAAATACTGGGACAAGAAATCACGTACTTCCCAAACTTTATTAATACATGTAATGTATATATTAAATATACAGTTGCAAATAAAATAAATTACAGTATATATCGTGTAAAATTAAATGATATAACTTGTTATTATTTAGGGATATCTACGGTAACAATGTAAGATATATTGTGTACTTTTACCGAATATATCGTGTAATTCAAAATAACTATTTTTATTTTAGGTTATATTGCAATGATTAGTGTATTTGTACTTTAATTTTACACTTTACACTATACATTTTGAAACCTAAAACTATACTCACAATAACTTAATTCATATTTACAATACAAGTAAGTTAACAGCATCATAGATACGCGTGTGGAAGTTGCACAACAAGTGCGTAGATTTACCATTTTCGAGAAAATACCAAAAATTAAACACTGAAAACCTAAATTTCAAGATGTAGGGTTACTATACATTAAAAGCTAAAAAAATAAGTTTTTCTTACTACACACAGAAAAATATTGTCTTAAATCAAGAATGTGGTAATTTTATATTATTTCATATTTAAAGCACAATTTTGAAGAATATATTCTCTTCGTTATATTCAAATCACACATTCTTGATTTAGGACAATACTTTTTTCTGTGTACCAACTAGTTAAGTTGGCATTACTTAATCAAAAAGTCGACAGTAACGGAAAGTACTATATCGAGTACACTTAGTGATAGATGAAATCAATACAAACAAAACCGTAACTAAAGACAGAAAAAACGATTTACCGCGCAAAGACACTTAGTGCACGAAACTTACCGCAGGGGGATATTTAGACACAATACTACTATTTTTAATTGTATAGAGTGATTCCATAAAAAATTATTTTTTGAATTGTCACACATATAAATGTCCAAATATTATTAATAAAATAATATTTTAACTCCAATATGCCAATTTTCACGAAAACTACCCTCCGCCCCTCAGGGGGTGGAGCTGGAATTTTTTTATTATCAGATTCACTTTCAGCAACCTCAAAAACCCCAATATACCAATTTTCATGAAAACTACCCCCGCTAGTTTTTATTGTCAGATTCATGTTTGTCGACTCTGAAAAAATACAGTTTTGACGAAAATATTAAAAATATATAAAAATATTTACCCCGCGGGGGTGAAGTTAAAAAAAATTAATTATCAAATTCAATTTCAGCAAGCTTAACCTCTTCGGCTCCAGCCAGTTTTTCTGGTATAGGTCCCTATACCAGATTAAAACCTATATACGAATATCCAACTGTGGATATTGTGGTAAATTTGGCTATACCTAAAAATATCCATACGTGGATACAATGGAGCGGAAGGGGTTAAAAGCTCCTATATAGCAATTTTAAAATTTTTGTAAAAAAAAAATATTTTCCCCATTTTGCCCCCTTGTCTCACCCTAATGTTCACCAAAAACAATCCCGAGCGAGAACTTTTGGTAACATACCTGTATGCCAAATTTTAAGTCTCTTAGTTAAAGCGTTCTTAAGTTATCGTGCTTACACGATTTCCCGGACAGAACGAACTATCGAACGACCGATCGAAATTGATTTATATCGATATAAAACGTCACTTTAAGGCATATTTAAGATTTGTCATATTCTGTAATATGTTTTAAAAGAGTTGGTATAAATTAAAACAGAACCATTTAATGTTCGATAATAATAAAAAATGCATGTTTCACCATTTGTAGCCACCCACTCCTCAGACATACTATGGAACCACCTACACATTAATTAATTTACCAAATGTGATATTGTATATAGTAGAGAGGGTATTTAAAATAAATAAGCAGCAATTCCTAATATAAATCAATACAAATAGAGGTGGCCACAACTGGTGAGGTGGCCAAAACCGGCACGCCTGCCCTACAAGGCTTTCCCGAATTTTGTAATATTTTCAAAATGGAAAAGCAATAAGCAAAAAAAAAATTGAAAATTTTTGCACGAAGACAAGGCTATCCCGAAATTTTGAATTTTTTCAAAATGGTAAAGCAAAAACAGACAGACAGACAGACAGACAGACTGACGCAGCTAGCCATACGGGCGGACAGACAGTAATCTCGATGATTTTATAATATAGATAAGGTATATTGCTTAATAATTTATAATCTGTTAAATAATTTGTAATATAAATTCAAAATTAGTAAACTTATTATTGATTATTAATTGTAAAAGGCTCTTAAGCAAAATATAATTACTTATTAATATTTAAATTAATGATTACCTTTTAATAATATTAATAAAATACTTTGATCCCTTGTTTAAGTTTACTAACGGTCTTTAAGCTTTATTTGTTTAAATTAGTTGTTAAAAATATCTTCACCAACTTAGTAACTTTGGCGTAAATTAAAATATCCGTGATGATATAATGCATCGCATTTCATAGTATAAGCATCACTATAGGCGCCGACTCCGGGGGGCCGAGGGGCCATGGCCCCCCTGGGATCGTAACAGGGGTGGCCTGCGGCGCTATGGAGTTATTGCATTTTTCTAAAATTTTAAACCTAAAATATACCATTAAATTTGTACAATTCCCCACATTTGTTTTAATTTAAGATTGTAACTTTTTAATGTATCTATTCGCAAAAAAATTGCCTGCGGCGCCCAGCTTGTTTATATATTTAATGTTTTAAAATTAAAACTTATTGCCATGAATGCCAGTCATATTTGGTTGGCAGGCATATCTGGTGAATTTTTGGAATTTTGGCCAGACTTTTTTTTAAATAAAATTTTTTAAATTTATTTTTCTTTGTATATAGGCTGTAAACATTTGCGGTGAATATCTTTTTTTGAAATTTACCCCCCTCCCCCCTAGACTGATTTCGTGGATCTTCCCCTGTCATATACAAAAACCCACATACCTTTTATATGATTTTGTATTTCAAAATAATTTGCCCCCCCCCCTGGGATTTTGAAAAGTCGGCGCCTATGCGCATCACCATACATAGTCACGGTGCTTTTTTGGTGGTATTTTTTATTTGGAAACCTTGAAATTCCTTTACCATTCGATAGTACCGCCCATTTATATGATTTTCAGCGAAAATTAATAAAATCTACCGAGCGCTTCGTTTTTTATTAAAAAAAATAAATGCTAAACGAGCTGCGAAGAGTAAAACAAGCCGTGAACATTTGTAATCCTACTCATCACATTATATACTATTCACAGTAAGTGGGTATTTTGCATTTTTCCAATTATTAAAAATAAAATAAAAAAAACTTAAAAAAAAATTTCAACAATTTTTTTTATTTTCTTTTTAGAAAAACGAAAAATAATAGTTATTTTCTTAACTAGTGCATTAAGTAGCATTTTATCGACGCAAAGAATATCAGCCCACGAGGCCGTCAGGCTCATATTCTTAAGTGAATAAAATCACTTAATACACGAGTTGAGAATTTAATTTTATCCAACACCTTTTATTTTTAAATAAAAATCTAGAATTTTGCGAAAAATTATGTCAAAAATATTAAGATTAAGTTTTCTTAATACTAAAATAATAGGAAGCCATGGCCTAAGTACGCCTATTAAAAATAAACAATTGCTAGTTTTACATTTCTTACAAACGTCAAAATGGACGCGGTGATGACAGAATTTTTAATAAAAACAGTATTTTATTCAAAAACTAAAAAATAATTTGGGGTTTTCTTTAATTTTTATGGTTTAGTTAACGTGCTTCTATTTATAGAATAGTTATAATACTTAATTAATAGGGTATGTAACTAATTTTGGGTGAGATCAAAAGCTGTTCGTAAAAGAGTGGGTGAAAAATTTTTTAGTCATTAGTGGAAAAAAACTCACTTTTGACATTTAAAAAAGTGCTCAAAACAAATGTTTCTGTAAAGGTGTTGGATAAATTAATTGTTTTTTTATTTTTTTTTAAGTTTTTTATTTATTTTTTTTTAAATAATTGGAAAAATGCAATATACCCACTTACTGTGAATAGTATATAATGGAATGCGTATGATTACATATGTTCTCGGCTTGTTTTACTCTTCTCAGCTCGTTTAGAATTTTTTTTTTTTAATAAAAAACGAAACGCTCCGTAGATTTTTTTAATTTTCGCTGAAAATCATATAAATGGACGGAACTATCGAATGATAAAGGAATTTCAAGGTTTCGAAAAAAACAAAAAATACCCCCAAAAAAGCACCGTGCAGTATGTTGAGTTTTCTCTCGATATACTTTCCGAAATACCGTTTGGTTCAAAAGTCACCTCTTAACTTTTGAACGAGTTGAGATATCGACTTCAAATTTTTAACACTTAAATAAGAGAACCCAAGCTATCTCTTTGCATATGTTTGATATTTTCTGCTCTTAAAATGTGGGCAGGGTGCATGGGGGAGATTTTTTTTAATAGAAAGAGGGCTGTGTGATACATCATTTTAAAGCTTATAAAATTCTCTATTTAACTGTTTTTATTTTATTTTTATTTTTTTAAGGAGAATATATTCTCAAATAGGAAAGGATAAGAATATGGTATTTATAAAAGAAGAATTTATTCTCTTCGTTATATATCAAATCTAACATAACATAACATTAGATTAGTGACATTTTTATGTTTAGTCTCAAAACGTTATACAAAAACGTTATAAAATATATAAATTTAACCTTAAAAACTAACGTTTAACAAAAACGTTATAAAATATATAAATCTAACTTTAAAAACAAAAGTTTGACAAAAACGTTATAAAATACATAAATCTAAATTTAGTTTTCCAACTATATTCTAACCTTTTTCTAACCTTATTCTAACTTTAAATATTTTTTAAGTTTCCATTATTAATAGGTAAGCTGTAGTAGAAAATACTCAGTTCAGACAGCTGTGCCTAGGTTTGATAATTATTTATTTATTCTATAATAAGTTTAAAACAATATCCCCCAAAAATCAAAATTATAGTAAGTCTGGCAACTCTGTATTAGAATTGAAAAAATATTTTAAGATTCTGAATGTATAAATAAATATTAACTAACTAAATAAAGTTTTTCTGAGAGGTAATTTATTTATAGAAGTATAACAGCATATTACACGAAAAATATTTAGGGCCACCTAAAAAGATGACTATTTTATAAATAAATGTAACGAAATTATGTTTAAAAATATGATGATTGCTAAAATATATTAAGATTTATTTATATGAATAAATTTGTCTCCAGCTGCCATTTTATGATGCAGGTAGAAATTTCCTAGTTGGCCACGCCCCCTCCGAAAGTTAGAAATTAAACGTACTTATTACGTATTTCTAACTTAACGTTAGATTAACGTTTGTAATTAACATTGATTTGACGTTTTATACAGTTTTCTAACGTTATAAAAACGTTATTCTAACTTTAAATTTCTACTAGGGTAGCAAATGGTTGCGCGTTTCTATACACGCGTATAATTATAATTTATATAATAATTTATAATTATAATTTATTATAAGTATTTGTTTATGAAAAAATGAGGAATTGTAAAAATAAGTAAGTATGTAGGTTCTTTTTATGCAAAACTATATGAAAGTGTTTGCGCTAGACTGTTAGAATAATAGCTGAAATCCAGCATATCAAACTTGAAGAGTTTCAAAAGACAAATGATATTGTTCAAAACCAGCATTTACGAAATATACGCGCGCCTGCTCGAAGGTAAAATAAATTAAAAAAAAATCACTTATAAACATACTCCGGCGATAATCCAGTTATGAGTCATAAACTTTGAGATTAAACACAGAAACATGCACACACATGGGTATTGTATGTGTATTTTTCACGTTTATGACTTATAACTGGATTATCGCCGGAGTATGCTTATAAAAAAATGTAGACCTCGTTCTCTAAAGCTCTTCGTAGGTCGGGGCCTTTAGTGGTTAAAATTTCATATGCAAAAAGCGAAATTAATAACATTGAGCAAGATATTAAGTGTGTTGTATTTAGCACTCCGACAGTGCAATAATTGAAATAGGTTAAAGTTAATTAGTGAATCAGTAGGGGTCGGGTTAAATACTTTTTGTACAAAGGATCATTTGTCTTTTATATTGCATATAAATCAAGAAATTTAAATGTATCCTCATGTTGGTGCAGTGGCGGACTGCAAACCTAGGACCCGGTTCGAAAAGGTCTCTGGGGTCCCTGAAAACGGGCAAAGAAAATGGTTTTCTATTTTATTCTGAAAAAAAAACAGACAAAAATTAAAATAAACTATTTATTACAAACAATCGAAACACAAAAAATACTAAATTTATTTTTCTGAAAAATTCAAACGGGCTCCTTGCTAGAAAATTAAAGCGGGCCTTTCTAAATTTACAACACCATATAGGATCCTTTTAATTCATTTTAAACAGACTCTTTGCTATATAATCAACAGGGCTCATAATCATTTTTTTATGATCCGTTTGTTAGAAAATCAAAGCAAGCCCTTTTCTATAGAAACAATCTATTTTTTACGGGCTTTTTGCTGGAAAATTAAAACCGTTCCTCTTATTCTTTAGGCGGGTCATTTACCAAAAAATCAAAGCGAACACCTTTCAAATCTTTTGTATTCGAGCCCTTGTCTACAACACCAAAGCGGGCTCTTTATATTACTTTTTAGAGGGCATTTGCTAGGAAAACAAAGCAATCTCTTCTTATTCCTTTTTAACGCGGGCCCTTTTCTATAAAATCAAAGCGGGTCCTTCCGATTCTGTTTAATTGCGGGCTCTTGCTAGAAAATATTTAACAGGCCATTCTAATAAACAAGGGTCTACACTTTCACGTAAAAAATAAAAATAACAAAAATAAAAAAAGTTGTAAAGATATGTAATGATACGCATTTCATTACATAAGCTTCACAGTATATGAATATACCATATAATACTTAAACGCAAGTTTTGAATAATCCAAATTTTATTTTATAGCTAGTGACAGTGTTTGGGTATTATTTTTACCAAATTAAGAGAGAAAAATTACGATGCCAATCATTTTGTTTCCAATAAAGGGTCATTTTTTTACTTATTATGGAAGAAGAATAAATAGATAGTTTAAATTAAAAGAAAAAACATACATGTTTATTTTTAATTTGAAACAAATATATTTACTTTTTTTCGAAATTAATATTTTTATAACTACCTACATATTCTTCAGTTTTTTAAAAATTAAATAAAATATAAAAATCATTGGAAATCACATTTACAAAATTTAAAAACAAATCTATCAGGCTCATCGTTTTTCTTTATCAGCAATAAATGGTCGTGACAACGATTTTGAGGAACTGTCAAGTACAAAATCGCGAACATACGAAAACATAGTTATTTATGGTACTAGTGGGTAAAGTAAGATATTGCCCATGAGAAAATTAACGAGGCGTCAGCCAAGCAGGTTAATTTTCGAGAGGGCAATATCGGTTTACCCATGAGTGCCATACAAGGTTTTATCCAATAAATAGCTTAGGAATTCATATTTTTATTAAAAATTTTAATGACATTTACAAGAAAATAATTTGACAAGTGACAGTTGAGTGGGTAAAATAATTAATTATCCACTCAACAAAGTAAAAGCCACGCGGGGGTTATTATTTAGTTTATCTATTTAAAATAGAGCTGGTAATTGTCTTATTATCTGTATGTATTGGATAAAGGTTATTTTTATAGTGGTTAAAGTGTAAGTCAGTTCCAAAATCACTGTTACGATGTCACAGGGATTTTTTGAAAACGGAACTACCAGTTCCGGTCCTGCCTACGGAGCGGTGACAAAATCACCGGAAGTGATGTCACTACCTATCCCTAAAAGGGTTAGGTGACTACCATAACTTTTAATCAAATAAGGGAATTAGAACGAATGTTATACCATTTTACTGAATATTAAAAATAAAAAAATATGGAATAAAAAAAATAATAATTAAAAAATATATATTTTTTACCAAAATAATTTTACTTTAATTAAACCATTTATTATTTTTAAATATTAAGGCCCGGTTGTACAAACCTCGCTCAAATCTGAGCCTACCATGCCTGTCATGGAAACGATTGTTGCAACAAATGTTTCCATAGTAAAGGAGCCTCGCTCAAAGTTAAACCAGGTTTGTACAACTTGGCCTAAGAATAGAAATATAACATTTATTTTAATTGACGCATTTTGGCAAAAGTTCTTGACGTCACACGACCCTTTATTTCGATTGAAAACGTTGGCATGGCATTTTATTTTAATTTCCTGAAAATTCACTAGTTCAACTAAATCGGCATTTTCGGATCTATTATTTTCTATTTTTTTTTTTGTTTAAATAAAAACATGAAATTTTTATGATATTTATAAATTTTTATTAGTAAAATTTAATTAAATTATTATTAAATTAAATTACATTTAATTAAATTATTATTAAATTTGTAAAACCCCAAGGTCACATAAAGACCTCACTGAGTTTTCTATTAAAAGACTAAAGCAAAGACGACCACCTTATGGGTCGAAACCCTCGATGATTGAGAAATAGATAGCGTAGCGCTGCCACCACCCTGGATAAGGGATGAAGATCTAGTTGACTTCGGAGGAGGTTCGTAGCCCTGAAATATTTATAATCGTTTTCCTAACTAGGTTAAAATAAATAAAAAGAATAAAATTTATATTAAATAATTATTTAATAAATAAAATAATAAATTAACAAAGTAAAATATATCAATAAAATTTAAATAAAGAATAAATACTAAATTTAAAATATTTAACAATTAATAATTCAGCGTATTCTCGTAAAAGGTTAGTTTACATCAATAACTTATCTTTCTCGAACATGGGTAATAATCCAATTTAGGGTAAAACCCCCAATCGTTGGCACTCCGCTAATTATTGGCACTGGAGTGATATTTTCGTTTATATAAAAAAAATCTCTATTGATACCTTAATTTAACTATTTTTTTTATGAAGTGGCAATATTGCTAAATATTATACTTTAAATGCGAAAAACATATTTTCCCCCCCCTGGGCAGTAGAGTCTTACTAGTTTCGTGTGAACTACGTAAGTGTGAATTTTTAAGGTTTATGCTAAGGAAGTGCTTTAAGCAGAAGGTTAGTAAAAGACTTTTATTGACGGATAATTTTAGTAAGTATATGCATTCTACTTATTAATTAGCCTTAAAAACTTTATTTTTCTTTACATTTTTATTTAATTTCGACGGTGCCAACAATTGGTATACAAAATAAACTAAATTCTAATTATTGGCACAGGTGCCAATAATTAGCCTCTTTAGTAAAAATCCTATTCCAATTATTGTCAACCAGTTAAAATTCTAAATTAATGGAATCAATAAAATAAAATTGAATAGATTTATTACTTGTGCGGTTAAATATACATACGTATTGCCACATCTGATATAAGACAAAACCAAAACCGTATTTTAAAGCGGGTGGGCTATTATACAAAAGATACAGTTTTAGCTAAAAACCTATTTCAAATAAATGCGTTTTAAACAGCGTTTAATGAAAAACTTACATTTTTTCCTCAATACATATCTACGTATATACATTTTACACTTAATTTTTCTCTATAAACCTAGTTTTTCTTTAGAATTTAATTTTTTATCACGGTGCCCATAATAGGTGTCCAAATTATATTAAGCTCCTATTATTGGCACATTTTTATTGTATGCAAAACTTGCGCATCAAAATTAGTCTAAAAGCATAATAATTCTTTTAAATAAGTGTACCTATGTAACTAGGTATTATTTTATAGATACAAATTTGTATTAGGTAATTAATATTTTAACTTTAATATAAAGATATGTAGAATTTTGTAGTTCAAAAATAAATTTGAGTTTTTGTTTACAGCCTTTAGTTAATATGTATAGAACTGCAATATTCCAATTTAAATATTTTATTTTGATACTAAAATGTTTATTATTCGACAAAAATTAGGTACTCAGTAATTTTTTTCCTTTGCTTTAAAGCAAAAATTAGGTGCCAATAATAGGAAAATTTGGATGCCAATCATTAGCAAAAAGGTGCCAATAATACGAAATTGTGTATTCTTGTAATTAATTAAAAAAATTCTTTAATATTACTAAGATCTCAGTTTAAATTTTATATAATATATAAAATAGAATAACTATCCAATGATGTAAAATATTTTATTCTTGATAACATGAAATACTTAATAAGTTATAATGAAATATATGTGAAAAATTTCTTAAAGTGCCAATAATTGGGGGTTTTACCCTATATAGAAAAGTTTTTATTAATATATTTATTTTATTTGCGGCGATTACGATTTAAAATTACTATTTTTTATTTCTTCGAAAAACACCGATTTATTTACATATTTATAGTTAATATGTATATTCAATATTGTTGTGTGTAAGAAATTAGTCGTCAAATGTTTCGATTTACTGACCTTTATAAAAATTTCCCTCATAATTCGGCAAAATTATTCCGTAAACCTATGTTTCTGTGTTTATTTTCAACGTTGATGAGTTATAACTGAATTTATTCCGATTAATGCTTATAAGTAAGAAAATGTTGACATTTCTCGACTTATATCAACTGTAAAACAATAACGCCCTTTGGTATTGCGTGTTCAGGAGTGAAACAAGGATATTTCTGTATGCTTGAAGAAAAAAAAAACATTTCAAAAAATATTTTATCTTTCTAAACTAAAAAATAAAAAATATCCTAAGAACTAGTAGAAAAAAATGGCATGCCTGGTATATTACCCCTTGCGAAACATCCCCCACATTCTCATATGATTTACCATGCTCTAAAGGCTTCACTATATTATCACAAGCGAGTCACAGTGTGAGGTTCATGCTGTGAAAAATAATATACATATACGTATTAAAAAAATACTATAGGAATAATATGATATATAATATCATAAAAAACAACTTACGTAGGTAGTTATTTTCAGAAATTCATCATCATACATTATCAACTGCTTTCGGGCTCAAGAAAATAGTGTGGAAGGGCACCGCTCTTTAAAAGCGTAACTAAACAATAATGCATTTATTACAGTAAAAAAAACATATAAAAAATAAAATATACAGTGCGATTATAAAGTGCCGAATATTTCGAAAATAAAATACTCTTCGTTTGAAGCCACGCCTCTGTTAGAGTTGTGCGCGACAAGCCCATGTGATTGCTAGGTACAACCGCTCGGTGGCCAGTAAAACCCACACAGCTTTCTTGCATTTTACTCATCGCTAATGCCAGTTTTGTATTAAAAAGTGTTCGGCACTTTATAATCACACGGTACATTTGTACATTTACAGGGTGATCATTAACTGCCATGCCAAAATTTAGGAGGCGATTCTACATCCGAAAATATGAAAAAAACTTTCTATAAAGATTGGTCCGGAAATGAGCCCTAAGGGAGTTACGGCCCTTCAAAGATGACATATTGAATGGGGAAAAAAAAAGCACCAATATCATTTTAAGCAAAAAAGTTTCCTTCACCAAAACACCTTAATTTAATATTAAAGGCTCATTAGCCTTTTGAAAAGTAACGTTTTAGGTGGCACAAAATGTTACTACCTCTTAATTGCATTTTTTTGAAAACGGTTGCTCCTACACTAAGACATTTTTTATGTATTTTTACTCAATTTTTACAAAAAATCCAAAAAAAGTACACATAAAAAGGTTTGGGGCAAAATTGTGTTAAGTCTCACATTTTTCCGTCTAGGGACGCCTCTGGATAAATTAAAAAAATAACATAAACTTATTAATATTAGTATACATGCAAAAGATCGTCGCTCTAGCTTAAAGGGTACCAGAGTTATTAATTAAAAACCTTATTTTTATTACAATTTTAAAGGGCCGTAGCTCCCTTAGGGCTCATTTGTGGACCAACCTATATAGGAACTTTTTTGAAATTTTTGGATGTAGAATTCTTCTACAAAAAAAAAATACAAAAATTTGCACATTTTATTTTGGAAAATTGTCAAAACTGTAAAAACTTTATAACCTTTAGCTAAAATCAAAAAATCACCAAATTAGGTGATTTTTATATTTCATGGCATACATTTATTAGTTCAGAAAAACCATAAACTAAAGAAAAAACAAATTTGCTTTTCATTATGGACCCATAATCACACGCAAAATAAGCGTGATTATGAGCTTATGATGCAACTCGAATAAAAAAACATAACTTTCTAACTCCATCTAAAAAGTATAGATGCAATTAGATAAAAGTAAACCATTTTAATTGGTCTAGACTTATGGAAGTCTTAATTTAATCGTCGTTATTAATTAAAAACAGTTAATTGTCTGTTTTCCAAATAATTTCTTAAATTTTGACACTTGAGTAAATTATACAATCAAACTTTTAAATTAAATGACTTAGTTTAAACTAATATTAATTAATTAAAACTTTTTATTTCATTACTTTTCATAGATTCGATGACGGAAGGAAAACTTTAATTCCTAATTGTCACTCAGTGATTGAAAAACTCCTAAAGGAGTTAGCGAGTTAACGAGTACATTATTATACTCCTCTCAGCTTCACAGCAGAGGAGTATTATACGTTTTTCCTAGGACCTAGTTAGTAGCCCAGACAGCACATGATATCTTAAAGACGTCTTTTTTAAATCTTAATTATGTCTGGACGCCTAAAGACATAAAAAGGATACCTTATGGACTTCTTTTTAGGGACGTTTAAAAGATATCTGATTATGATGTCTATAAGATGTCTTTTAAGTATCCGTACAAGACGTAGGAAATAGGAATTAAAAATTACACCAGTAAAAATGTTTATACTTCAGTGTGAAAAAAAGTTCCTGTAGACCTAGGGTTAAAAATCAGTCTGGTATACCCAAGCGTTAACGCTTTATAATACGTTATAACGAGTTACCACTTCATTAAATTGCAAATATTGCTGTGTACCTGTATGGTTCAAAAAATGCATAATGGCAAAGATATATATTTAATTGGGCCACATAGTTAACCTAGTAATTAATGTACTGATTTAATTTCGGTTAGGGTGGAAAGTAAAAAAAAAACTTAGATGGTATGGTTTCACCGCAGATACTTTTTCGCGAAAAGGTTCGGATAAATTTGAAGATTTTGCTTAGTTTGTTGTTATTTTTATAAAAAAATTCCATTTATTTTTGGTCGTTATGAAAAAGTAACAAATGTAAATTTTAATTCGCCAAAATTGCCAAAAAAATAATAATAATAATATGTACTTCTTTATTTCTTACAACACAGTTAAAAGAAACATTGAATGAAATTTGTCATAAACAAAATATACAATGACCACTCATCGGCAAATTTCCAGTGCTCGCATAGGCGCCGCGTCGATTCTATCGTTGACGCGAGGTTTTAAATATTTTTATTTTCTTCGAAAAAACACCGATATATTTACATATTTATAGTTTATATGCATATTCAATATTGTTGTGTGTAACAAATTAGTCGTCAAATGTTTCGATTTACTGACCTTTATAAAAATTTCCCTCATAATTCGGCAAAATTATTCCGTAAGCCTATGTTTCTGTGTTGGGTTTCAACGTTGATGAGTCATAACTGAATTTATTCCGATTAACGACAATGACAATCTCAACGATAAATAAATAAATAAATATACAAAGATATTAAAATAAATGAAAAGGTGATAGCTCAACCTACTAAACGGAAATTTTGAATGAGTTTTAAAGGCTCAAAAAGAGTAAAACTCTTCCAGTGAGTAGGGCTCAATATTACAAATATATTCAAACAGCTTCTTTTTAAAACATTTTTTTCCAGCATATACTTTTAAACAAGAGGATATTTTCAGCCCTTATGCATTTTTTTTTGTTGTAAAACCAGTAACGTCATGTTCTTATGTTTGTAATTAACTATTATCTTACACAATTTAAGCAAAATCATTGAAGCCATTTTCAAGAAAATCGATTTTTTTAATTTTTATCAGTAAACTACAGTTGGTTTTGATCTGTTAAACGGTACGGTCTGTCTGCACCGACAGACGGACGGATATAAAAAATCGTTTTGTTTATAGACCTTAAAATAGATAAATACATCAAAGTCTGGAAAACTTTTTTTTGTCATAAAGATGCTTTCTTCTGCTACTAAGGCCCTAAGGCTTGATTTTCTATTAATTTTTGATGAAACAACAAAAATGTTTAAAATAATCCCACTGTGATTAAGCCACCCGGGTGGCGATAAAAATTAAATTTTTGCCCATTTTTTAAGGAAAATAGATAAAATTAGTAATTTTTTGCGCAAGAATAGCTAACCGCCTCCCTAAAACTTTTTTTAATTCTATTTTATTGTTTTTCAGGTGGATGTGCCAGTTTTGGCCATTCATGTTATGGAGGTATGGGCAAGAGAGCTTCGACTAACGAAATCTACGATACCAACGAGGAGGTACTCCAGAAGGGATATCAGGACCTAGACGAAAATCCAGCCTTTGTATTTACTGGTCCTCGAAGTGGTTCTCCACGAGTAACACCTCAGCAATATGAAATCATGTCGAAAATCATCAGAAAATGGGTAAGGAAACTACATTAGTTTTTTTTTTCTACAAGCGTGAGAAAGTAGGTAGTTTTTGCATTTGCAACGAACTAATAACTCTTCTCTCTAGAATACGCATACCGTTAATATAAAGTATCGCCAACATCTCGGTTTGTTTGTAAACAAATAGTAGGTTTATTCAGGCCTGAACAATAACAGTTACCAGTAACTTTTATTGTTGTCTCTGTCTGCGAGTAAGACAGACAAATTTATATGTTGGCTACGTTTTTGTCAGTTTTTACAAATGAAATGCCTATTCTAGAGAGAAGAGTTATTAGTTCGTTGGATATTTGATTGCGTCACTCCATTTAGCGGTGTTTTTTTTGGCAACCGCCGCTTACTATGTATTTGGCTGAGATATAGAGAAAATATTCTTCCATTATACTTTACATAAGGTAGCACAGTCGAAAAAACAGAGATTGGGCCATGCACGGCCAGAAGGGGCAAGGGGGGGCCATGGCCCCTCCCTAGGCTCTTCAGATATATGTATATTATTTTGTTTTATTTTTAATAATTTTAAAGTGTTTTGTCCTTCAGATTTCTAAAAAAATTCCTGCTGCGCTGGAAATGGTTACGGAACTCAAATCCTTAGAAAACTTTTCTTAAATACCTTATAAATAATTATAATTTGCTTTAAGGTATTTAGAATATGATTAATAAAAGTATTCGCCTGCGGAACAAGAACATGATTACCGAGCCGAGTGTCGGCCATAAATTTTTATTAAAAGGTTTTTTAAAACATTTTTTTTGTTTATTCTAAGCTTTTAGAATGTTTACAAAATGCGTGTCACCAAAAATTCTAAAAATTTTCGCCTGCGGCGCTAAACTGGTTAACAAAAAGGTGATACAAGAATTTTAATTAATATATGAAATTCAATAATTTGCAAATGAGGCACCTACATATTTTTAAAAATTTTGGCCTGCGGCGCTAAAGATGTGTTATTTTTTTAGAAGTTTCCTCTGGCTATTCGAAGTTTTATAAATAATGTTCTTTTGAAATTGTTAATGTTAGGAAAATACATGAACTTTTTAAAGTTTAAAAAAATCGCCTGCGGTGCTTAACATGATATCACAATATAAATTAATAGATTTTATAAAATAATTGCTTATGAACTTCTAAAAAATACGATACTTTAGGATTTCTAAAAAATTTCGCCTGCGGCGCTAAATGTTGTGTTGGTGATGCCACTCAATCTGTTTCTTATAAACTTCCCCCCAGGAAAAAGACTCTGACGACACATCAAGCCAATCCTGGCATCGCATTCTTATGTACTATACTTGTTATGCGAGTCTTTGGATAGGTCCTTTCCAGGAAAATATTACCAACATCTGTTAAATTTTTGATACCCTACGATTTATGCATAATTATGTTATCTATCTCTGTGGTGATCCCTCACTAACTTGCATAACTGGACGGAGTATGCATGGCTTTAATTTAAATCAAAATAATTAGGTTTAAGGATTAAGTAAGCATAATTTATATCTCTATTTTTTTTTCAGGTCGAGTCCTATAGAAAGAATCAGGAATTACGTGGTGAAAACAACATTTAGATTGTATTTTCATCATTTGTTTTCCCAGGACTGAATTGTTTCCCAACTATGTTTAAATTTTTAGACATTAGAAATTAATAGTAAAAAGCAGAGATAGGCGCAATTAGGCACAATTACCTTATGATTAAATAAATCTAATTTTTTTCTCCCCGACAAAAAATTTGATGACAAAAAATTTGATGACTAAAAAAAGGATCTCATTACTGCAAATACTGTATATGTATTGCTAGCATGCTGTCATGTATTTGTTTTGTAAATGTTATCTAGTAGGTAAAACCTACAAAACAAATACAGTCTGTTCAACAAGAGCCTGTCTTTGATTATTCAAAAAATTTATCTCTACCATATTTTACAGCGTAATTCTTATATCTCTGTACTATTTCTGTAGCACTGATTTGATACCGTAGTAGTCGAATTGTCGTGAAGAGCACACCTTAAAGAAAATCAGTTCGGTTTACGCCAAGAGATTTGAAGCGGTCGACCGCGGTCTTTTTGTGCCTACACCGCGAGGACCTAAATTAAAGGTCGCCAATGCATCAAAAGTGATTAAAAAAGTCTAAATGCTTGGTCTTACTGTGAAATGCATTTGGTCCAGTGCACAGTTAGGCACCCCGTAAAAATTCATGTTTGGGGATGCTTTTCAGACCTTGGATTTAGTTGCCTAAAGTTGTTTACTGAGAATTTGAACGCTCAGAAAATTTTGAAAATTTACCAGCGTGGACTTATATAGATTGACTATTGCAAGAGGACAATGATCCAAAACACCGCAGTCGACTCTGCACCGATTGGAAGAGGAAAAATGGCGTCACGACGTTACTTTGGCCTTCACAACCACCGGATGCAAATCCGATCGAAAACGTGTAGGGGCTTTTGAAGTCCAAACTTGAAGGAACAAAACTGCTGAATTTGAAGCAGCTCGCAGCAGCCATTCGTGATAAATGGAGGTCGTTGACAGTAAAATAAGCAGAAAGTATGTCAAAAAGGTTTCAAGCCATTCTGGATAACAACGGAGATTTCACGGTGTACTTAGTAGGAGAGAAATAGCATTTTTTATCTACTTTAATGTAAAAAAAATTAATAAATAAATATCTTTTATAGAAAAAAAAATATTGAAGACACGCTCTTGTTGAACAGACTGTACATGACAGCATGCTAGCAATAATGTATTTGCAGGTGTTGTTTTAAAATATTTTTTCCCAATATGTAACTAAAATTAAACATTGTACAAAATGTAAAAGTTATTAATTTTCAAAAAAGTTGTATATTTCCCAAAATGATTTTTATCAAATCCCAACTTCTTTATTTTTAACCCATGAAATTTATAACTCATTCGTTTTTAAGATGAATGAGGGAGGGGGGGGGGGGCGACGATTTGACCAAATTAAAGTTTAATATTACTCTTTAATTTATATGGTATTCCTATAGGTATTATTTATACATACTTAGCGTTGGACTGGGCGGCTCGTGGGTGTTGAGATTTTTTACAAATGAGGTGCCCTCAAGTTAAGAAAGTTAATATTTTTTTACCCCGCAAGTGATGACTGAAAAAAATCATCACCTACAGATTTGGTTTCTTTATACTCCACATATTTATTAGTTGCGTTATAAACAAAATCATTCAGTGTAAAGGGGGCCCCGTGAGATTTTTCTCACTATGTAACTAAAACCTATCCAGTCCGACACTGTATATTCCTAGATATGTTTAAAATAAAAATTAATTAATTCTTCGCAAAATAATAAAAAAGAAGTAATTGCAATGTAATCATGAAGTAATTGTTGTCCAACTATAATAAGTAAAAAGACAAACTATACACGGTTCGCCGTTACTCATTTTTAGTTCAACTTTGGAAAATAGCCAGTTCTCTTCTATAATGTGTTTACTTATAGTGTAAATATCGATTTAAAACCAAATATAAAATAATCTATAGGGCGAAACGTTTTTTAATCGTAAAAAAGGGTCACGTACCTTCATAATTTTGAATATATTTTTGAACAAAAGTTACAGTCACTCATTTATTAATTGAAAACAAAATAAAGTTTAACATAAAATTATGAAAAAAATAACAATTAAAGAACAAAAATAAATTTCGAAAAAATTTAAAAATTAAAGAATTTAAAAAATATATTTTAATTAATTTAATTAATTTTTTATATTAATTAATAAACAAAAAAATTTAATGTTTCTTTAAATTAACCTATTTGTACAAGAAAACTGAGTGTTTTAGAAAGTCGAACTAAAAGTGAGTAACGGCGAACCGTGTATATAAATAGTGTTATTGTAAAACCCATTCATTTTCTATCACCAAATTTTATTTGTTTTTATGCTGCTATAATTCAGTTCATCTTACAAGCGTGTCACGTGACGATACCGGGTGAGTTTTATGTCCACCCAAAAAATTTAATATTAATTTTCATTCGATAAAACCGAAACTTAGGTGGTTTATATAATTTTACATTGGCTATAAAATGGCGGATATAATTTTTTGGTTCACATCTAGTGGCATAAATATGTTTTTTTAAAGGAACGCCCCGTAAATTTTTACGTTTTTTAATTAAGCCGAAAATTATAAAGGGTGTCTCAGAACTGACGAATTTCCTTTTACGGAGTGATTCTAAATAAAAAAATATGAAAAAAAGTTCCATAAACATATGTCCAAAAGCAACTCGTAAGGGAGCTACTCCCCTTCAAAGAGATTCTAAAATTTCGATATTTATTTAATAACTTAGGAACCATTTGTGTTAAAGCAATTATATTTTGCATGTGATCTTTCCTTATTGAGGTCTATTAGCAAATGGTATTTGCATGTAGTTACTTCAACCAGGGACGTCTGGAAAAAGTCTTATCTCTTTTGCCCCAAACTTTTTGCTGATTTACTTTTTTGCGTGTTTCTTACTAGAATGGTATTTCTCAGGTAAAAATACATAAAAAGATACTTGTTGTAATGCCATAGGATTAACCGTTTTCAATAAAAATACAATTATGTAAAGGAAAAATTATAGGTTTTGAGAACCAAAAATTAAACAATAAAATGTTTAAAACCAAGATTTTTGTGATGTAGGGTTACTCTACATCAAAAATCAAGAAAAAAAGTTTCTGTACATCTAGTTTCAAAAATCGGGTCTAAGGGAATTATGGTCTCCCAAAATATACCATTTTTAATGGGCCATGGTACCCTTAAAAACGATTTTTGGACCTACATGTATAAGAATTTTTTTCTTTGCTTTTGATTTAGAATCAACCTGCCTTATTAAAATTTTGCTTTTTAACATTTTAGTGTTTATTTTGTATTTTTCTCGAAAACGGTTAATCCTAAGGTATTAGAACATGACTACTTTTTTATGTATTTTTACCTGGCTTTTGAACGTAACAACCGGAAGAAGTAAACCAAGAAAAACAAAATATTTATAATGGAACCATAAATTACTTTAAAGAAAAATATAATATTAGGGAAATTGAAATTATAGGAATTTTTATTTGAGCTCGAGGAACAATTTCTAACTTTTTTGTAAATTTTTTTAAATCTTTTAAAATTCCAAAAATTCTTCTTAAAAACCTAGCTTTAGATGTTATTAAATTTTCTGTGCAAATTTTAAAAAATCATTTATACTCTCAGCATATTACCTAGGTATTAGAGTGACAGGTGTGCAATGCGCACCTTTTGCTCTTTTACTTTTTTGTTATTTACAACAAATACAAATTTATCTTATAATGATTTTATAAAGTTTATTATTTTATCTTTTACTTTTTATGTAATATTTTATTGTTTAGTATTCCTTGTTTAACAAACAGACCATATTGTTGGTAGGAAGTTATGTATGTATTAATATATGTAATTAAATATAGGAACTTTTTATCATATTTTTTTATTTAGAGTCATTCCGTAAAAGGAAGTGCGTCAGTTCTGAGACACCCTGTATGTATAAAAAACTGATTTTTTTTACTCTTTATAGAGAGTAGTGGCTAAAGAGCAAATTAAACTTCAGATATAAAATAAACTGGATTTATAATTATTATATAATTTATTAACATTATGTATAGGCTTATACTTTATTATTTTTAAATGTGTATCATCCTATATTTCATTGTGATCATATTTAGGTAATAGGTATTAAGAGTTAAACAATATAAAAATAAAAAATGGCTGGAAATGTTTTGTTTTATTTTTGCACCTACAAAACTTGGACTGGTTCTATAGGAGAATGTTAAAAATAAAAAGGTCAGATAGAGTTAAGAGCGTATTGGAAAAGGCTAGTTGGAAGAAGAGTCACATACTAAGGCATGCAAGCTTACACTGGTATTATCAAGAGCGGGCTGGGAAAATTAGGGTAGGCACAAATAACCCTTAAACGGGCACTCGCTTATAAAAAATTAAACCAAAATTTTAGTATGTTTTTTACTTGGGACAAAATACAAAATACAAAAAATAATATTATCAATTTTTTTTTCTCACTTCGCCATGGCTAGTACTAAGCAAGCAATACTGTGATCACTAAGGGGCTGTTCAAGAATGATGTCACCTATTTTTGACCCCCCTTCGTCACCTTTACTCACTTTTTTGCTTAGACCCCCCTATAAAATACAAAAAAAAATACGTCACCTTTTGGCAGACCCCCCCACTGTGCCTATTAATTAGATATGGTCCCATAATAATAGGCTTACTATTTTCTTTTATTTAAAAATGCGTCTCCGAACAAAAAAAAAATAGGATCTCATTTAAGCAATTATATTTTCCATATACTAGGAACTAAAGATTAAAGAACTATACTATTAAACTATTTTATTTAAAAAAATATATAAAAATTATAAAAAGTTTAATATATTTTAAAACTTTTAAACCTATAGGTTATAACAATAAATCAACAAATAAAGCAAAATCTTGGGTACAACTTAGCTTGGAACAGGCCCTTTAGGCTCAAAGCTCCTGGTGGTTAAATCTTATTTTAGGGAATAGGAAAAAAAAATAATTAAAATTTTTTGTAGAGCGACGCCTAAAGTAAAATTTACTCCAGTCTTTTATGTCGTAGTTTTTTTATAAAAATTCTACTTTAAGTATTTTCACTAAAATTGTTTAAAAATACGTAGACAATTTTTTAAAGGTGACACCACTTTTGGCAAGAGCCCCCCTCCCCCCTTCATCACTTTTCTCACCTTTTGACCAACCCCCCCTCCCCCGTATGGAGATAAAGTCATTCTTGAACAGCCCCTAAGAGCATAAACAACATACTACATTCTCATTACCTGACAATAAAATTTATTATAAACTAAACACACTACCTCCCTCCCCCCCAAAATAGCCCATGTGACTAAATTACTCTCCTTTTAAAATTTCTGCTTCACCCTCAAAAAGAGTTTCTTTACATACATTAAGATATAATAACTAAAAAATTTAAAAATAAAATTATGTAAAAAAAAACAAGTTTTTAAAGTTAAACCCGACTCGTTAAACTCGTTAAAACCCTTCTATTATTAATTATAATTAATTAATGTAAATATTACATGTTACGTTTTAGAAATGCATTCAAAAATAAAAAATTCCAAAATATTCTTTTTTAGATCTCGTTTTTGTTAAGTGAATACTTAAATTTTCCACACTGGATGGGTTTATTTGTGCTATGTATAAAAGGCGGGTTCCTGGTGGATTTCACCTTTTTTTAAAAGATTTTGTTTTCGTAGAAAAAATTATATTTTATTGTAGGGCTTTCTTCTAAATAAAATATATAGTTTGAAGTTTACTTTTTTTTCATCGGAACTTTTTTCAAAATGGCAGCGTGAACTTTTTTGCTGGCTCAGATGATTTCTCCCGTTTTGAAAAAAGTTCTGATGAAAAAAAATTTTTTTTTGTAAACTTCAAACTTTAGGTTTTATGCATAAGAAAGCCTTACAATAAAATATAATTTTTTCTACGAAAACAAAATCTTTTAAAAAAAGGTAAAATCCACCAGAAACTCCCCTTAATGAACAAATAATATAAAATGCCCTATATTTTATGCCCAATACTTTTTAACAACTGAAATGAAAAGTATCCCATTTTAAACGCACTTCCCCTATTTATAGCAATGTTATGCACCCATATTACCTATCTCAATTAAAAATGTATGTACAGTATTCTGCAAAACAACCCTTATAAAAAGGTTTGTGTCTAGAAAAGTTTTAGTTCAGCTTTATCTCGCAATCCCACCTCGTAGCCACGTTACGGGGGTTAGGGGTTAGTTCAAAATATTGTATTTTGACGCCACTATACGGCCTAAAAATACTTTTATAGGGACCTTTGCTATATTATATATTTAAACTATTAGGGTGTACCTTATATTTTTTTATTGTCTTAAAATGTTCATATGGGTGTAACTAGAAAATTCTGACAGTATGAGAGAGCTTAAACTTCTTAAGGGTGTTAATGGGAACCCTTAAAATGGTAAAATTACCATAAATCGTAAATAATCGTTGAAAATTTTGCGTGAAAAATTTAAAGGGCTTAAAATCTTATTTCTTACTTTTAAGTATAGAAAATTATGTTTCAAATTTCAAAATGATCAAAAGATTATAACCCGGGCGAAAAATCCGCCAAAGTTGCCACTAACACTACCATAAATGTGAGTCAAACGGCAAATAAACATTTTAAAAATGTATCAATTGATACCAGTTTAAACTGGACTTAATTTATTTTTATTTCATGCATATTAGAATAAAAAGAAATTTAGTCTGATCTGATACATTTTTTAAATGTTTGTTTACCGTTTGACTCACACATATGGTAGAAATTCGTAAATTTTAGTGCACGGGTTAGAATCTTTTGATCATTTTGAATTTTGGCACATGATTTGGTATACTCAAAAGGAAATAAATAAAATTTCAAGGGCTTTAAATTTTTCACTTAGTAGTAGTAAGTACAAAAATTACAGACAATTTTCAAGATTTTTTAAGATTTATTAATTACAATTTTTATGAAACACGCGTAAACTAAAAACTGCGCAGTGCGACTGACAGAAAATAAAAATTAAGCAAAAAACATTTTCGATATTTTTTTAATTTCCATTACATACTTTCTTTTATGATAAAGTAATAAGGCAAAAGCTATATATTTTATATTATTTCTTTTTTTTGTATTATACCACTGCAATCATACAATAAATTGCACTCGAAATTGCATTATTATGCCCTATTATTACGAATATGAGAAGTACCATTTTTTTTGTATAAAATTAAAATTTAAACAAAATATACATTAGTATTAACTTATTTTTCAATTTTTAATTTATTTTTATGAAAAAAACATATTTTTTCTACAACTGCTTTAGAATGTAAGCAAATACACACACTTTTCAAACACAGAACAAAGCCATTCTAGCTTTAGATACGGTATGAATATTCCGTATCAAGTGTTAAAATGAGCACATGTACTACCATCTCTTGTTTATATAATTAAAACTGTAGCAAAATTAGCAAAAATATATTAATATTACCATGAAATATTGAATAATTTAATGCAATTTAAAGTTTTGCGTTAAAATTACATAAAGTTTATTAGCTTTTCTTTTTTTATCAATTTAGTTCAAAAAATTAAAACTGCTCCATCTATTGTTAAATATTTAAACCTAATATATGTCACAACAATCTGACATAACCTTCAATTTTTGCATTATAATTTGTAAATATGTGCTAAAATTAAATAAAAATCTTTTTTAAGTACTGATTTGATAAAATTATTAGATAAAATTAATTGCTTTATTTAAAAATATGTGTTTTGTTGCATTTACAATGTCAAGTCACAAAAAACATTGTTTTTAAATATGTCCGCAGTTTAAAGCCATACAGTGTTTCATATTGCAGTCGAAGAAAAAGTATAGTCTACAACACGTATGGAATAGACAATATTCCGCGAGAGCGGAAAGTTTATGACGGTCCCGCGAGCGTCCCGCGAGTGTTTCAAAGGTCCAAACCTAGTTATAGAATATACTATTCTTATCAGCATTTAATAATGCAGTACACAAAAGGTGAATGACATTTACAATAAAATAATTTGACAAGTAACAGTTAAGTGGGTAAAATAAATATTTGTCCAATCTATAAAGTAAAAGCCACGTGTGGGTTAATTATTGAGTTTCTTTATTTAAAATAAAGCTAGTAAGTATCCTATTATCTGTATGTATTTGATAAAAATGATATCATAATTACACTGACATTTACTTGACAATAAAAAAAAGCACTGTCAAAATGGAAAACCAAAGGCATTTATAATTTCTTCAAAAGGCACTAGTGTTGCAATGTAGCCATTAATTAATTCAAATGTGTTCTTGATACCATATGTATCGCCTATAGGTAATACCTACTATGGTCTGTTTTCAAAACAGATTTGACTATTGGATGTGCGAATATACTGCTTAGTTTATTTTATAAAACATAACTATATTCTATACACAGACATATACTATTCAAACCTGTTGTAAAATATTTACTGTGCGATTTTTAATTTACTCTCTTGCTTAGTGAAACAGGCCATAGTAGGTATTACCTATAGGCGATACCTATTGTCTGTTTCATCAAGCAAGATAGTAAATTAAAAATCGCACAGTGAATATTTTCAAAATAGATTCGAATATTGGATGTGCGAATATACTGCTTAGTTTATTTTATAAAACATAACCATATTCTATACACAGACATATACTATTCAAACCTGTTGTAAAAATATTTACTGTGCGATTTTTAATTTACTCTTTTGCTTGGTGAAACAGACCATAGTAGGTATTACCTATAGGCGATACCTATGGTCTGTTTCATCAAGCAAGATAGTAAATTAAAAATCGCACAGTGAATATTTTCATAGCTACTTTGTTGCTTGGGAATGCCTTGTTCATTTTAATAAAAAACCTCACAAAAATGTAAATGTAATGTAATTGTAAACTCACAATAATGCTACGCATTACATATCTTCACGGCTTTTTAATATAAACAGTTAAAGTGTATATCTAACCTATATTAAAATATGCTTAAAATACTCTTATCAGACAGTGTCTGACATAAATATAAACATTATGTACTGTAGATATCTATACATCTATGTATAACATAGATAGTTTATTTAAAATATAGTTTCTAAAAAATCTAAAACCATGTGAATGTGTCTACGCTAGGTACGCTTCAATACCTATATTTAAAAAGTTAGTTGAAAATAAAAAGTTAGTTGAAAATAAGGTATTTAAAAATAAAGTAATATTTACTGATTAATAAAAGGTTAAAAGATTATCGATAAAAATATGTATATATCAATACAAATTGATAAATCATTTAATTTGGACATCGCGTGGTATATAAATTACCATCTGTTTATGTAGTGCTTTTATAATATTAGGTGGAAAATTTTGTACATTTTTGACGATTTTTGTTATAAATATGGATAAATGTTTTGAAGTGTAAGTATATGACAAATAATAACACTTTCGTTTTAAAAATTATAGACAACCTTTGTTAACTTGTACGGCAATAAAAATAAATTGAACGACATTTTAAATTTTCATATCAGCTGTTTTATGTTTATTTAAAATAAAAATCAATTTATATTAAGAATTTTATCTAAGTGTACACTGTAAAAAATAGGGGTAAAATTAGAGTGTAGTATTAAAATTAAAATGTAATTCATATGATTTAAAACTATTTTCTTATTGGTTTATAAGAAATATACCTGAATCTTTAAAGTTGGAAACAAAACATTCAGCCAACAAAACGGTGGGAAAACAGGACAGGTAGTCTTTGCTCCCAATATAACAAAAAAATGGCTTAAAATTTACATATCCATCCATTTTGCAATTTAGGCAATAGAAAAATAAAAACAGTAAAATAAGTAAATTACACTGGTCAACAAATCTGAAGATTTCTCTAACCTCGTCTCTAACTGAGATTCTAAACATAGGTTTATACAAATTTTGGGTAGCTGAATCCAAATCCTAAGTTCGTTTGGCAATAGAAAAATAAGAACAGTAAAATAAGTAAATTACACTCGCCAACAAATCTGAAGATTTCTCTAACCTCGTCTCTAACTGAGATTCTAAACATAGGTTTAAGCAAATTTTGGGTGGCTGAATCCAAACCCGAAGGTCGTTTGTCTCCATCACCCTTAATTTTTCTGATATAACAAAAATTTAAATTAAGAGAACTGTTTTTTTTTGTAAACACTAAAAAACGCTTTGACTTATCACATTAAAATTTTGTACGGTTAATAGTGGTAATATAAGTTATTTATTCCTCTACTTACCCAAAAATACAATTGTGCGTATAGCAGAGGAGTACGTTCTAAAGGGTTCCTGTCATTTTGGTATTTCTCAAAAAAAAAAAAACATATGTAAGAATTTTATTTTTTTTTTAAATAATATCTCTTCATAAGTATACGTACGTTAAATTATGGATCTCAATATTTTTGATTTTTACAATTGGGTTTTACAATTTTGGTAAAAAATTATTATTTCTTGATTAATTTTACGTAAAAAACATATTGGACATATTGATCGTAGCTTTAAACATATCTTAAACGGATTTTGCTCTTACATCATATGATGTTCATGTGAAAAAAGTCCAAACGCAATGGACCATCAGGTCTGAGTGTATATGATCTTATAATTAAAATTATATTTTTAATAACAGAGTTGGCAGAAGTTGAACTAAAAGTTTGTTCGAGCCCACCGTGTATAATAAGCTGTCGATATTTTTTTATTTCGCTAATGGCACTAATATCCACAAACGTTATCAACTAGTATCCTATTTACGTGATTACATTTTTTTTTAATCGTTTACATTTGCTACCAGGCGAGAAAAATTTTAAAAATGGGCCAAAAATAGATATAACATAAACTTTTTCGGAATCACCAATGATACTCTTAAATCTTGCGCTTGGGTTTCAGAAACACGTAAATGCATGTTTTTAATTTTTAACTTTTCGGGCAGCTGCTGGCAAAATACTGAAAATATTACATTTGCATATATTATGTGCACTATTTTGCTCAGTATTGCCGAAATAAAAAACGATTAAAAAAAATAAATTTACTTAGATTTAAAACCCGAACGCTTGATTTGAGAGTATTGTCAGTAGGTTCCAAAAAAGTTTATGTTATAACTATTTTTGGCTCATTTTTCTATTCCCTTGGGGGCACGTAAAGATACTGAATGATTAAAAAAAAATCACATAGAACAAAACTGTTTTTTAAACTATAAAAATGCAAAATCATTTAAACCAAAAAATATAATATAAAATCAAATAAAATTTAATTCTAACATAAAAATAGACAACATAATATGTTAAATATTAGATATATTTGAGGGTTAACTGGACATGGCCCAGTTAACCTCGAACTAATTAATATTGACATAAGTGGTCCAGTTAACCCCAAACCAGTTAACCCTGAGTGACACCACTGAATAAAATCATAAAATTTTATTACTTAATCAGATATTGCGGAAATTAATAAAATACTCAGTATATTAGGTAAAATATTAGTCTAGATCCTCCTATTAATAAAAAAGTATTAATTAAAAAATAAAAGCTAAGTACACTTTTCATCGAAAAAAATTAACTTTCTTTACTACAACTTACACGTGGACAACACGGTCCGTCATAATACTTTAAACAATACTACTAACTAAATATCACTAGATTTTGCCCTAAGGCGCTAATACTAATAAAAAAAGTTGATAAAATCTAGGTGGACCAGTTAACCCTGTGGCCCAGTTAACCCTGACTTCCCCTACATATAAAAAAAATTGAAGAGTGGTATTTATAATTTGATTTTTTTTAGAACTCATGAAAATGAGATATTAGAAATAGTGGATGTAAATAAATTATCAGAACTGTTCAAATATGACGAAACATTGGATAATGAAGTGGATATCTACAATATGACATCCCTAGGCAATCTTATATTACTAGGTAAGGTTAAACAAGCTCTAAAGATATGTAATGCAATGCATATCATTATTATAGGTACACAGTAGACTGAGAGATGGACAGACAGATAGACGGACAGACGGACGGACAGACAGACAGAAGAACAGACGGACAGAGCACCCATTTTGAGGGTGTAGGTACTATTCGGATTATGCTTTAACACATTAACTGCCAGGAATAAAATGTTGAATTAGTTCACTACGCCAAAGGGATTTTGCGGTTTTTACTTGTAAGAGTGTTTTATGTTTCGTTATGTGGAAAATCTTTATATTAAGTTACTATAGGAATACTGTTGTTAATTTATGTTTTTCCAAGTTTTACTTGATTTTATATTCACTACCATAATTTATGCGATAAAACGCTTAAAATCTAAACCACAATTTTTTTCCGTGTATATACACGGTGATCAATAACTGCCATATCAAAATTTAAGAGGTGATTCTGCATCCAAAAATATAAAAAAAAGTTCCTATAAAGGTTGGTTCGCAAATGAGCCCTAAGGGAGCTACAGCCCTTTAAAATTGCAATAAAAATAGGTTTTTTAATTAATAACTCTGGTACCCTTTAAGCTAGAGCGACGAGCTTTTGCATGTATACTAGTATTAATAAGGACAATAAGTATGTTAATTTATTTTATTGAATTTATCCAGAGGCGTCCCTAGACAGAAAAATATATTAGTCTTAACACATTTTTGCCCCAAACTTTTTTATGAGTATTTTTTTTCGATTTTTGTAAAAAATATGGATTCCTTAAAAAAAATGCAATTAAGTGGAAGTAACATTTTGTGCCACCAAAAACGTTACTTTTTAAAAGGCTATTACTCCTTTAATATTAAATTTAGGTGTTTTGGTGAAGAATACTTTTTTGCTCAGTTTTAAATGAAGAATCACACTGCATCATTAAAATTTTATTGCTTTTTTTTTGTTCCCCATTCAATATGTCATCATCGAAAGGCCGTAGCTCCCTTAGGGCTCATTTCCGGACCAACCTTTGTAGAAACTTTTTTTTTCATATTTTTGGATATAGAATCACCTTGTAAATTTTGGCATGGCAGTAACTGATCACCCTGTATATTATTAAAGCGGCTTACGACCCCACCACTGTACATTATATATATGCATAAGGCAGTTAACGTGTTAAAGCTTTACCTCACTTTGGATTTCCTTTTTTGTAACACCAGCAAGCCTTGGCCCATAAGTAGTAAGATTTGTAAACCTAATAATTATCTCAACTTGCGAGATAAGGAGAATAGTTTATATCGGTAAAACAAATAAGTTAAATGGGTCTATATCAAATTACATATTTTTAGTAAAAATCCATTTCTTTAATTTTACTGAATAGTATATTGTTATACTGGGAAAGAAAGAATAGTATATTCTATAACTAGTATGGAATGACTATTCCATACGTGTTGTAGACTATACTTTTTCTTCGACTGCAAAAATATGAAACACTGTATGGCTTTAAACTGCGGAAAAGGTTAAAAACAATGTTTTTTGTGACTCGACATTGTAAATGCGTTTTGTTGCATATTTTTAAATAATAATAATATATATGTTATTTAATACTTTTATCAAATCAGTACTTAAAAAAGATTTTTATTTAATTTTAGCACATATTTACAAATTATAATACAAAAATTGAAGGTTATGTCAGATTGTTGTGACAGATATCAGGTTTAAATATGTAACAATAGATGGAGCAGTTTTAATTTTTTGAACTAAATTGATAAAAAACTGCTCAAATATTAAGAAAAACTAATAAACTTTATGTAATTTTAACGCAAAACTTTAAATTGCATTAAATTATTCAATATTTCATGGTAATATATATATATATATATATATATATATATATATTTGCTACAGTTTTCTTTAGTTTTATAAACAAGAGATGGCACTACATGTGCTCATTCTAACACTTAATACGGAATATTCATACCGTATCTAGAGCTAGAATGGATTCGTTCTGTATTTAAAAAGTGTGTGTATTTGCCTACATTCTACATTAAATTGTTTGGTAAAACCTTTGACATCTTCATAATATATTCTATATAAAAGTATAAATGTTCATATTTTGCCCATTTACAAAATTTTCATATGCTTTTTCGTATTTTGTCTAATGATTAATAACCTTACTATGGTTTATTTTTTCAAGAAATAAAAAATCGCACAGTAAATATTTTTACAACAGGTTTGAATAGTATATGTTTGTGTATAGAATATAGTTAGGTTTTATATAATAAACTACGCAGTATATTCGCACATCCAATATTCGAATCTGTTTTGAAAAGATTCACTGTGCAATTTTTAATTTACTATCTTGCTTGAAAAAACGGAC
This sequence comes from Brachypterus glaber, assembly GCA_958510825.1. Lineage (NCBI taxonomy): Eukaryota > Metazoa > Arthropoda > Insecta > Coleoptera > Kateretidae > Brachypterus > Brachypterus glaber. Next base: position 34,667,281 of record OY294048.1, read on the forward strand.
CATAGTAAGGCACGGTGAACTTCTGAGGGTTGTTTTCCGAACTTGCGGCGAACTTTAGTTTTTCTTTATATTCTTGTAATTTATGTAGTAACTAACGAATCAAGAGCAAAATTAAAAAAAATCTATCGGTTAGTTTTTTTTTAATTTAGATTTTTTTTATAAAAAACTGCACCTATTTAATTATTTGGCTATATCTCAGCTATTTCTAATTATAAAAAAATGTTATTGAAAATAAAATAAAGACTGCTTAATAATCTACAAAAAAAGTAAATACATTTTTTTTATATCTTTTGCCGTTTTGTCACAATACGTGATTAAAGTTTGAAGTAAACAAAAAAGTATAAATTCATTTTTATATTTATTAAAAATTATCTAGGAAGGCTTATTTTACTGTAAAATGTCAAATTGCATTTAAACACATTATTTTTCTTAATCAAGGTGGCTTGTGGAAAAATTTTATGATGATGTCCAAATGTCCAAAAGCATGTTTGTTGGGGCTCTCCATGACACTGTTGCATAAAAACCTGCCACTAAATAAATAAATTTATTAATAAATAAATAAAAATTTATTACCTATGCATAAAAGAAGTCATTAGGTAAATTTTTAACTTTTTTACTTTGAAAACTAAAATATAATTATTATTTACGGACATCAAAATTACTTTTTACAAAATAATGTACTTGAAATTGGCTTAATGGTTTTGGTTTTTGTATAGCAAACAACGCACAATAATTTTCGATTAGTTTCATAATTATCTAAATTCATTTTTATTTAATTTACAAAACTACATTAAATATTAACATTGAAAACAATCATAAAAAATAAACAACTTTACGTCAGTTTTCAAATTTTGCTAGAAGCCACCTTAATTAAAAGAAATAATGTGTTTTAAGGTAATTTGACGTTTCACAGTAAAATAAGCCTCCCTAGATAATTTTTATAAATAGAAAGATGAATTTATACTTTTTTGTTTTACTTCAGACTTTAATTACGTATTGTGACAAAACGGCAAAAGATATAAAAAAATGGTATTTAGTTTTTTGTAGAAAATTAAGCAGTCTTTATTTTATTTAAAATCATATTTTTGTTATAATTAGAAATATCTGAGATATAGACAAATAATTAAATAGGTGCAGATTTTTATAAAAAAATCTAAATAAAAAAAAAATAACCGATAGATTTTTTAAATTTTGGTCCTAAATCGTTGGTTACTACATAAATAACAAGAATATAAAGAAAAACTAAAGTTCGCCGCAAGTTCGGAAAACACCCCTCAGAAGTGCACCGTGAAGGATATTTTGACATTTCTCGGCTGTATAACAATAACGCACTTCGATTTTGCGTGTAAACGAGTAAACCTTCAGTTCCACCTTTATGATCTAAAATGCAGTATAAATTTGATATTGACCCAAGTATCTAATCTGTTTAAATAGATATTTGGTTTTAACTTAATAATAAAGTAAATATGTTTACACGAGATAAATGCTTGTTTTAATTAAATATTTTTATAATACTTTTTAAAACGCAAAAAACGACCAGAAAATAGAAAAAAGGGAGATCAAATTATATTCATACAACCGTTGCAACGGTCTAATAAAAAAAATGCATTTATTGGAGATTTTAGGACAGTCAGCGAATGATAGTGAAGATGGGGAAGATGATGACACTAGCCTTCATAGACTGTCTCTGGCTTACGAACGACTGAAAACGATTCCTCAAGTATTAATACAAGAATTGTCTCCCTTTGTTAGGATTTTGGACATTAGCAACAATGAATTTGAGTAAGTAACACATATTTAAACCTATTTTCATAAAAAACAATCCGTAAATATCTACAGGGTTATTCTTCTAACTTTTGAACGGCGTAAGATATCGACTTTAAATTGTGAACAGACATAAAACATAAAATAAATCTTTATTTTACTTGTATCTTTGCCCTGTTGAAAATGACTGGTCTGGGCGGGTATAAATGGTGCACAAACCGTACTTGAGCGGGTGAATTTCATCCGCTCAAGTACGGTTTGTGCACCATTTATACCCGCCCAGACCCGTCATTTTCAACAGGGTGGCTATAAATCATATATTGTTTAGTTACAATAACACTAGGGGGTGCTAAGGGGTAAAATCTTAAACAGAAAGAGAGGTCGAGTGACACATCATTTGCAAGGCAGTCACATTTTGTATTCAAGGGTATGTTTTGGAAAAATATTATTTCAAATATTTGAGTTGAAACATTCCTAAAAGGATTTTTTAATACATTTATTTTTCTGTAAGATACAGCTTATTATTTAACCTGCCGGGCCTCGGAGGCCCGGGGTATGCATCATAGGGTTAAATATTTTTTTACCCACCGCGGACAGTTATCGCCAATTTTGTACATGATTTTTTATTTTTTTGTGTCCAACAGGCCCATCTGGGGTTTCAGATTTGTACCATCAGCGGACCCAGGTTTCTGACGTGAATGCCAAGTTTAAGATTTCCAAGTTTTGTTTCCAAAAGTGTGCACAATCTTCTGAATGGACTGACACATTGACAGACATACCAAGAGACAGACACCTCATTTATTATATACAGGGTGTCCCAACTCCAAACCTAGCGATTTTCTCGAAATCTGGGTATATAGAATTGGGCCACCCTGTATATATTTTTTGAAGTGAAATCCTCTTTTACCAAAATACTCCAGTTATTAACATTATTTTTTTCATGTTTTAGAAACTTGGACTTTTTGAGTGATTTTAAAGAAGTGACATCCTTGATCTGCGATCATAATAAAATTACATCCCACACAGATATTCCATACTTACCGAAACTTGAGTTACTTTGGATGAACCACTGTAAGATCGAAGAACTCTACCCATGGGCTAAAAAGTTGCAAATACAATGTCCGAATTTAAAATATTTATCGCTGATGGGGAATCCGATAGCTCCTTCATATTTAAATGGTGGAAGTTTTTATGAATATTTGCAATACAGGTATTTTTTTAATACTAATTAAAGAAAACTAACATAACAAAGGCCCGCTAGTAGTAGTATAGTTCCTATAGCGCCGCGCAGTAGGAATTTTCAAGGTTTTTTATTTCAAATTCCAAAATTTGGAATCGATCTTCCTATTTTTTAAGAACTTGCTAAGACTTGTACTTTCATAACCTACTGCTATAAATTTGATTTGAGGCATAAAAATGAGTGTTGAGAGGTTAAGTTGTCAGATTACAATTTTTTCATTTATTTCAGAGAAGAATATTTAGGGTTTTTGAGGTTGCTAAAAAATAAAATTTAAAATGACGCATGCAATATTGTTTGCCCGAAAATTAGTGATTAAGTATTTTTAAGGTCGCTGAAACCAAATCCGATGTTAAAAATTGAAAATTAAAATAACTGGTTTAATATGGCGCGCGTCATATTAAACTTTGAAACGGGGGTTGAAAGGTTTTTTACCTCTTTCATAATTTAGAATCTTCATATTTGGCAAAAATCCAAATCGAAAAGATACTTGTTTCAGGAATTTTCGATCTTCGACCCCTAAGGGGGTGAAACGGGGGCTAAAATGTTTTTTTAAAAGTGCATATCTCAGAGACCTTTTAATCTAGATTCTTCATATTTACCAAAAATGTTCTTTATCAAAATCGAAAAGAAACGTGTTTTAGAATTTTTCGATATTCGACCCTCAAGGGTGTTTAAAATGTGTGATATTTTAGTTTTAAGGGATAAATGATTCAAAGATTAGACATTTTTAAAAAGTGTGCGTATCTCAGAGACCTCTTACTTCACAATCTCGATATTTGGCTGAAATGTTCTTTATTGATATCGAAAATTTAAAAGAAAATACTACCTTATTCCCTTAATTTCCGGGAAATTATTAAACAAGGTTAGTAAAGAGAGAACTAATTTAGGTTTTTAACTAACCTGTTCGAAGAACGGGCTTCATGGCTAGTAGACTATAATTTTTCTTCCACTAAAAATATGAGATAATTGATAGATTTTTCGATGGCTTTAAGTAGGTTAAAAAAAATGTTCCTTGTCACTGGATATTGTAAATGCAACGAAACACATATTTGTTAATATTAATTAGTGTTTATTAAAATGCTGATTATTTTGTAACTTTATGAAAAAATAATTTAAAAACGATTTTATTGGTTTTCTACGAGGGGCTGACCGCGAGGAACTCTTTTGTACAAGCCAAAGAAACTCACGAGGAACTCTGGAGGAACTCTGAAGAACTCTGGAGGAACTCTGAGGAACTCTCGAGGAACTCCGAGTAATTCCGAGGAACTCCGAGGAACTCTTTGCAAAAAGGAACTCTTTTGTACAAATTTCAGATGCGGTCAGAAACAATTATTATTTATTACCCATGCGGATTAACGTTTTTATTTTCAAACTAGATTATCAAAACATCCTACCTTTGGGCACCAACTTTTTTTTTGGACTTTTGAACTTGGCGCCCCAAGTTTGGTAAAAATCGTCAGGGACAAACCTCTTTTTCCTGAAGGTAATTTTGGGGAGCCAAATTTTGTTCTGAAGGGCGCCAAGTTTGGTAGAAATCGGCAGGGACAAAGCATTTTTTCTTTAAGGTAATTTTGGGGCGCCAACTTTTGTTTCGAAGTGGCGCCAAATTTGGTAGAAACCGCCAGGGACCAAGCTTTTTCTGTTGAAGGTAATTTTGTGGCTTTTTATTTGAAGGGCGCCAAGTGTGGTAGAAAGCGTCAGGGACAAAGCTTTTTTTTTCTTGAAGGTAATTTTGGGGCGCCATTTTTTATTTGAAGGGGCGCCAAGTTTGGTAGAAACCGTTAGGGTCAAAGCTTTTTTTTTGACGGTGCCTTATTGGCAGTAGTGCTTGCACAACGCGGTAATTTCTAAGGCTTATTTGCCAAAAATTACCCCTTTCAGAAAGGAACTCTTAAGGAACACAGGAGGAACTCCCAAGGAACTCTGGAGGAACTCCGGAGGAACTCCGAAGGAACTCTGAGGAACTCTGAAGGAACTCTGAGGAACTCTTTGCAAAAAGGAACTCTTTTGTACAAATTTCAGACGCGGTCAGCCCCTCGGTTTTCTATAATTTCCAGTAATTTAAAAAGTAAAAAAAAACATTTTCTGCAACTTAATGATCGGTACCAGAATTTTCAAATAAATTGTAAAACTTTGCCGAATTTCATACCCTAATTTTAAAATAATATCTTAATTTTAAAACATGATTTTAGGATAATATCCTTTTCCATCATTATTTAAAGGGTAAATTTAAATTTTCTATAAAACAGTAAAAAGTAAGGTTTAAATCAATAAGTATTATAATTAATCTTTAATTTTACCCTCATTTTTGCAGTGTAGACCATTTTACCAAAAGATGTTTTTAAGCGGCACTTCTTGAAAAATTGACTACTTATAAAAAATTATACAGGTACATATGTATTTTTTATTTTAGGTTTTTTATTATATCACTGTTTCCAAACCTTATACATTTGGATGACAGGACTGTTACCACCGACCAAATAAAAGAGGCACAAAAAATGTACCATCGGCCCTTGATCCAAAGACTAGTAAGCAAAACTTCGGACAATCTGCCGCATTATTTAAGAAATATTAAATTAAAAATGTGTAGTGCACAACAACTACCCGCAGCACAGAAAAATTTAATTATATAATAGTTATTTATATACCAAGGGACTAAACTGCCTGTTTTAGTCCCGCTGCATGAGTGTTTCCAGAGCAATCGTAGCGAGCATAACATAAACACAATGGACTAAAACAGCCACGTTTACTCCTGAGGTATATACACTATTTTTTGCACGACCAAACATAATTTAACTAGATACATAAAATTAAAATTAAAAATCATACGTCTCAAATCAGGTGTTTTATTTTCGTAATTTACTTTTATCAAGATATCTGTGAATCGCGAAAAGTCAGTTTCTCGATTTAAATTGTTTTTCAATATGGGTGACACAAACGTCAGCTCGAAAAAATGGATGAAGACGATAAATTTTAAGTAATATAAACAATGTTATTTTTAAAGTTTTTTTTTTTGTTAAAATCAAATAAATTCGTTTGAATCGCTTATTTATTACAAAACATAACCAAACCTAATTTTCATACCAGTAAAGCACATTGTACCTATGTATAATATTTTAACATTATCAAAGATGCCGTGATTTTTTTCCTAGCGAGAAAAGCGGCAAGTTTAGTCCCGCAAATGAAAGCTTAAAATTAAGTTTTAGTCTTATAAGACTAAAAATAATTGGTCGTGCAAAAAAGCATTTATTTTAATTAACATGTATATAGTCACTAAGGTTTCACGAGAGTTGAGATTACTCGTCTCGATTTCGAGAAGAAATCAAGACAAGTCTAATTTAAAAAATCGTCGAGAATTGAGACTTCTCGACTCTTGATTAATTGTTTGTACTTCTCATACACCTACCATTTAAAAGTTTTAAGAAAGTTCTCTACACACAATTTATGGCGATAAACATTAATTTATTGAGTTTTGTCGGTGAAACTTTTGCCACCGAATTGAATGGTTTGAACAGTTTTGCCGTTTTCTGGCATACACTATTCCCGAGGGGCGTTTCACCTTTACAATACATGTACGTTTTCATCGACAGTACTTTACATTACATTGACATTACCTTACATTACTTACAATACTGTACATTACCGTACATTACGTTACATTACTTACATTATTCTACAGTACCTGACATTAATTGACATTACGACAGTACCTACATTATTTACATTATTTTTATTAATGCGCATGCTCTCCTACAGTATTTACATTATTTCGTCTACTCAGATCGCTCAAAGACCACGTGACACCTATAAAATTTCGGCAGTGTTGTTTACCTCTGGTGGTTTTAATATTATTTTTAATCATTTTTGTGTACCTGATGTATAATGTGTAATGAAAAGTACGGAATTTAATATTATGTAGTAGTTTTTAAATGTCTGTCATGTAAGAAAACAAAAATGTATTTTTTTTTAGTTTTTTTTTGTCGAGTTCCAAGAGTTCCATTCTTAGATTAAAATAGTACGTACCAAGGCCTCCCTAGCCTTGGTTTAAGCACCCTGAAGAATAGGTCCCCTGGAATCTTTGTTGAGCTCCCCTGACCTGTTCGTCGATCCCCGAACCCATTATCTTTTAACATTATACAGTGCAAAAAGTCCGCCCCCTCCATTAACTTTTAAACGAATTAAGATATTAACTTAAAAAACACCTAAATAACATAACCCAAATAACTTTTTGGTACATATTTTATATGGCACAATGGTGACAGGGGGCAAGGGGGGATATTTTTTTAAAATAGAAAGGGGATTTGTGTGATATGTTATTTTAAAGCTTAAAAAATTCTCCATTTAACCAAATATTTTTTTATTTTTTGGGAGCAATTTTTGTGGTTTTAAAATAGGTTTAAAAGAGGGAAATTTTGTTAAAATTTCTTTAAAAAAATTAAACAATTTTTGAAAAGTGGTTTATTTTATGTCAATTATACTTTTAAACTAATTTTAAATGATATTAATAAAATGTTGCAAAAAAAAACAAAAAATCGCATTTTTTAGTAAATAAATTTAAAAAAATAAAACCTACAAAAACCTGGACGTTTTATATCCAAAAAATATGATTTCCGTCAAAAAAAAGTCTCTCAGTCGGTCTGTCGGTCTGTGTGTCCGGGAAATTTGTGACCACAATAACTCAAGAACGCTTTGGGCTAAAGACTTCAAATTTAAACCATACCTTGATTACACTAGTTTACAAGGGTTTTATGCGAACTTTATTTTAATGTTTTTTTACATATTTTTTGACGCTGAATCCAAATCCGTTAAGAAAAAAAAATCGTTGGTTCAGATTCCGAGATAACCGACCCTAAAGATTTTATAAGGGGAAAGTTAGAGAAATAATATATTTTCGTTTACTATTTACAAAAATTGATATTTGGAGGTTTTGAGACTCGCTTAAAATAAATTTGATATTAAATAAATTCTATCCTTAGCCCTTAATGGGGTAGAACCACCTCATTTATACATATATTTAGTAACCTGAAGAGTTAGAACCTGGGGTTTTTCGTCTTTCTGAAAACGAATTTGATATTTAAAAAATTCTGCCTTCCCCTTTTAAGGTAGTGGAACCACTCGTATTTATATTTTTATAATTAACCCAATTGAAAATGACGGGTTTGCGAGGGTATAAATGTTGCACAGACCGGAGTTGAGCGGGTAAACTTCATCCGCTCAAGTCCGGTTCATTTTCAGAAGGGAAGTGATAAAAATTCGCACATAGGGGTTTTGGGACTCATAGAAGACAATTTACTATTTTAAAAAATCTATCTCCACCCTTGAATTGCTTTTTTTACGCTTCTTGACGTTTTTTATTTTGATCACAGTTTGCTAGCAAGCTAAGCATGCTTAACCAGAGTTCTAGGCTGGGATTGTTTTTGGAAAAATCAGATGGGGTAATGTATTGTATGTATGTAATTGGGTATTTAAAAAAAATAAATATATCATATATATTTTATTATTTAAAAATATAATATACAGCCCGTTTGAAATTATACTAAACGGAGAAAACAAAGATCGAGGCTGACGTGTTTTTTTTTATAAAACACAGCGCATCGCATCCCACTACAATCACGTCAGCCTTGATCTAATCGTTCTGTCTTTGTTTTCTATGTCTTGTATAATCTCAAAAGGAGTGTATATTATAAATTTCTTTAGTTTTTTGGTTTAAATAAATCTAGGCCTAAAGGGAAAAGTATTATTTTGTTGACAGCACTATTGATATTTTTTTAATTAGCTGATAAAAGTTGGTAAATATGGGTGGTCCTATGGGTTATATGAATCAAGAATTTAAAAAAGAATAAATTCATTTTGAGCGAGACGGAAAACCCCCAGGATCTAATTCTATTAAGGGATAATTTTTTTTTTCAAAATAATAATTTTTTAAATTAATTTTTCAGGCCTATATGCGAAAGTAATATTTTGTTGGCAGCAGTATTTTTTACGTGTTACAAATTTCAAGTTAATAATTTAATTTTTTTTAAAATAAAATTAAAAAAAAAGTATTTTTTTTGTTTTAAATTTTTTTTTAAGTATTTGAGAAAATTATACAATGTACTGTGAATGATATATACTGGAATGCGTAGCATTACATGTCTTCACGGCTTGTTTATTAATATATTTTTATACATATATTAACCTAAATTTATGTTAATCTTCACCTAACATCCTACATTACCTCGTACCAGTGGCGGACTGGCCGTAAGGCAGGGTCGTCAAAAGCCGACCGGGCCCCAGTACTAAACAGGCCCTCACACGGCCATTTGGTCTATTTTGGCTATACCGGGCCCTCGATTTTCCAATTTTTTATGGATTCTGAGCCGTTTACAGGCCTTTTTTAATATTTTTCCGACTGTGCCGTAGGAAGCCAGTCCGCGTCTGCCTCGTACATTGCCCTACAGTACTTTACATTAAGTGGACATTACTTACATTACCGACATTATTTCAACAATATTCTACAGTACTACATTTTTAGACATTATTTACATTATTTCGACATTACCTTACAGTACTACATTTTTCTTACATTATTTACATTATTCGTACAATATTGTAAATAATGTACATTATTTACAATACATGTACAAAAATAGGACAGTGAAACGCCCCTCGACTATTCCATTCCTTCAAAAGTTTTCATTCCGTCGATTTAGATCGAATGAACGGAATTGAAGTGGTGGGACATCTGTCATATGAAGTGGAAAAGCGCGCCCTCATAACCTTAAAAAGTTATAGCATTTGTAGGAAAATGAAAACATATTTTGTTGGTCAATGGTTTAAATCCCTTAAATTCTTGACTTATTTTATTGAATAGTGGAGAATTTAAAATTCTGTCGACTACAAAAACAAAAGTAGGTACCAATTGTTAGTCTGAAATTAGTTTTAAACGTTGAGGGTTTTGTCTGGGAATAACTCATCGCATGAATTTTTGAAAATATTTTCATCTGATGAGCTAAAAACATATAACACTATGCATAATTAGCATTCATAAATCACCTATGATCACGTCAAGACTACTCATTTGAATATTATATTTTAAAAGCAGAATAACTGAATTATTTCAGTTATATATTTCTGCTACATTGGGACTTTTTTTTTTCTAACATTTTCAAATAATAAAGTTCTTATTCTATTACTTTCTTGCTGAAACTGATTAATTCAAACTCTTACTATAAAAAGATCGTGGCGATATAAAAAACTAGGTTAGGTTTTTACGTATAACAAATAAACCGTGAACAAAACTTTTGCGTTTTGTCGATTTGTGCATTCCGTACAAATAATTCAAACCGTGAAGTGATCCGACAAAACGCACCAACTGTCAATATTAAAAACTTTTCTGACCCGCGGATGTTTACATGCGTCACCTTAGTGATCAACTGTGGAATATTAAGTCTTGAAAATCAAGAATCCAACGAGACAAGACAAGAAGTTAATGGTCACGAAATGGTCAAGACAATATCAAAGTATTTCCTATCTCAAGAATTAAGACCCATAAAGGAGTGCCGCAGAAAGCTTTAACTAAGGTCACTGTCAACCTAATATTAAGACTCCAATTTAAAGTGTTAAAATATCGAAAAAGTCCAAACCCTACATGTTCGTTGCTAACTTTTTGTCCCACTTGTTTGTGTCAAGGTTAGTACCTAGAAAAGTTCACAATCATATATTTTTCTTTCTATATAAAAAACAAATATTTTAAATAAAATATTTTTAAAATTTGAACTTTTTCCCTTTTAAAAATTAAATAAAATAGTTTTTGCAGAAGACTTTATTTTTTTTATATTTTACCTTACTTTAAGAATTGACAATATATTATTTTATGATTAATATGTTTCAAATATAGGTTTATCGACAAACGATATTTCTGAGTTGCCTTCAAAATGCTCAAATATCAGTATTGGATTGAGTCCTTTTCTTAAAAATGGTGCAGGTAAATATAAAGTTTGTTGCGGTCCAATTTTTGCGTATCTCCCTAAAACAAATCCATGAACAATGACAATACCTTTAGTCCATTTTCTCATATCCATAAATGTATCTCTAGGTTCTTCTTCGATATTTAGCATTGCTTGATATAAAGTTGGTCCATTGAACCTTGTTGGTTTTGACCAACCATCTAAAGTATTGGTCCAATTTTTTTTGAATTCTAGAGGAATAATATTCCAGTCCAATATCTCATTGTTATTTATAAATACGCCCCCTTGCCATAAACCTTTTTGGGTATGGTTATATTGTATAATTTTGCCACCATTCATTCTACCCCATTCTTCAACTAATAAATCTAAAGTTACATTCTTTATTTCTTTATTTGTTAATGTTAAATGTGAGTCCTTTTGCCTCCAATAGCCAAAACCATCTAGATCCGACGATTTTGTTAATTTAGGTGAAATGAGTTCACCATTAATTAAAACCATAACTGTATCACATACATGGCCTTTAATAGTTAAAACACCGTTAGCCGGTATATCTATATTCATTTTTCTGTAAACAGCATATCCATACATTTGACCAGAGTTACTATTTATAGGAAAATCTTCAAATGAAATAACCTTTTTACTAGAAATGTTATATGGAGGTTGATTGTCTATAGCTTTCTTTAAAGCCAATTCTTTATAAATTTTAGTTTTTGGATAACTAACGGGTGGAATAATTTCTGGTAGTTCTGGTGTAAAAGTTTTTATAGGATTATATTTTTGTAAAAGCTCTTTAACGGAATAATATTTTTGGGTATAAGCTCCCGTTTCTGATAAAGGCGCATCATAGTCATAACTCGTTGTGATTGGTCTGAAACCAGAATTATCTAGTAAAGTGTTACCAAGATTTGCACCGTTTGTGAAGTAAAAATTTGTGCCTCCATGAAACATGTACATATTCACAGAAGCTGGATATTTTAATATGCGTTCGTATATGTTATGGAATTTGTCTGATGGCCGAGTGTTGTGGATTTCGGTTACATGGTCAAACCAACCTTAAAGTTAAAAAATAAATTAATTTTTCTTGTTATACTAAAAAAGAAAATAGCCATTCTCCTAATTATAATTAATTCATTAAATAATTCTCCTTATTATACCGGGTTTTTATGAAGGTGGTTTACCCCGCTTAACTTTTTTACTTTTTTTAGGTGGTATCCTAAAATTTTTAGAATCTATATTATGTATAATTTAAGATTTTGTGACATAGTTAGAAACTTTTTTCCCATTTCCGGTTTCGCCGGAAATAAATCGAACTTCCGATTTTTAAATGGAACACCTGTATATGTTCAGATTCAAAAATTAATTTTGAGAACAAACATGTGTCACTTGTCAATTTTTCACAGGTCATGTCATTTTTTAGTTAAATCTTCATTTTAAACTATTTATGTGTGGTATCAAAATGTTCCCCAGAAAATTCTCTTTCATTTTAAACTCTATGCATTTGAAAAAAATTACTTATAGACCGAAGTATGATTTTCGAACTTTTAGGTGACCACCTTTAGAGTTTTAGGAAAAAATCAAAATAGTATTTTTCTGAAGATGCTAGACTTATAATTTTAATTCGCTTAAAAGCGAATAAGCTAATTTAAGACATACTAGATTAAAAAAAATAAATAAAAAATTACATGACCTGTCTTAAATTGACAAGTGGCACATGCTTGTTCTCAGAACTTATTTTTAAATCAAAATATGTATAAATATACAGGGTGTTCTATTTAAAAATCGAAAGTTCGATTCATTTCCGGCGAAACCAGAAGTGCCAAAACATGTATAAGTACGTCAAAAAATCTTAAATTATACATAATATAACTCCTGCAAATTTCACGTTTCTACCTAAAAAAGTAAAAAAGTTAATTTAAATATAATTTAAGATTTTGTGACATAGTTAGAAACTTTTTTCCCATTTCCGGTTTCGCCGGAAATAAATCGAACTTCCGATTTTTAAATGGAACACCTGTATATGTTCAGATTCAAAAATTAATTTTGAGAACAAACATGTGTCACTTGTCAATTTTTCACAGGTCATGTCATTTTTTAGTTAAATCTTCATTTTAAACTATTTATGTGTGGTATCAAAATGTTCCCCAGAAAATTCTCTTTCATTTTAAACTCTTTGCATTTGAAAAAAATTACTTATAGACCGAAGTATGATTTTCGAACTTTTAGGTGACCACCTTTAGAGTTTTAGGAAAAAATCAAAATAGTATTTTTCTGAAGATGCTAGACTTATAATTTTAATTCGCTTAAAAGCGAATAAGCTAATTTAAGACATACTAGATTAAAAAAAATAAATAAAAAATTACATGACCTGTCTTAAATTGACAAGTGGCACATGCTTGTTCTCAGAACTTATTTTTAAATCAAAATATGTATAAATATACAGGGTGTTCTATTTAAAAATCGAAAGTTCGATTCATTTCCGGCGAAACCAGAAGTGCCAAAACATGTATAAGTACGTCAAAAAATCTTAAATTATACATAATATAACTCCTGCAAATTTCACGTTTCTACCTAAAAAAGTAAAAAAGTTAAGGGGGGTGAGAGAGAGAGAGAGAGAGAGAGAGAGAGAGAGAGAGAGAGAGAGAGAGAGAGAGAGAGAGAGAGAGAGAGAGAGAGAGAGAGAGAGAGAGAGAGAGAGAGAGAGAGAGAGAGAGAGAGAGAGAGAGAGAGAGAGAGAGAGAGAGGAGTAAACCAAGTTTTAACTCAAATATCCAACAATCAAAACAAGATATCAGTTAAAGTTTAAATATTTGCTTTAAAACTATTTATAGTATATGAGTATACAAACTAGGGTCACTTTATCTTACTTTACTTTTTCTGTACTTGGACTGTTTTTGCTCTGGTTTTAATTTTTTCTTCTTCTTAAGGAGAACAGTCCAAAAACCGAAAACTAACGATTAAGAACGAAAGAACAAAGTAAGACTAAGATGAAGTGACCCTAATACAAACCTGTCCAAAACTCCATAGCCATGAAAGGTTTTTCAGGTTGCAGTTCCTTAAGTTTATCAAACTGCTTCTCAGGTGCAGCACCAAAATTGACAGTTTGTAGAAACTCTGGAATGGTTCCCTTATCTCCATGAGACAAAGCACTGTCAGAGGTTACTAATAATTCAACTATATTATTTTTAACGAACAACTGACGCAGTTGTTTCATGTAAAGTTTATCTGGCAGAAATTTTCCAAACTCTTGGTTTCCATATTCATTTTCCACTTGAAACATGATAATTGGACCTCCTTTTATAAACTGGTGTTTGCCAAGAAGTGGTAAGAGGACATTAAAATATCTATTTGAATAAAATAAATTATTAGAACAATTTTGAGATATTTAGGTAATTGTCCAGTGTTAAAAACATTAAGTTAAAAATATATTTTTTCTACGGCTGCTTTAGAATGTAAACAAATACACACACTTTTCAAACACAGAATAAATCCATTCTAGCTCTAGGTACGGTATGAATATTCCGTATCAAGTGTTAGAATGAGCACATGTAGTGCCATCTCTTGTTTATAAAAGTAAAGAAAACTGTAGCAAAATTAGCAAAAATATATATATATTTTACCATGAAACATTGAATAATTTAATGCAATTTAAAGTTTTGCGTTAAAATTAAATAAAGTTTATTAGTTTTTCTTATTATTTGACCAGTTTTTTATCAATTTAGTTCAGAAAATTAAAACTGCTTCATCTATTGTTAAATATTTAAACCTGATATCTGTCACAACAATCTGACATAACCTTCAATTTTTGCATTATAATTTGTAAATATGTGCTAAAATTAAATAAAAATCTTTTTTAAGTACTGATTTGATAAAATTATTAAATAACATTAATTGCTTTATTTAAAAATATGTGTTTTGTTGCATTTACAATTTCGAGTCACAAAAAACATTGTTTTTAATATGGTCCGCAGTTTAAAGCCATACAGTGTTTCATATTTGCAGTCGAAGAAAAAGTATGGTCTACAACACGTATGGAATAGTTATTGTCTATTCCATACTAGTTATAGAATATACTATACTCAGTCATTAGTTTTATGAAGTTGATTGTATCACCTTGATTCTATAAAGACTAAATTTTTATTTATCGATAACTTTTTTCCCACCTTACTCGTTTCAATGGAGTCATTAAAAAAATCAATATAAAAAGAAATAAAAATGTAAATATTTAAAACCTCGCGTCAACGCTAGAGGCGACGCGGCGCACTATGTTGCCAACGGGGAAAAAATTGTCCATAAATAGACAAATGAAATTTAGAAATAAGAATCAAAAACCATTCAAAGTTATTCATTATACTTTTCTACATTAGAAAAAGTCATTAATTTTATTTGCAATAAATCTGGGAATAGGCGCCAATGCAATATTCATGCCGATGCATAACGGTTGATCAAAAACCCATTTTGACATGCTAACACAAAAACCATCCTAATTTCCAAATAAACTAATATTTTTGCTTAAAATTTGGAATAAGCATAGCAAGTATATGTCTTTAAAGATATATTTATTAATATATACCAAAAAACATTTTTTACGTAAAATTCTAGCGATAATTTTGAGGCCCTTTTTTCTACGTGTCGATGACACATAAAATTTGAGAATAGTTTTTTTAGTCCATCGTTGTCCATCAGATATATACGTAAAACTATTCTTAAATATGCAATAGTAATACTGTATAAATATAAGAGTGCCCATTTTGGCCCATTGCAAGATATAAGCATTTCTTTTGCGATATTTTTTGACGTTTTTGACATTTTTAAAAATTTCATATCAAAAATTTCCAGCTTGGGTACGCATTTCTTAAAAACTTTTTGGGAAGCTAAAATTTGGTATGCAGGTAGTTCTTACCCTAAATAAGAGAAATATAATAATTTTGACCCTAACCTGCCCCCCCCCCCCCCCCCCGAGTTATGTTATGCTCCCATTTTAGTTAAATCCTGATCTACAATTTGGTAACCATAAGGCCGAAAAACTAATAATTTTGCAGTTTTTACAAAACTAGGGGGGTGGTGTCTAACAA
This sequence comes from Brachypterus glaber, assembly GCA_958510825.1. Taxonomy (NCBI): domain Eukaryota; kingdom Metazoa; phylum Arthropoda; class Insecta; order Coleoptera; family Kateretidae; genus Brachypterus; species Brachypterus glaber. The sequence continues at coordinate 34,683,306 of OY294048.1, forward strand.
AAAAAAATTTAACACATCCTTATTATTAAACCTTATTATTAAAAGAAAATAATACTTAAGAAGCGTGTGGATTGTTAAAAATTTGCATAAAAGTTGTTATAAGCGTGCAAGACCTTCATGAGAAGGGAGGTTTACTGCCAATACAGGTTCAATGCAAATCCTTAATACTTATATGAAGAGTGCAACTAACATAAGGGCCTAACCCTCGTTTTTTTCGAAATTCGGTTTCTGCTTGAAACGGATACTACTTAACGTACCGCTCTAGTTAAATAAATAAAAATTCCTAATATGTTACTAGAAGTGGGCAAAAAAAACGCATTGGAAAATAAGATTAGGGGTGCAAATTTTAATAATTTGCCTTTTTTGCCCCACCAAATAATAACCGTTAACTATTCTTATTTAAATAAGGTTTATGAACCTATTAAAAAACTAGTTAAGACTAGCAAAGAGAAGATGCAAAAACAACCTTATAAGAAATGTGTGGGTTAGGCCCTTTTGATAATTAAGGCTATTGTTTAGGCCATTTTTTTTGTTAAAATCTACATAAAACGATGTAAACAATCAAACACCATTAAAATATAATTAATATTAAATATAAATATCATTGGAAAAAAAAATAATCACATTTTTGCTTCTCCTGTAAAATAATAATTTTGTGGGTTAAGATAAGATAAGATAACCAGAGAGAAGACCTTTTTGTACACCTTCTTGCTAGCTCGGATGCAGTTATAGTATCCCATAACAAGAGGCGATACAAAAAAGAGAATGGCTTGTTAATAAGTCAGATTTTAATTTACTAGCTAATAAATAAAGATAAGCCCTGCGTAGGAGGTACGGTCTATAAGTTTCCGGCCCGTTTTACATAAAGAGTACCTTTTTTATGTATTTTTAATTAGAATGATATTTTATTGAAAAAATGGCAAAAATCTACACATAAAAAGTTTGGGCCAAAAGAGTGACATCGCCCCCCCCCCCCCATTTTGCACGACCCTGGTAAAAATTATTAAATAAATGTTACATAAAATGATAACCTTTATGAATGTTAAGGCATGTGCAAAAATTTGTTACTGTGGTTCATAGGGTTCCAGAGATATTAAATAAAATTACTTTTCACATGTACCCTTAGGAGGGTCCCTAGTTCCCTTAGGGCTTATTTCCGGGCCAACCTTTATAGGAACTTTTTTGTCTTATTTTCGCATGGGGAATCTACCATTTTTGTTGAATTCACCAATTCTGAATCAGCCTATAGTCGTCGGCCGTGCAAAAAATAGTGTATACCTCGGGAGTAAAAACTCAAATTGTGACTAAACTATTTTTTTATGTATATTAAAGAGTTTTTACTCAATTTTAGTAATAACATAATGCTACGCATTCCACTATACTATTCACAGTAAATGGTATATCGACCATGAAATTGCATTACCTCCTCAGTGTGAAATGTCAAATTTTTCAGGAGCGACGAAAACAGTTTTTAGAGTTTACTCTATTTTTAATAATTATAGCAACATAAATAAAATGGTGTAAGGTTACTTATTGTCTCTAAAGATGTTTTAGTCTTACATTTAAAGGAGGTATTGGTCAAAAATGTCAATTAGGAGGTATTGCATGTCCATGAACGATATTGCATTTTCTCAAAAAAAAAAATTCAAACAAAAATTTTAAAAAAATCATTTTTTTTTAAATTTCTTAAAAAAAAACGAAAAATAATAAAAAAAAATATTTTTTTTAAGATATATTTTTTATTTTCTTTTTGCTGAAATCCAAAAATTAAAAAAAAAATTAAAAAATAAAATGTTTTATTATTTTTATCTTTATAATTAAAAACCTGACCTGATGGCTGGTTTTTGAGTTATAAGTCAAAAAACCGTAAAATTTAAATTTTATTTTTAAATAAACACGTCGAGAAAAATAATTTTAAATTGGTCAAAAAATGTTACAAACTATTTTTTTCCTAAAATGCATTGTTTTCAGGATATTGGCGTTTAAAGCAGTAAAACGTTTTTTAGGATATCTCACTTATTTATAACCCGATTTAAAAAAATTATATTTTAAATGAAAGCTTTAAACGCTCTATAAAAAATGCTATATACAGTTTTTTGTTAGAATATAACGTTTTAGAGATACAGATTTTCAAACTTAAATAAATTATGCAGGTGTATTAATGGTTCCTATTCACATGATTACTCAACTTTCCTTTTCATAACGTTTCAAATTAGTGCCTAGTGTCGATGTTTTGAACAAGGTGCTTGCAACTGTTCATCTTATTTTATTAATAAATAAATGATTTGAAAAGTTGGAATATTAATTACTAATTTAGTACCTACCTTGTAGAGAAAATTAAGTTATCAAATTATTAACAATAATTATAGGTTTTAATATTAGCAGTGCAGATAAAATTTTACATACCTTGTAACATATCCATATAAACAGAATCAGAAGTCCTAAATGCAATATTCTCCTCTCTTAACAGCCATGCAGGGAACCCACCAAAATTATACTCGCGCAAATATAAGGCCCAGATCTTACAATAACAAACAAATCTTCCTCTTGGGCAATCCTTAAAAATTCCTCGAGATGCAAAAAGTCCTGCATTTCTGACCCCCCATCTCCAAAATCGTAGACTCCAGATTGGTATTCATGGAGATTCCATGGAATATATGTTTCCACAGTATTTAATCCAGCAGCTCTAATTTTCTTTAGCCTGTCTCTCCAATATGCTCTTGGTACTCGAAAATAGTGCATAGCACCACTGTATATCGATGCATTTTTGCCATTTATGTAAAATATGGCTGATTAGCAGACAATCCAGTTTTTATACCATTTAAAGTAAAATATTCATAATTAGTTGGAAGATTTTGTGCCAAAACTATTGTTGTAGTAATACAGAATAATATAAAATTATAGAACATGTTTTATACCTTTCTACTAAAATTAATTAAGCACTAATAAATTTTGACATTTTCAATTTTTACTTGAAGTATATTTTTTTAAGATTAAATATACTTAATTCGAACAACTTAGGAATTATCATTTCAATATCATTTTTTTGTCACAAACAGTGCACTTCAGTTGCAACATTAAAGGTCAAATTAATGGAAATTAGCTACACACATTGCCCCCCAATAAAAATAAGTTAAACTAGAAATACAAAAATAAAAAACGACCTTATAATTACTAACCATGCTCTTCATGGGCACTTTTAGTGGATATACGGCACCTGTTTACTTTAAATCCGGATCCAAGGCTAAGAGGTCACAGCTTAAAACTCAAGAAGAAAAGTTCAGAGCCAAGCCCCGCCAAAATGACTTAGGAAATAGAGTTTTCTATGAATGGAACAGTCTGCCAGAAATCATCATATCTGCCACCAATGTAAACACGTTTAAAAACTTGAACGACAATTTTAAAGCTAATTAAGGTAAATGTCCCAAATATCGGACACGACCCAATTATCGGACACTTTTTCACGTTTTTACAAAAAAAAAACAAGATATTTAAGCAATAAAATTAAAAAAATATTTTTAATTCGAAATTATGAACATATTTGAATCACAGCGTAAGTATCATTTGCCACTTACATCATAATTTTTAAGCTCTAATAACTAATAAACAGTCATGTGTCAGCAGTCACGAAATATATAGCCTTTTTCTAAGAAAGTAAGTAAGCCAACTTTTAACTGTAAAATAATATTTTTTTAACATTAGTTATTGTTACAATGTCTATCAAACTCTTTCTTATTCATATATTGTACTTTATACCATTTAAACCATTTTTTGATGTTATTTTTAAGATATTTTTATATTAATATAATAATAATAACAATATACTATTTTCGTATAAAACTTCTTCTTGCAGTTGTGTGTATAATGTTAGATTATTTGAATTTTTAATAACATAACGTCATCTAGGTCAGTTAGTGTCCCAATAATTATAATTGACTTCAAAAGACGTCTTTTGGTTTCCTTGATTGTGCGGAAGCCAACAACTTTCTTAGGGCGGCGCACGTGGCCGCGTTAGAAAAAAAACTATTTAATTTTGTATTAAACCAAATAAGTTTATTTTGATTTAAAAAGTTTTGTTTAAAACTATTAAACCTATTCTTTCAAAAAATTAAATATAGGTTTATCAGAAAAAAATATTTTGTTGTATCCTTTAAAAAAAATAAGTTTATTTTTATTAAAAAGTTTTGTTTAAAACTATTAAAACCTATTCCTTCCACAAAATTAAATATAGGGTTTATCAGAAAAAAATATTTTGTTGTGTCCTTTAAAATTTTCCAAAACTACAATATTATTTTCTCCTTCTTTTAAAAAGGGTGCAGGTAAATATAATGATTGTTGTGGACCCAATTTCGAATATCTTCCCAAAACAAAACCATTTACTATAACTATACCATGTGTCCAAGGGGTCATATCAATAAATGTATCAAATTTTTTGTCAATATTCAAAACTCCTTTATACAAGCACAATTGATTTCCTAACTGGTTTTTATCTGCATAAACTTTCCACTGAAGGGCGTTTGTCCATTTTTTGTAAACTCCAATGGAATAATCTCATAGTCTACTATTTCCTTGTTATTAATAAAAAATATTGTTCGATAATCCCTTATATTGATTAAACCATTCTAAACGACCAAAATTAACTCGTCCCCATATTTTCTACTACTAAATCTATAGTTGCATTTTTTAATTCTTCTTCATTTAGCATTATTGTTCCATCTGTTAACCCTCCAATATCCAAATTTATTTAAATCTGATAAGGTTTCTAA
>OY294048.1:34688271-34772066 GCA_958510825.1 Brachypterus glaber
AAACTCTCACTTTATTTAAGGCTGTTCGTGAAGTAATGGATAAAAGTTGTTGGACTCTAGGTGGCAAAATATATGTTTTTAGGAACAATGAAAAGTTAATTATAAACAATGAAAGTGAAATTTAGTGCCAAATAGAGACAGGATAATATCTATTGAAATGGTCAGTACTTTAATCACATTTTCTTTTTAAAACGTGAATTTTTAAAGCATTGAAATGTAAAAATCAATTTTTACTTCTATTATTTACTCTTTTTCTTGAGTACTTAACTTAAGGGGGCACTTATTTTTTATAAAAAATTATTTTTTTTTAAATATGAGCGGGTCTAGTCTATAGGTAAACTTATGGACACGGACATAGAGGGTATTGAAACCAAATTATTTGATGATGTAACTGAGGGTGCAAAGTTTATATCTAGCTTAAGGTATCTAAATATTTTAAATCTTAATATCAGAAGTTTAAATCACAACTTTAATGAATTTTTAGTTTATCTACAGGCCTTAAAATTCGAGAATATTGACATAATAATTTTAACGGAAACGTTTAACATTGACCAGGTAAATAATTTTTCTATTCCAAACTTTTCCATTTTTTATAATAACTCCCAATTTAATCGGAAACGATGGATGTGTAGTTTACATTAACAACTCAATCTCGGCAAATGTTTCTCAAATAAAAATTGAGCAATCAACTTTATTGAGGATTACGGGCAGGGTTGATAATGTTACGTTTGGTATAACTGCTTCCTATCGTCCCCCGTCAACAAACATGAAAACATACATTAAAAATATTAAATCTTATTTTACCGATTTACAAAAAATGAATTTTGAATTTTTTTGTGGGGATATAAATATTGACCTCCTTAAATATTACGATGATGACGTAAACGACTATGTTGCTTTTCTGAACAATCATGGCCTATTTCCCTACATAAACAACACGCCAACTAGAGTTAAAAAACCAAATCTTACAGAAATAAGCCTTGTTGATCACATTTTTGTGGGTAACTATAACCATATAAATAAAAATAGTTTTAGTTTTTATCCTGCCATTTTTAAGGCAAATGTCTCAGACCACTATATTACTTTTTTTGTCTATTTCTAATAATATTAAAAATGAAACTGAAAAAACAAATGAAAAAAACATTTCTAAAATTAATTATTCGATTCTAAAAGAAAAATTAAAAAAAAAATAATTTTGGGGATATTTACAAATGTAATGAATCTGAGAAAGCTTATAGTTTATTTATAAATATAATACAGCAGAGTATTTCAGAAAGTAAAACCAACATTATTATTAGAAATGTTAACTGCAAACTTAAACCATGGATAACGACAGGTTTGGTTAAATCCATAAGGTATAGGGACTTGCTAAAAAAAAACTAAATCAAAATTTTACTGAAGAAGCACACAAAAAATTTAAAACATACAGAAATAAATTAAACAAATTAATTTTTGCTGCAAAAAATGATTATTAGAAATCCGAGTTAAATGATGCAAAAAATAATTATAAAAAAATATGGCAAGTAATTAATAGCGCTACAAACACATGCATTAACAAAAAAACTGAGAAATACAATATTGTCGATGAAAAAAAAAGATCTAATAAGTTCCGATGTGTCTAAGGCAAACTATTTTAACAACTTTTTTATCAACGTGGGAGAAAATATGATTAAAAACATTAAAAAGCGCAATAAGCCAGGACCGGACCTAACCAAAAGTCAAAATCATGCCTTTTTCTTTGCAGAAATCTCAGAAATAGAATTAAACAGGCATATTTCAAGTTTAAAAAATAAGTCCGCTCCGGGTCCTGATGGATTGTCGACCAAGTTGATAAAAGAAATACAACCTATAATAGTTAAACCCTTATTGCATATTTTGAATATAATATTAAAAACGAATTGTATTCCCAAGGCCCTTAAGTGTTCTACGGTTATTCCAATATTTAAATCCGGTGATAGGTCGCTTGTCACCAACTACCGCCCCATTTCGTTAGTCAACAACTTCGCCAAAATTATGGAAAAATGTATAAAATTCAGACTTGAAAACTTTTTGGAAAAACACAAAATTTTCTCAAATAAACAGTTTGGTTTTAGAAAAAATCTAAGCACAGAAGATGCAATTGTAGAAATGGTTAAGATGGTGACAAGCAGCCTAAACTCCAATCTCAAATGCCTTGTAGTTTTTCTCGACCTAGCCAAGGCATTCGACACAGTGGACCACAGGATACTTTTGCAGCGTTTTAGAAAACTGGGAGTACATGGTAATTTGCTAAAATTATTCGAAAATTATTTAACAGATAGGATTCAAAGAGTTAAAATCAATAACACACTTAGTGAATCTAAAGTAATAACAAGGGGCGTACCGCAAGGGACAGTCCTCGGCCCAATTTTATTTTTGATTTACATTAATTTTTTATATGAAGAAAAAGAAATAATTGACCACGTGCTTTCATATGCTGATGACACTGCGGCAGTGTTTTGTGGTAAAAGCTGGGATGAAGTATATAAGTCAGCGCAAAAAGGTCTATCTAAAATAAAAGAATGGTTGGATGACAGCCTTCTCAGCTTTAATATAACCAAAACAAAATTTTTAACTTTAAGTTTAACAACCGCTGGTCAACCGCAAAAAGATTTTTTATATATTCACACAGAAGACTGCTCAGATGAGCCTAACTGTGACTGCCCAACTATTAGTAGAACAAATGAAATTAAATATCTAGGAGTTACTATAGACCAACATTTAAAGTTTAAGGAACACATCCAACAAACAATATTGAAGCTGAGAAGACTTCTTCCAAAGTTCTACGTCCTTAGAAACATATTAGACAACAAAAACTTATATATCACATACGATGCCTTGGCTGAGTCTATTTTGAGATACGGGATTCTAGTCTGGGGAAGCGCATTTGACACTACACTTAAGGGTCTTGAAGTAGTACAAAACTCAATTATAAAAATACTTCTTTTTAAAAATCGAATGTATTCTACGGATCTTCTCTATGAAAACGCTAATCTTCTTTCAGTTAAAAAACTTTTTATATATAAAGTTTGTCTCTGGATGCTTAAATTTATTCGTGATTTTGAACGCCCGCAACATAATTACCCAACCAGATTGCAGGAAGGTGACATAGTCAACTTACCCTTATTTCGGTCAACGCAATTGCAAAGAAGCATGTTATTTTTTGGCCCTAAATTTTATAATATTATACCCTTAAACATTAAAAATCTAGAAAAAAATAAACAGAGGCTGGAATTGAAAAATTATATTAAGAAGACTAATAATTTTCTTGAGTTATTAGATTAATATAATTATTACATAAATATAAAAAAATAAATATCATATGATTTAAATTTAATTATTACGGTCCTGTATTTGTGCGAGTGTTTGTGCTTGTGGATAAATTAGATTAATTAATTTCACAATCTGATTTTTTTTTTCTGCTTTTATTTTAAATATATAAAGTATATGTCGTTTTTTTTTTACTTCAATTTAATCAAAGTATTCAACTTATATTACTTTGCCCCTTGGTAAATACAAATTAATTTGTTTTTTGGTAATTTATTTTTTTTTTATATAGTCGTTACTCGATAAGTTTTTACCAATTCGAATAATATTTTTGATCTTAAAGTTTTTATAGGAAATTAGTCATTTCGTATATAAATTAAAATGAAATAAACTTCAATTTTTTACGCCGCAACACAAACCTTTGGTTTAGGCGGTAAATATTTACATTAACATTGGGGTTTTTTTTTACTATGGAAATTAAGGAAAATGTTTATAATCTGTAAAATACGTTATTGGTTAAGAAAACCACTTTGTGAAAAAAACTGTATTTACTACTATAATCAATAAACTTATCTTATCTTATCTTATTCCATTATATACTATTCACAGTAAATTGAACATTAAATTTTCCCAAAAAATAAAAAAATATATTATAGTATAAACGAAACTATCGAATATAACATTGACCTAAAAATATGAAATATAAAAAAATTAAAAAAATTGTTTTATTTACTTACGAAAAATACATTTTTATTCTATTGTATCTAAAAGCGCCACTTTTTGTATGATAAACCTGTAGTGGATGTTAAAACTGTTGATTTGAATTCTAATCTCAAATTTATTATCAAAAATAAAAAAGTATTTATTAATATATTACAATGCAATAAAAAATACATGGACAAATTTTTTTTTTAAGGCGATTACGTTTGCCAACTTCACTCTCCGAGCTCCGATGGCAATCTCCGTAATCGCCCTAAAAACAGTACTTTTCGTCCTTAAAACCCCAATATACAAATTTTCACGAAAACTACCCCTCGCTCCTCAGTGGGTGGAGTTAGAATTTTTTTATTTTCAGATTCACTTTCAGCAACCTCAAAAATCCCAGTTTACTAATTTTTGACGAAAACTAACCCCCGCTCCTCATGGGGTGGAGTTAGATTTTTTTTATTATCCGATTTACTTTCTGCAACCTCAAAAACCCCAATATACTAATTTTCACGAAAACTACCCCACGCCCCTCAGAGGGTAGAATTAGAAAAAATTATTATCAGATTCAGTTTCGTCGTCGCCAAAAACCCCTATATTCCAATTTTAACGAAAATACTGAAAACATTTAAAAATATGTAGGGGGTACCCCGTGGGGGTGGAGTTAATTTTTTTTATTATTAGATTAGATCAATTTCAGCAACCTCAAAAACCCCTATATAGCAATTTTCAAATTTTTGTGAAAAATACTGTATTTTCTCCATTTACACCCCTTGGTAATACCTGTATACCAAATTTCAAGTCTTTAGCATAAAGCGTTCTTAAGTTATCGTGCACACAATATTGCCGGACAGACCGACCGGTAACCCGATACAGCTACAAGTTTTTTTTTTGCTCGAAATTAATTTATATCGACACAAAACGTCATAAAAGGTAAAAATACGCAATAAAAAAATTTGAACATTTTTGCAGGAATAGACTTTCCCGAAATTTTGGAAATTTTAAAAATGGAAAAGCAAACTACTATTTAGGTTAATAATTTGGATTATCTTTTTTGAAAAAAAAACATGATGAAAGAGGAGATAAGAATAAATTTTATATGGAAATGTTCGTAACTTGAAGGAAAAAGTTTTTGAAGAAAAATTAGAAAAGAAAAATTTAATTAAAATAAAACAATAAATAAATAAATTACCAAATATTACCAAGAATTTTAAGGGAAATTACAGGAACGTATTCCTAACGTTTCTGGAACGTTCTATAATAACCTTCCTGTAACGTTTTCTTGTAACCTTCCGGGAGTGTTACTCGAAGCGGATATTTTAATCTTCCTGGAACTTAAAGAACCTTTGAGGAACGTTTTTGAAACTATCGAATATAACAATTGTTACATTCCCGGAATGTACCTGGTTGCCACCGTTTAAAATTATTATCCATAGGTAACTTGTGTTCTGAATAACTAATTTAATTTTACTTTCTGATGGAATATTATGAATTTGATAAATTTATATAAATTATTATACACGGTGTCCCACGGTAGACAAATCAGTCAAATTGTGGCGTTATTATCAAAGCTATTAAAATATATTTTTTACCAGTCAATATAGACCTAGTTACCTTCAATTTACGCCAGAAAAAAGTGTTGTACTTTTTTCTGTTTTTAGGCTAGAGCAACAAACAGAATTTTTTTTTTGGATAATAACATTTTTTAACGCCAAAATTTAAAAAAAATAATATCATTTCTTTATCATATGATAGTTTTTTTTACTAAAAACAATAGTTTTCTATTTAAATTTCTAATTTTAGAAAACGGTAAAAAAGTACATTATGGAATGACCCCGCTAATGTAAAAGAGAGGATGCTATGAAAATAAATGTTTGCAAATATGACGTTGATAAAAATAAATGTCAAATCTAATGTTGACAACTCCATTGCTTTTAAATGTAGATTCGTCACTAAACAAAATTTTGGTAGAAAAGTCCTCGTCATCCCCTGTTAATTCCAAAAGTTCATCACAAAATCGAACCCTATTTTCAAAATCCCTCCCATGTAACTCTTGATTAAGACATAATTTATACGGATGTAATTTAGAATTTTTTAATAACCCTACTAACTGATGTGCGTGATAAATGATGTTCCCTTGCGATTATCCTTGTAGACGTGTGGGGATCATTGATAACTGCTTCTTGAATTATAGTTATAGTTTCAGGATCTTTGGTTACTGGACTTTCGCAAACTTTTTTTATGTCCCTCACTCCTCCAGTATCCAAAAATAAATTAACAATTCTTCGTACGCTAAAGTAACTAATACTATCATCGGGGAACTTTTCTACTATTCTTCTCGTTGTTTCTCTTAAATTTCGAGCACATTCTCCATAAGTTAAAATAATTTCTTTCTTTACTTCTAAAGTTATCATTTTGGCATTCAAAACTTGGTTTTATAAAAATCTTGCTTTGTTAATTTTTTGATTATAATGTAAAATCAAATTTGACATTTATTGTCATCATATACGACTTATTTAAAAAATTTAATTTCAAGGCATCCTACTCTTTTGCCATAGCGAGGTCATTCCATTATGCAATTGCCCTTTTTTAAGGTTTTATAAAATTAAGAATTTAAATCGAAAATTATTGTTTTTAGTGAAAAAAAACTATCATATAATAAAGAAAAATTGTTACTTTTTTTAATTTTGGCATTTGAAAGTATTGTTATGCTTTTAAAAGTGCATGTGTGGAGTTCTAGCTCAAAACCAAAAAGAGTAGAAAACTTTTGTTTTGGGTCAATTGAAGATAATTAGGTCCATATTGACTGGTAAAAGTTTCATGTTGATATCTTTGTTAATAACGCCACAGTTTGACTGATTTGTCTACCGTGGGACACCGTGTATAATGATTGTGGACATAGTTTTGTACGATTCACGTAAGATAACAGTATTATCTCACTTATTTGATGACATGCGTCCATTAATAATGTTTTTTTATCTTAAATAACTATTACCTCGCTAGATCTGGTCATTGTTTTTACAAGCGTCGCAAAATTACGAAGATCCTCAAAGGCTAAGCGTCTTAAATTCCTCATACCGTCAAGTACAAAAATTATTAGGTATAAAGTACAATAAAGACGAAGTTGAGAAGTGCAGGAAGAACGAAAGGGTGAAAAGATGAGTAGGGACAAAAGATTAAAATATAAAACCTTCATTATGGCCATTCCTCGTACCTGAATACGGGAAGAATATATAAAAAATGTTCACAGAAAAAAAAACGCTTAACCCAGTGACGGATATGTGCCAAAGCCAAAAACAGAACGGAGAAGATAATAGTTATTTATGGTACTAGTGGGTAAAGTAAGATATTTCTCATGAGAAAATTAACCTGCGAGGCGTCAGCCAAGCAGGTTAATTTTCGAGAGGGCAATACCGGTTTACCCATGAGTGCCATACAAGGTTTTATCCAATAAATAGCTTAGGAATTCATATTTTTATTAAAAATTTTAATGACAGATTCAAGAAAATAATTTGACAAGTGACAGTTGAGTGGGTAAAATAAATAATTATCCACTCAATAAAGTAAAAGCCACGCGGGGGTTATTATTGAGTTTATCTATTTAAAATAAAGCTGGTAATTGTCTTATTATCTGTATGTATTGGATAAAAGATTTATAATAGGTATAGTAACAAACTACTGCTTATTTCGTTCATGATTTTCCTTATGTTCTTAGTAGCTGGTTAGATTTTTATTGTGCGGTTAATCGTGACCTTAACACTAACCTAATAAACTGATAAAGATAAATGAATACTGTTATCAATTTTTGTTAATGTTTTTATTATTATTCTAATAGCATAAACATAATGTCTTTGAGTAGTGCAAACCTACCTTCAGTTTACGAATACTATACTGAGGGAGGTATTTACAATGGTCTGAATGCAGATAAACCATATTTCACCTTAAATGACAAGAATATTTCAATATATTCTGGTGCTATGCACTATTTTAGAGTACCAAAACCGTATTGGAAAGATAGACTAAAAAGGCTGAGAGCTGCTGGCTTAAACGCCGTGGAAACATATGTTCCCTGGAATCTACATGAACCAGAATCAGGCCGATATGATTTTGGTAATGGCGGATCAGACTGGCAGGAGTTCCTCGATCTAACAGAGTTTTTAAGAACAGCGCAGGAAGAAGATTTATTAGCAATAGTACGACCAGGGCCTTTTATTTGTGCAGAGTTTGAGTTCGGTGGATTACCCAGTTGGTTATTACGTGATAAAGGTGTAAAAATTCGTACATCAGAAGCAACTTACATGAAATATGTTAGAAGATATTTTAATATGCTCTTACCTATATTAGCAATATTACAGTTTACTCGTGGAGGACCTATAATAGCTTTTCAAGTTGAAAATGAGTATGGTAGTACCCAAAGAAAAGGAAAGTTTGTTCCTGATAAACAGTATTTAATGGAATTAAGACAGTTAATGTTAAATAACGGTATAGTTGAGTTATTAGTGACCGCAGATAGTCCGACTATGAGTGGTACCGCTGGAACGTTACCGGGCGTTTTATTTCAAACGGCTAATTTTGGCGGAGCTCCTGAGCCGGACTTTAATAAACTCAAACAATTGCAACCTAATCGACCAATCATGGCCATGGAGTTTTGGACAGGATGGTTTGACCACTGGTCGGAAATGCACCACTTACGTAACGACAATGATTTTTATAATATGTACAGGAGAATTCTGCTATATCCTGCTTCTGTAAATATGTACATGATGCATGGTGGTACCAATTTTGGCTTTATGAATGGAGCCAATTTGGATAACGGATTAACTGATAATTCTGGATATCAGCCTGATACTACCAGCTATGATTATGATGCTCCAATCTCCGAAAATGGGGATTACACAATGAAGTACGTTTTAGTTAAAGAACTTTTATCAAAATTTAATCCTATAAAAACTAAAATTCCTCAAACACCAGCTGTTTTAAAACGTATGGCTTATCCAACAATAAATTTAAATTACCAACTAGTATTAGATGAAATAATAGAACAAGGTCCAATAAGTTTGTTTAGTACAAACGTCATGGCTATGGAAATGTTACCGATAAACTATTATTCAGGTCAAAGTTACGGTTATATAGTGTATCGAAAGAGAAATTTAAATTTACCTAAAAATTCTATGTTAAAAATTGGAGGAAGAGTTTGTGACTCCGTTACGGTCATGCTAGACGGACTGCTAGTATCAAAACCACTAATGAAAAGCAGCGATTTAAATGGATTTGGATTTTATAGATTAAAAAACGGAAATATTACGTTAAACTCTGAGTATATAAGTAATGCTACATTAGACTTGGTAGTAGAAAATTGGGGTAGAAATAATTTTGGTGCTTTGGAACAGTTTAATCAATACAAAGGTTTATGGCAAAGCAGTGTTTATATAAACGACGATGAACTAAAAAACTGGGAGATAATACCACTAGAATTTAAAAAATCTTGGACTAACACACTTACAAACTGGCATAAACCATACTTTAGATGGGCACCAGGTCCATCATTATACAAATTTAACCTTTATGTAGATGATCCTAAAGATACCTACATTGATATGAGAGATTGGACTAAAGGAATTGTGATTATAAATGGTTTTGTATTGGGGAGATATTCCATAATTGGACCACAACAGACATTGTACCTTCCAGCACCATTTTTAACAAAGGGGAATAATGTTATAGTTGTTTTTGAACATTATATTCCATCAAACGTGTTAAAGTTTTCTGATAAGCATATATTTTTAACTAGATGATAACAATTTTTCCAAAATATTTTAATTTATTTTAAAAATTAGTTCATAAATACAGGGTGTATCAGAACTCACATTAAAAAAATTACAGCAATAGAAAAACATTGAGCAAAATTTGAGTGGTGGGTGTATGTATGAAATTTTGAGATAAGAACGTTTTGTTTCCACCAATCTCAGAATCTGTTACAATTACCTAAGTGGGTAAATTGCCCAATTGGTTTCTATGGAAACATACCACTAGCTAAAAGTATGCATTTAGAAAGTTTAAGTGTTATAATAATATTTGTAATAATAATATTTCCTACAGGATGCTTCTTGAAATTTATTTAGGGTTATTTGTAATAAACACTCGGAAATGAAGCAAATAAAAACTTTATTGCATTACATAATCATGCCAACGTTTCACCTAATACAGAGCGGTCCAAAAGTCACCCCCCCCCCCTCTTAACTTTTGAACCAGTTGAGATGTCGACCTCAAATTTGGAACTTTTAAATAAAACAACTTAAACTATCTTTTAGCATATATTTAATAATTTTAGCTCTTAAAATGTGGGCAGGGGGGCATGGGGGCACATTTTTTTAAATGGAAAGGGGGGTCTTGTAATACATCATTTTAAAGATTATAAAATTCTCCATTTAACTCCATATTTTTAAATTTAAAAAAAAATTAAAATTTTGGATTTAAAATGGGGTTGAAAATGGGTATTAATGTCAAAATTCCTCTAAAAAAAACAAATAATTTTTTAAAATGCCTACTTTCATTATAAAAAAATGTTAATTATACTTTTAAATTAATTTTAGTTGACATAAATAAAAATTTATAAAAAAAACTTAAAAAATCGAATGTTTTAGCACAAAAAATTGAAATATCAAAACCTTAAAAAACATATTTAAAAAATTTAAAAATAATAGTTTAAATAGAGAATTTTATAAGCTTTAAAATGATGTATCACACGACGCCCCTTTCCATTTAAAAAAATGTCCCCCATGCCCCCCTGCCCACATTTTAAGAGCTGAAAATATCAAATATAAGCCAAAAGATAGTTTAAGTTGTCTTATTTAAGAGTTCTAAATTTGAAGTCGATATCTCAACTCGTTCAAAAGTTAAAAGGGGGGGTGACTTTTGGACCGCACTGTATTTAGGCTTCTTCAGGGCTAAATTATTAAATATGCATTAAAACAAACAAATTAAACAAAAACATTACATCAACAAACAAAATACACTGGACATTTTTCAACAGGAGAATTCTCACTGTAGAACAATTAATTGATATTTAATAATTTAGCCCTGAAGAAGCCTAAATATTAGGTGAAACGTTGGCATGATTATGTAACGCAATAAAGTTTTTATTTGCTTCATTTCCGAGTGTTTATCACAAATAACCTTAAATATTTGTAATAAATTATTATACACTTAACTAGTTTAGAAAATTATTACAATATACTTAAAAAATCCATAATTTTGCAGTACCCAATATATTATTATATTAATATTATATATTATTATATATTATTATATTAATATTAAAGTTTACTTATTAAAAAATATTTTTGACAAATTGTCATATGAATAATTTCAACTTGACATTGGCAACAAACTTTCAAAATGCATACCTTTAGCTACTGGTATGTTTCCATAGAAACCAATTGGGTGATTTTACCCACTTTTATGGGTAATTGTAACAGCTTTTGGGGTTGGTGGAAACAAAACGTTCTTACCTCAAAATTTCATACATATACCACCCACTAAAATTTTGCTCAATTTTTGTCTATTTGTAATTTTTTTAACGTGAGTTCTGATACACCCTGTATTAAAAAAAATCATTAGAAAAGATAATAAAAGTTTATTAAATAGATAATAGGTTATTAATAAATAAGAGTTTTTCTCAGTTAAGGGATAGCAAAAGTGTCAGAAGACTTTTTTCTCAAACAAAGAAAATTAGTGATTAGGGATGAGAGTAAGGTTAAATGTAGTAAATTCTGTAAAGGGCCGCAATACTTTATTTTTAATTTATTTTATATTAAATTTTGTGATAAATTATAAGATGAATTTTTGTTTTTTCATTTCTTTCTTAATGCTGTCTTGGATTCATGTTTTTCAAAATTTTCTTTGTGCCTTTTCTTTTTTTTTTGTTGGCACATTTTTAGAAAGATCGAAGAAAAAATAAAATTTTGGACCACCCTAATGGCGCGGATTTTTTTTTTGAATTTTTTCCTTATTTTATTTGAAATCAGCTGCAGCGCTATCAAAAATAGTCGTATGCAAAAATTCAGAATTTTGTCCCTGTTTTTTTTCCTGGCACACTGTGGAATATTTAGATTTTGCGGTTGATTCTGAGAGATGTTCCCCATTGCCAATCATGGCCAAAATTTACAGGCTTATTTTCTAACGCATTAAGAATCCTCAAAAATATTTTAAAAAATCTAATCTTTTTTTTTTGTTTTTTTTTTGTTATGTTGCATACATGTCACGATAAGCATTTGGGCATCTTTTTAATACAAAAATAAAATGTTATCTTAATATACTTTAATTTAAAAAATAAAAGAAGTTAAAAAAAAAACAGTTTTTGTTGAAACACAGTGCAGCTGAACATGTTTCACAACTAATGTAAGTCTATCCTCCCCATTTAGAAATTTAAAGCAGACACGCTTTTCTATGCATCCAAAATGGGTAATAAGAACTTTCGTCTTCTCTATAGAAAGGTTATAACCTCTCTGGGTGGAATTAAACAAAAATGGGACAGCTTTTTTCTTTATGCTGTTTTTCAGTTTTAGCTTAGCGTTCCAACTTATTAAAAATAGTAGAATATTTGCTACTATCTATATGTTTTTCATATAAATTCTTATAAATAAACATCTGAAGATGTGAGAAAACAATATATTGTTCCATTTTATAAAAAGCATTCAAGCAAGAAAATATTTTTTTGAGTGTTGCATGTATGCACCGTTGCTCATTAAAGGGTTAACAGCAGCTCGTGGTTCAGTTGTAAATAGTTTTTCAGTACCTTAATTTGACTTTTTTGTCAAAAAAAATTATTATTTGTTAATTGGTTGGTAACTATGTTTCCACATCAGATTTTATAAATAACATGAGCCCACATTTTCAAAATGGGCATTAAATGTTGCGTTTTAAATTGGCATAACTCGTAAAAAGGTGTGTTGAAAGACCTACGTCAATAACCTTATTTGTGACTGTAGTCTAAATAAATACTTTATAATAAATAATACTCTTAGGATCATGATATCATGATATTCTTAAAATATTTTTTGATACATTTCTAACTAAAAGAGAAACTTGGTATATTCGGAGAAAGCTAAACAGACCTTTACTGGTTTGACATTCCCCCAGATTTTGTTTTATGTCTCCAGTGAGACTCTCCACTCATTTCTTAACAGAAAAGGTCACATTAAAGCATTTCAGTTTTTCTAGGTATAGATATCATATTAAGTTAAATTAATATTGTACTGAGACAAAGTGCCTCCAACTAGGATCCGATGACTTTTTTATTTTTAAAGAGATTTTTTTCAGGAAAGCGTATTAATCGTATAGTTTTAACAAATTAGATCAATTTTTCGTAAAAAAAATGACGTTATACTTTTTCTTTATTTCTAACTGAGTTCCAAAAAGGAGGAGGTTATAAATTAGACTTGTGGCTTTCTTATTTATATAATTATATTTATATTAATAATAACAAACCTTTATATAACAATATAAGTTAACAATAATTGTAATTATTTATTATTTACAACTAACTAGTTTGATAAATAGGTTTGTCAACAAAAATAACATCATTACCATTTCGAAAATGTTCAAAAAATAATATCTCATTTAGGCCGGTGGTCAATAAAGGAGCAGGTAAATATAAAGTTTGTTGAGGACCAATTATAGCATATTTTCCTAGGGCAAATCCATTCACAAAAACAGTACCCTTAGTCCAATTTTTAGTGTTAATATATGTATCTTTCGGAGTTTCATTAATATTTAAATAGGCTTTGTATAGACAAGGACCAGTTCTTGTAGCAGTAACCGTTTTCCATCCAGTAACATTTGTCAGAAATTTTTTTTGGAATTCGAGAGGAAATATTTTCCACTGAGTTAAAGCCTTATCATTAAGCATAATATCTCCCTGCCAGATGCCTTTAAACTGGTTATAATGTCCAACATTTACTCTACCCCAATTCTCTACCAGAAAATCAATTGTAGCATTTTTTATTTCTTTATTATTTAATGCTAATGTAGAGTTATTTAATCTCCAATAACCAAATCCATTCAGATCATTTGATGTTTTTAAAAATGGAGTCCATAATAAGCCATTTATTATTACAAGTACAGTATCACAGATATGTCCTTCTATTTTCAAAATGCTGCTAGGTTGGAGATCGACACCTTCCTTTCTATAAACTATATATCCATAGCTTTGTCCTGAATTACCATTTATGGGCAAATTTTCCATAGAAATTGGTTTTTCATATTTAACTGGGCTAACTTGTGTTAAAATATCATTAAGAGAGAGTTGGAAATTTAGGCTTATTTGAGGATAGGCTTCTGGTTCTATAACTTTAGGTGGCGTGGGTATTTTCGTTTTTATTTTATTGTATTTTACCAAAAGATCCTTTATAATTTGATATTTTTCTGTGTAATGGCCTGCTTCTGTTAAAGGTGCATTGTAGTCATAGCTGGTTGTGATCGGTTGAAATCCTAAAAACAATAGTATATTGTAATTCTAGACAGGAAAGTGGTTATTTTTTGAGTCGAGAAAAGATATGAACCAGCGAGACTTGTCGAGCCTGGCCACTTCTCAAGTCCCAGAAAACCAATTTACGGCGTGGATTACATACTTTTTTATCCTACACAAAAAAAAACAGTATAAAAAAATTAAAAATATTCAAGGTATAAAAAAGTTAGGAATTAGATGGAGTGACCCAATACGCATTGGCAGATATGTCAAGAAATTAATGACAAGTTCTTATCAAGTATTAGGACAGAAATTTTTAATTTTAAACAAAATTATAAAAATATTAATTTATTATTCCATCAAACTATTTTCTAATCATCGTACAGAGTGATATTGGTAGACTGAAAGTTTCGGGCTGCTGGACCTCTTCAGTACCAAGAGTCAACTCTGCACGCTGATTAAGAAAACGTTTTTAGACTTTACTCACAAAAATTATAAAACACCTTTTATAGGTCCCAGAAAGACTACAAATAAATAAATAAAATAAATAAAATAAATAAAATAAATAAAATAAATAAAATAAATAAAATAAATAAAATAAATAAAATAAATAAAATAAATAAAATAAATAAAATAAATAAAATAAATAAAATAAATAAAATAAATAAAATAATTAAAATAAATAAAATAAATAAAATAATAAAATAAATAAAATAAATAAAATAAATAAAATAAATAAAATAAATAAAATAAATAAAATAAATAAAATAAATAAAATAAATAAAATAAATAAAATAAATAAAATAAATAAAATAAATAAAATAAATAAAATAAATAAAATAAATAAAATAAATAAAATAAATAAAATAAATAAAATAAATAAAATAAATAAAATAAATAAAATAAATAAAATAAATAAAATAAATAAAATAAATAAAATAAATAAAATAAATAAAATAAATAAAATAAATAAAATAAATAAAATAAATAAAATAAATAAAATAAATAAAATAAATAAAATAAATAAAATAAATAAAATAAATAAAATAAATAAAATAAATAAAATAAATAAAATAAATAAAATAAATAAAATAAATAAAATAAATAAAATAAATAAAATAAATAAAATAAATAAAATAAATAAAATAAATAAAATAAATAAAATAAATAAAATAAATAAAATAAATAAAACAAATAAAACAAATAAAACAAATAAAACAAATAAAACAAATAAAACAAATAAAACAAATAAAACAAATAAAACAAATAAAATAAATAAAATAAATAAAATAAATAAAATAAATAAAATAAATAAAATAAATAAAATAAATAAAATAAATAAAATAAATAAAATAAATAAAATAAATAAAATAAATAAAATAAATAAAATAAATAAAATAAATAAAATAAATAAAATAAATAAAATAAATAAAATAAATAAAATAAATAAAATAAATAAAATAAATAAAATAAATAAAATAAATAAAATAAATAAAATAAATAAAATAAATAAAATAAATAAAATAAATAAAATAAATAAAATAAATAAAATAAATAAAATAAATAAAATAAATAAAATAAATAAAATAAATAAAATAAATAAAATAAATAAAATAAATAAAATAAATAAAATAAATAAAATAAATAAAATAAATAAAATAAATAAAATAAATAAAATAAATAAAATAAATAAAATAAATAAAATAAATAAAATAAATAAAATAAATAAAATAAATAAAATAAATAAAATAAATAAAATAAATAAAATAAATAAAATAAATAAAATAAATAAAATAAATAAAATAAATAAAATAAATAAAATAAATAAAATAAATAAAATAAATAAAATAAATAAAATAAATAAAATAAATAAAATAAATAAAATAAATAAAATAAATAAAATAAATAAAATAAATAAAATAAATAAAATAAATAAAATAAATAAAATAAATAAAATAAATAAAATAAATAAAATAAATAAAATAAATAAAATAAATAAAATAAATAAAATAAATAAAATAAATAAAATAAATAAAATAAATAAAATAAATAAAATAAATAAAATAAATAAAATAAATAAAATAAATAAAATAAATAAAATAAATAAAATAAATAAAATAAATAAAATAAATAAAATAAATAAAATAAATAAAATAAATAAAATAAATAAAATAAATAAAATATATAAAATATATAAAATAAATAAAGGAATATAGCCATTAAATTGATGTAGACTTGTGCGCCATCTATTTCTAGATGTAGACAACTACTCATACATCTCTTAATCTGGAGACTTTGAATGGTAGCAAGTTGAAGACTTGTGTGTCTCAAGCACATAGTACCACTAACGGGTGGTTAGACGTAAAATTAGTAAGGACAAAAATTTTTAATTTTAAACAAAATTATAAAAATATTAATTTATTATTCCATCAATCTATTTTCTAATCATCGTACAGAGTGATATTGGTAGACTGACAGTTTCGGGCTGCTGGCCCTCTTCAGTACCAAGAGCCAACTCTGCACGCTGATTAAGAAAACGTTTTTAGACTTTACTCGCAAAAGGAATATATAAGTCTTCAACTTGCTACCATTCAAAGTCTCCAGATTAGGAGAGGTATGAGTAGTTGTCTACATCTAGAAATAGATGGCGCACAAGTCTACATCAATCTAATGGCTATATTCCTTTTGTGAGTAAAGTCTAAAAACGTTTTCTTAATCAGAGTGCAGAGTTGACTCTTGGTACTGAAGAAGGCCAGCAGCCCGAAACTGTCAGTCTACAAATATCACTCTGTACGATGATTATAAAATAGATTGATGGAATAATAAACAAGTATTATACCTTATAATAAGGTTCTAAAATGTTATAAATAATAATAATTATTAAAATATTCCATTAACTAGATTATTATAAAATAAAATAAAATAATCCAAAATACTAAAAAAATTGGTTTCATTAACTAAAAATGGAACTGAAAATTTGGTAATTTTTGTATTTCTTTCCGTCTACCCGGGAAAAAAGCACTTTCCGCCTGCAAACGAGGTAAGAAAAATGAATTTTAACCTTGTGTATGATAAAACAAATATTATTTCAGTTTGGATCAACTAAAATGTGTGTTTAAACAAAACATTATCTACCTGAGTTATCTTCCAAAACATTTTTAACATTAGCACCATTCAAGAACCCAAAGTTAGTACCACCTACAAAAACATACAAATTTACAGATGCTGGATATTTCAATATTCTTTCATAAATATCAGCAAAATCTCTGTTGTCAACTGTATGATGGCGTTCTGACCAGTGGTCAAACCAACCACTCCAGTATTCCATGGCCATTGACGGTTTATTATTCTGATTTTTTTTAAGTGCATCGAATTCGCCTTCTGGATCTGTATTAAAGTTTGATGTTTGAAATCTAAAATGAATAGTATCTGTTTATTAATTCACTAGCAATTTTAGTTAGTAGGTGACATTTTTGTTCTAAGCTTGTGGGGTTACTATTGTGCGCTCTCTCCCATCATATGATTATGAGCGGCAAAGTGAAAAGGATAAGTATGTGATCCCGTGAGATCGAGGAAATCTTTTGTACAAGCCAAAGGAACTCTGGAGGAACTCTGAAGAACTCTGGAGGAACTCCGAGGAACTCTGGAGGAACTCCGAGAAACTCCGAAGGAACTCAGAGGAACTCCGAGGAATTCTTTGCAAAAAGGAACTCTTTTGTACAAATTTCAGACGCGGTCAGCAACAATTATTATTTATTACCCATGGAGATTATGGTTTTTATTTTCAAACTAGATGAGCCGTTACAAACACCTTATCAAAATATCCTAGGTTTTTTTCTTGAACGTAATTTTGGGGAGCAAATTTAATTTTTGTTTCGAAGGGGCGCCAAGTTTGGTAGAAACCGCCAGAGACTTGAAGGTAATTTTGGGGCGCCTAGTTTGGTAGAAACCGTCAGGTACAAAGCTTTTTTTCTTGAAGGTAAATTTGGGGCGCCATTTTTTATTTGAAGGGGCGGCAAGTTTGGTAGTAACCGTTAGGGACAAAGCTTTTTCTCATGAAAGTATTTTTTGTAGGGTCGCCAAGTTTGGTTGAAACCGTCAGGGACAAAGCTTTTTTTTTTGAGGGTGCCTTATTGGCAGTAGTGCTTGCATAGCGGTAATTTCTACGGCTTATTTGCCAAAAATCACCCCTTCCAGAGAGGAACTCTTAAGGAACACAGGAGGAACTCCCAAGAAACTCTGGAGGAACTCCGAGGAACTCCGAAGGAACTCTGAGGAACTCTGAGGAACTCTTTGCAAAAAGGAACTCTTTTGTACAAATTTCGGACGCGGTGGTCAGCCCCTCGCGTGTAATGCTTGGAAAGCGTATAGCTAACTTCTGATATACCTAAGAAAAATGTTGTGCTAACCCGGAGAAAAAGTTTTTATTCATACATAATTATGCATAATTATAGCTATGGTCTGTTTTATCAAGCAAGATAGTAAATTAAAAATCGCACAGTGAATATTTTCAAAACAGATTCGAATATTGGATGTGCGAATATACTGCGTAGTTTATTTTATAATACATAACTATATTCTATACACAAACATATACTATTCAAACCTGTTGTAAAAATATTTACTGTGCGATTTTTAATTTACTATCTTGCTTGATGAAACAGACCATAATTTTACGTAAAATTATGCATAATTATGCAAAATTGTGTATGATCATGTCTGGATTTTGACCATGTATGAACTTTGACCCGGTATGATTACACATAATTATGCATAATCATGTATCGGTATATGAATAATTATGTATGAGTATATGCATAATTATATATGAGTATACATAGATATATGCCTAATTATGTATGATATGCATAACATTTTATATTTTGGCGAAGGCGCACCATATCTGACCATGCATGACAAAGTTTTAATATGATTATACATAATTTGGTATTATTATACCTAAAATTAAGTATAGTTATGCATAATTTTACCTAAAATTATGCATAATCATGCATAATTATGTATGGAAAAAGTCCAAACCAGATAAAAATTTCACACATGGTCGAAATCCAGACATGATCATACAAAATTTGCATGATTATGCATAATCATACAAAAACTTTTTCCCTGGGAAGGTAGATAATAAATCGTTTCCGTATTAAATACTGAACGATTATGTAAGTATACTTGGAACCCCTATCAACTTTAGTTGTTGAATACAAGCTGTTACAGTAAAACATAATGTTGTTCTGTTATTTTTACTGTAAAAACTTCTATTTAGTAACTAAAAATCGTTCAGTAATATATATACAAATATACTAATAAAGATACAACTTGTATCATATTATGTATTGTATCATACAAATAAGTAATATAATAAATATGAAAATAATATAATACATTAAATTGAAATAGGAATTGACGAATGTAGGCATATAAGTATTTCGATGTCTTACAGAAAGAACAAAAGTTTAATGGTTTTTATCATTTTAAAATATCCCTAGTAGAAATTTAACGTTAGAATAACGTTTTTCTAATGTTAGAAAACTGTAATAAAGTACGTTATAAAATATGTGAAAATGTCCTGCTTTCTAACGTTAGAATCAAACGTTAGTTACAAACGTTAATCTAAAGTTAGATTTTTAAGTTAGAAATACGTTATAAGTACGATTAATTTCTAACTTTCGGAGGAGGCGTGGCCAACTAGGAAATTTCTACCTGCTTAATAAAATGGCAGCTGGAGCCAAATTTATTCATATGTATAAATAAATCTTAATATATTTTAGCAATCATAATATTTTTAAACATAATTTCGTTACATTTATTTATAATATAGCTATCTTTTTAGGTGGCCCTAAATATTTTTCGTATAATATGCTGTTATAGTTCGATAAATACGTTTACCTCTCAGAAAAACTTTATATTTAGTTAGTTAATACTTATTTATACATTCAGAATCTTAAAATATTTTTTCAATTCTAATACAGCGTTGCCAGACTAACTATAATTTTGACTTTGGGGGATATTTTTTTAAACTTATTATAGAAATAATAAATAATTATCAATCCTAGACACATGGCTGTCTGAAATGAGTATTTTCTGCTATATCTTACGTATTAATAATGGAAATTTAAAAAATATTTAAAGCTAGAAAAGGTTAGAAAAAGGTTAGAATTTGGTTGGGAATCTAAAGTTAGATTTATGTATTTTATAACGTTTTTGTCAAACGTTAGTTTTTAAGGCTAGATTTATATAATTTATAACGTTTTTGTCAAACGTGAGTTTTTAAGGTTATATGTATATATTTTATAACGTTTTTTTATAACGTTTGAGACTAAACAAAAAAATGTCACTAATCTAATATTATATTAAGTTAGATTTGAGTACTTTTCTATCAGGGAATACAGTGTTTAACTTACAAAATATTAGGTAAAGTGCCAGCTGTCCCACGCTTTTTCGCATTATCAGAGGTGGCTAAAAGTTCAACGATCCCATTATCTAGCATGAGTTTTCTTAATTGTTTTAAATGTTCTTTATCAGGTCCGTGGCCATCTCTTCCAGACTGGGCAAATTCATTTTCAATTTGAAGCATGATTATTGGTCCTTTTTTGGTAAACTGGTAGGGTGCTATTATTTTTAGAAGAACATTAAAATACCTTGTGACGTATTTCATGTATGTTTCTTCAGACGTTCTAACTTTTATGCTCTTCTCTCCTAATAGCCAGCTTGGGAAACCTCCAAATTCAAATTCCGCACAAATAAATGGCCCTAAATTTATAAATTAAACAAATTTATTATGTTTTTCCTGCATTTTCTTCCTAAACGTCAATATTTTATTTCAAACATAAATAAAACAGAACCTTATATAGGGTATTTTTTGCAATCATTAGCATTATCACGTTAATCCACATTATGAAATTTCAGTAGGTTGTTGAAAATTTTACATAATATCTTTTAAACGATTTGAATGGAGGTCTCTACAACTAGAATTATGAAACAAAATACGTCTACCCTATCTCTATCTCATTTGTGCTACACTTTCCAGCCAACCAAATAAATACTGTATTTGTTTTTCATACAACAAATACAGTATTTATTTGCTTGGCCGGAAAGTGTAGCAGTGAGCGGCACGAACGAACATGTTAATTTGTAGAATAAGATAATTCTACTAAAATTTAGATGGCGGCAGTAATTTCTTTGATAAAAATAATATAGTTACACTTTTCGCCCGGCCAAGTAAATATTGTATTTGTTCAACAAAGAACAAATACAGAATTTGTTTGGTTGGGTGGAAGTGGGAGTGTATGTATGTCTTCTATCCTTTTTGGGTAGAACTTTTGTCCCTGTCTAATCTAACGGGAGAAATCTCCATTAGAGATTATAATTTTTGTATATGATACATTAGGGTGGACCTTATATATTTTTGTTATCTTAAAATTTTCATTTCGTTTTAACTAGAAAATTCTGTAAATATGAGAGTGATTCAACTTCTTTAAGGGTCCTAATTAGGCCCCTAAAATTCATAAATTACCCATAAATCGTTAAAAATCGTTGAAAACTGTCTGCAATTTTTGTATAAGTGAAAAGTTTAAAAGGCCTGAAATCTTATTTTTTTTTCTTTTAAGCATACAAAATTATGTGCCAAATTTCAAAATGATTAAAGATTCTAAACCGTGTTGAAAATCCGCAAAATTTTCCCCTATATATCACTATAGCTTATGAATTTCTACCACAAATGTGAGTCAAACGATAATTATAATCAACCATTTTAAAAATGTATCAGATTGAACTGAATTTACTTTTATTTAATGAATGCTAATATTTAATTATAATATTAAAATGATTTAACTAAAACAAAACGAGCTATGTGCCAATTAAGAGGTCCTAAATATTTGGCGCTTAGCTCGTTTTGTTTTAGTTAAGTCATTTTAATATTATGAATAATTATTAAAATTAGTCCAGTCAAATAATAAATGTAAATTGCTATAAATTTACACGGGCTAATATTTTAAAGGGTAGTAGTGAATGGTAACAGAACACTCATGTTAGTTTTTCACCGGGTGATTTGGTTAAGGGGTGTCCGCTATCTTGAATTTTAGGGGTGAGTTGCTTAATATGCATCTTACGTTAAAAATGAATATAACCAATTTTTTTAAGGAAGAAATTTCCAACTATTTTTGTACGGATAATTTTTTTAATATATGAATAACAATAGAGTTAATTTAAAAATAACCATGTTGGAGATGAAATTGTTTTTTTCTATTTTTCAGCAAAATTATTAATCGGATGATAAAAGTGGTTATGAGCAAAGTTGTAGCTCTTAAAATTCTCTATGTTTCATATGTTATAAATTTCCATAGGTAATTTGGCACGATTGCAGAGGGCGCAACTCAACTTTCAGCGCCCACTGTAACAGTAACAAAATACTTATGAAAATGCATAATATATCAAATTTCAAGAGCTACAAGTTTGCACATAAGTAGGCACTTTTATCTTCCGATAAATAATTTGGCTGAAAAAATGAAAAAAACAATCCAAACAATGGCATTTTTAAGGCATGTGCAAAAATTGTTTACTATGGGTTCCAGAAATATTAAATAAAAACTACTTTTTAGATGTACCCTTAGGAGGGTCGTAGCTCCCTTAGGGCTTACTTCCAGACCAACCTTTATAAGAACTTTTTCTCATATTTTTTAACGTCACCTATTAAATTTCTCGAACTTATTTCTGAATAACTCTGTATAATAATAAATATGATTAATAATCAGGTATATAAACAGGGTTGGGAGCAACACAGTTAACCAGGTATATATTACGTAGGTTTAGGTTTTAATTTTAATAATTTTTAATAATTTGGGAATCAGCTTTTAACTACTACATCACAACTCATCCTTTTCAACTGGACCACACCTTAGAACCACTTTTATTATCAGGGGTAATATCATATAATATCAAGTGATACTAGGTTATGTATCGGTGTTTTTTTACATTACTATTACATTTTACAACAAAATATTTCGGCTGTTTAAGGCGTTCATATTGGAAATATGTTTTTTCTGTGAGGTGGCTTTCGATGTGGTAATTAAAACTTTTTTTTATTTCAACTTTAGTTCATTTTTACCATTTTTTATTACAAAATTTGATCCCATCACTGCTTCTTAGTTATATGATTATATGGGGTTATGTAATAATACTCGGTTGCAAGTTTGTGCTTTTAAGTAAATAAGTTAAGTTTTTTTTAATTTTTGAATACCTTCCCCGGACAACATCCATAAACTCATGAGGCCTCATGAGAGCATCATGTTATGATTTTCACGTTTTGTACTCATACGAACATCATGATGAGCACATCTCATGATTTTGTGATCATGTTATGAGTTTGTCATACATTTAACTTTAAATCATTAAATGATGTCATAATGATTTCCACATGAAATAGCAAATGTTGCCCGGGACCCGATTGAGAACGATTGCCGAATAATACAGGCTTCTGTAATGTTTCAATTTCAGTGCACTTGACAGCGTTATGCTATAGGTGGCCCCACATGTTATTTTCTACCACTAACTAAACTTATTAAACGAATAAAGTCGCCTTCTAAGAATACTAGTATTAAAAGGCAGCTGTCTTTATAAGGATATACTACTAGTAGTAACTAGTAATTAACTTGCTGGTCAGCTAATTCGATACACATTATCGGATTGGTATGGTGAGCCGTAGATATCTGGAGGCTTTAGCCTAGAGGAACTAGTTCCTCCAGTCATCTTGAGGAACATTTCCACTGGGAAGTTTCCAGGGGGAACATCCTGATATCCTCAAGTTGTTGAAAATGGATTTAAGTGGGGGTGTATGTATAGAGGGATCGATTTTTTCGTTATTTTTTTGGTATCTCTTCGCGTTTTCAAGATATGAGCAAAAAGGTGTGTGTGTATGTGATCTTTTTAAGCAGGGTAATTTCCTTTTTTTAATTTCGCAGTCAATTTAAATTTCACGGTTAATTTAAATTTAAGTTTGCGCATGCGCATTCCGTAGACCGCTGCTAGATCTTCATAACATGATCTCGTAATGACTTTACAATGAAGAGTCATCTGTATGCGTTCATGAACTCAGAGGAAATCATTAAATGATGTCATAATGACTTACCAGGGGAAATAGAAAATGTTGTCCGGGTCAGAGCAAATTTGTGGTTAGCTTAGTTAATCTAGCTGAGCTAAGTTAGCTCCTAAATTTAATTTAAAGGCATCCAAAAATTGAAATAAATATAAGCTAACTTACAAAACAACGTCTTACAAAAAAACAACCGTGTCACGTTATCATATGTTCCCACTTTGCCGATCATAATCACAGAGGAGAGATAGCACGATAGTAATGTGATTAACTTGGTTGATTGCTTTTTTACACAACCCCATATAATCATTATGTATTATACATATACATACCTGGTCTTAATATAACAAACAAATCCTCATCTTGTGCTGTCTTCAAAAACTCTTCCAAATGTAAAAAATCAGACATATCCGAATTACCATCACCAAAATCATAAACTCCATTTTGAGGTTCATGTAAATTCCATGGCACATAAGTTTCGACAGTATTTAACCCAGCAGCTCTGATTTTTCTCAATCTATCTCCCCAATATGCTCTGGGTGTTCTAAAGTAGTGAAATGCTCCACTATATATTAAAAATTCTTTGCCATTTAGTATAAAGTACTGCTGGTCAGTGTTTAAACCACTTGAAACTTCGCTTACATTGTAGTATTGGTAATTGGTTGGTAAATCTTGGCCAGATACTACTAAAGAAAACAGTGTTGTCACAAATATTTTATAAAAATTCATTTTAGTACTGATATCAGTACTAAAATGATATAATGATATGAATTAAAATGTGATGCTTATACAATTATTTTGAGATTTGGCTTGTTCGATATATAGGGGAGACTTGTTTCAAAATTTTTATTTTAAATAATAAACTGTTTTATTCGTCAGAAATTTAATTCATTGATATAACAACACAAGCCGTGAAGATATGTAGGTAATACTTTACATTTCATGGTGTTCTGTTGAAAGTGAAGTATATTGCGTTTTCCCTCGTTATACTTCCCAACCACTCTTTTGTTATTTTTACACCATAATATAAATTTTTTGTTTATACATGTTTTTTTATCAAAAATGTTAAGAATATGTTTATCAAATCTAGTAACGTTTTCGGAACGGCAATTTCACGATATGAGGACCCTATTGAAAATTACGGGTCTGGGCGGGTATAAATGGTGCACAAACCGGACTTGAGCTGATTAAATTCACCAGCTCAAGTCCAGTTTGTGCACCATTTATACCCGCCCAGACCCGTCATTTTCAATAAGGGAGAATTTTCAAATAATCGTGTTTTTTTAAATACCCTATAGGAGCGCACAGACAAACCGCCCTAGTAGCAATTTTTGTCAAGTCTTGAGCAAGTCTGGCTCAAGATTCTTGATCAAGTAACTGCATCCAGACTTTGACAATTCTGGCCCAAGATACTGCCGAATGATTCTTTATCAAGAATTGTCAAAGAATTGCTTAAGATACTTCATCAAGATTGTTGAGCAAGACTCTAGCGTTTTTCACGCAAGAGTAGGTCAAGATTCTTGACCAAGAATCTTGTCAAATTCTTGCTACAGTCTTGACGAACAGACTTGACAAAGTATTGCTAAACGCTCTGCTTCCAGAATCTTGCTAAAGTCTTGCCCAAGTCTGGATACATAATCTTGATTAACTCTCTTGCTCAAGAATTGTCCAATTCTTTACAAAAAACTTTGTCAAGTACTCTGGTCAAGAAACTTGTCCAAGATCAATGTTACTAGGTCACCTGCTAGTTTCAAAACTGGCCCAAAAACATAAGTCCCTAGATCTTTTGTCAAAAACTTTTTGAAATAAATGAAATAGGTACACCTTCGTAAGAAGCTCTTACTAAGAATAATACGGAGTATGCAATTTTATACAGAATTGTGGGCCGCTTATTAATATAATAATTACTATGAACTTGGGTTTTTTTTTGTAAAGTTCCATTTATATTTGAGTTTAATTTATTAAATCTACCTGTAGGTACTTGTAAAGATAAAAATAAAATAAAA
Organism: Brachypterus glaber; assembly: GCA_958510825.1. Taxonomy (NCBI): domain Eukaryota; kingdom Metazoa; phylum Arthropoda; class Insecta; order Coleoptera; family Kateretidae; genus Brachypterus; species Brachypterus glaber. Next base: position 34,714,841 of record OY294048.1, read on the forward strand.
AATTAATTGTATTCTGATTTTATTGTGTTGTTAAATTTAATTGTTTTGTTTAAAAAATTAAATAAAAATTAACTAAATAATTTTTAATTATTAAGGTTAAGGTTATTTTATCCAATATTTAACACTAAACTAGCTACATCTAGACACTGCCTACAGACACTTAAAAAAAAAACGACAAAAAATACGCAATTTTTTTATAAATTATTTTTAAATTGTTATAATTGCCTGTACTAAAATTTAAAAAAATATGATTTGATGATTTTTTTCAAATTTGGGGTTTGTGCCTTTGTGAACGTTCAAGTATTACGCAACGCAAATTTTGATCATTTTGGACCCCAGCCCCCCCTGTAACGCTATTTTCTATTAACATGGGCGTAACACTCCTAAATGATTTGCGTGCTTGCTATGCCAACAGGTTATTTGCATATTGATTTTTAAATTCCTCGTATTTTTTAACCCCTTCCCGCATACTGTCCCATATATGGCACACACGGCTTTTTTTTGTGTATCTCTAGTGCCATCTCTTAAACAAACTTTTACTCATATGCAAATTAATAAAGAAGCCTAATACAGACAAATGTAAATAACTTAGTCACCTAAATTTAATTTAATGGACTTTTCTAAACGTTTATATGGCTGCGGTAGGTAAGTAATAAAGTACCACGTATATACCTTATGCGAAATGGTCCCGGGTTAAGATTTAAATATATTTTAGTTCTCAACTGACTGATTAAAAGTCTTCATGGGTACCAAGCTCTAAGTCTTATAATTGTTGTGCTAGAGCCTAACAAACATTTTATTTGGTGTCCGAAAAAGGAATTATTTTTTTATTTTCATTTTTACTTAATTTTGGGTACGCCACTGACTCTTCTAAGAGTTCAATATTTTGTGCAATATTGCGAACTATTATTTTTCGTATTTTAGCCCAAGTCCGATCTAAATATCTTGTTTCGTTGGCGAGTTATAAAAAACGTAACAAAAATAAAATTAAAAAATAATCCAATATTTTTCCCGTTATTAGAACGTCAAAATACATAACATATTTATTTTTCCTAAATATTAAAAAAATCATGCTGGTTAATATACCCTAAAATTAAAAAAAAAAACTAATGTTTTTTTTTTAATTTCTTAAAAAAAACGTCATTATTTACTGGACTTATATTTCAAAAATTTGAGGTGCTGGGATTTTTCTTAGGTCAGATTCAGTATCTACGTTTGTTTTTGAATTTAAGGTCGGTCTTGCAGAACCTGCTTATCTCTTTTAGTTTTCTAGGGGGCTAAATAGACTTGCGACACCCGGTATATTGTGAAAAAAGAAAGGCAAAGTGATTGACGGACGAACAACCGAGCGGTCGCTATAGGAGTTAAGTTTTTCATTTTTAGTTACGGACTCTTAAAACGTGAAAAAGTGAGAATTATTGTATTACAAAATTGTAATTTTACATTGTATTAAAATAAACTATAAAACTTTATCACGTATAATTAGGTATCTAAGTTGATATTATCTCAAAAAAATATTTAAAATGAAAACATCATCATCTTCAAATTTTTGTTATTTTTTATACCTTTTAAACAATAAATATTTATAATTATTGAATAATTAATTGAATAGTTTAGTTTTAAAAGGGGGCTTTGTCCGAATAGTTTGCATGTGCATATCATTTGCATATCATTGCTTTAAACTAAATTTTGTTGCATCAAATTACACAGGCCAACAAAGATTTTGTGATCGAAAGTTTTTTTTTCTTGCTGACTGTCAAACAAGCATTTTTTTGATTCCATCACGTATAATTGTTTTCAGCTATAAGCCATGCCAAAAATTTTATTCTTTAACATGAAGTGTATAATTTTTAAGTTATGGACATTTGTCTACATGAACACAATCAAAAGAAGCTATTTGACACATTTTTAGAAAGATCGAAACAAAAATAAAATTTTTGACCACTCTAACACAGTTGTCCCCGAGCTCGCTTGGGTTAAAAAAAATTCGAACCAAAAGTTAAGGTTGGATCCTTGTAGTAATCGGTTTGGAGATAATATATCCACCAACAGCCAAATCCAGAAAATTCGCTTTTGGCAGATAATGGTAACTCTTCTTTGAAGAGGTACATCTTTTACACCAATGATAATAGAAACCTGTTCAAGTGTATTTAGTTAGTATTTTTGACGCAGATTCCAAATATCTTTTCAAAAGTAAGCTATCTATTTTTGTTACGGAGAAAAACATAAATAAAAAAATGGAAAATTGAAATTTAGGGTACTTTTAAGCATTTACTTTTATTTAATTTTAGTAAATATATGACTCTAAAGTATAAATGAAGAAAATCTGTTTCTTTAACTTAATAAAAATTCTAATTAGAACTTAATTTATTAACCATTTTAAATTTGGGAACCTTTAGAAAAATCGATTGATTTTGATTATATTTTATTTTGTTGAGTAGTGTGAAAATTGCAATCCTTCAAAGTTTGACTTTTTAAATCATTTTATGGAATAAGTAAATCAGTGGTTATAAAACGGTTTAGAACATTGAATATAGTTCCTCCATCCAGCGGCGGTTCTAGGGAACCACGGCACTATGATACCAAATGTGTACTTGTTTGGGAATGATGCGAAACTCTCAACAAAATGAGGGTGCTAGGACACGAGGGTGTTGAAGGCAATGAGGCAACAGACTCTCGTGCTAGAGAAGGGGCATGCACTCAATTTACTGGCCCTAAACCTTTAACAAAAGCCACCTGGTAAAGTCTACCAAAAAATGGGAAACCAAAATCATAGTTCGATATTGTAAAGACCAAAACTTAAGACAGGCCAAAATATTTATAAAATATGAACCTGAAAAACAAGAAAAGTGAACTCAGAATTCCGGAAATAAAAACCAGTCATTGCCCTCTAAGATAACGCTTAAAAATTGACACCTGCTGTATATGCTCAGAAGCACCAGAAAAGGCCGAACACATTATCTGCTTTTGCAAAGTCATTGTTTGCAAAAAGCTACTATATCGAACAGGTATATCCAAAATCTGCAGATATATCCCAAGTAGCCCCAAAAATACTTTTGGCCTTCTTGGGAAGCCTAAAGTTATATGTAGATTAAATTATGAAGGGGATTCACAATAGATCTCATTGGTCGCAGTGACTTGAAAGGTACTCTGTTTCCTCACAACCCCATTTGTATTGAATTGTATGATGTTTAAATATAAGTAGTAGTATCTGGCGAGCCTGCCTATTAAAATCTGTTCGAACCCACTATGTTAAGCAACAATACGAAAAATGTAATTTATTATTAATAATCGGTAAAATATAATACATACAGTTGTGTTTAACCATATTATAATTTTTTGTCTCCATTTTCCAATTTCATTGCTGACTTTTGACTTATTTATGTGTATTTGTATACATTCTAAAGATGAATAAACGAATTGAATTAAATTTAAAATACGAGGAAGCCGAGGAAACATTAGGGAAAATAAATATATATCCCCAATGTCAGAACGTGTAGATTTAGGAAATAGTCAGAATGTAAATTGAATATAAATGAATTTCTAGTCTAATAAATTATCACAAATCAGTTAGTGATCACAGTTTTATTTCACCCTCTCTGATCAGCTGAAGGACTAGAAAGTCTTCTCCAAAATGCTTATTCAGAGAGTTACCTGATGTAAAATATAACTTACAAGTCTGGGTATATTGCTTGGATTTGTAATAATTATATTAAAAAAATAAAGATATACAGACAATAAAACGATTTTTTTTAAATAAAATTATTATGCTTTAATTTTCAAAAACTACTGTGCCAAACAAAATATATTATTATTTTATAAGATGTTAAAATATAAAACATAATAACTAACGTTAAATTATATTTAATAAAAAATGGAAAAAAATAAATTTAAATTAAAATAAAATATTTAATCTTATTGCAATACATGTATTAATAAATAAAAAAAACTTTAGACAATAGTCTATGCTGGCTACACATATTTTAAATCATTACTTAAAACAAAGATGGGGTTGTCAGAGTTTTATATAAATAAAACTTAACTTATTGAGAACCACTGCTTTAAAAAAGGACACTACCCAACAGACCGTAATTTCATCAATGATACTGTAAAAATAGCAGTTACTTTTTCAGGTTCTTAAGTTCAGAAAAAAATAATATTTTTAACTGTTAGTAGCGTATATATTTAGTTAAAAACATGAAATTTATTCAGGTTTAGTCGAAAGTATTATATTTGCTAAAATGTAATAAATAAAAATGCTTAAAAGTGCCCTAAATTTCAATTTTACATTTTTTTAAGAACGTTTTTCTCTGTAAACAAAAATGATAGCTTAATTTTGAAAAGATATTTAAAATCTGCGTCAAAAATACTAACTAAATACACTTGAACAGTTTTCTATTATCATTGGTGTAAAAGATGTACCTCTTCAAAGAAGAGTTACCATTATCTGCCAAAAGCGAATTTTCTGGATTTGGCTGTTGGTGGATATATTATCTCCAAACCGATTACTACAAGGATCCAACCTTAACTTTTGGTTCGAATTTTTTTTAACCCAAGGGTTCTCGGGGACTACTGTGCTAATGGCGCGGATTTTTTTTTAATTTTTTTCTTTATATTTTATTTGAAATTAACCGTAACAAAAATAGTCGTTTGCAAAAATTGAGAATTTTGTCCCTGTTTTTTTTTTCCTGGCCCAAGCCGGCCCAGGGACCTGGGTTCAAAATCCTTACGTGATGGACAAAAACGGAAGTTATATTCGAAATTAACATAATTAAATTACACAAAATCAGCTATCAGATCCAAATCAATATTCAAAGCTGAAAATTTGTTGGTCTGTGTTATTAATAAAAAGAAATTATGAACCTTAAAAAAGAACTATAAACGTTTACCATTTTTAATTATAGAGAAAAGAAAATGTTGTACATATACCCCTTTCAAAATTCAAAATTCTCATACATGTTTCTATAAAATAAGTCATATTTTAATAATTAGGGGAAGTCGGGGTTAAATGGGTTTTTGAAAAACCTGTAAACAATTTTCAAATATTTTCTATAGCAACAGGTAGATTATTACTGTAGTTAGAACATATTAATACCTCAGACAAATATTATTTATATAAAAAAAGTTATTAACGATAAACCAGTTAACTCCGCTAGACCAGTTAACCCCATAGGGCAGGGTTAACTGGACCACTACTCAGGGTTAACTGGTCCACTAACAAAAATGTATTGTATTGTAATTATTGTGAATAAAAACGATTTGAAATCAAATAAAATTTAATTCTAATATAAAAATAGACAACATAATATTGTAAATATTAGATACATCTCAGGATTAACTGGTCCAGGATTAACTGGATATGGCTCAGTTAACCCCGAACCAGTTAACCCTGAGTGACACCACTGAATGAAATCATACAATTTTAATGCATAATAATATATTAGAAGGTGGCAATTATGAAGAATAGTTAACAAAATACTCAGTATATTAGTTAAAATATTGGTCTATATCCTCCTATTAATAATAAAGTATTAATTAAAAAATTAACTTTCTTTACTACAACTTACACGTGGACAACACGGTCCGTCATAATACTTTAAACAATGCTACTAAATATCACTAGAATTTGCCCTAAGGCCCCAATACTAATAAAAAAAGATGATAAAATCCAGGTGGACCAGTTAACCCTGTAGCCCAGTTAACCCCGACTTCCCCTATAATCTTAGCTTTTATATGCTTTAAAAAGCATATAAAAACTTAATCCATTATTTCTAAAATATTTAAAATATAATTAAAAAATACAAGGCGTTAATTGGCGATTTTCAAAGGTTTTTTTTTGTGGCGCTATTAAGGCGGAATCAGTGAATTTTTAGCTTTTATCCTGGCTATCGATTCACATCTCACGTGATGTGTAGTTATGACTTCAGGGCACCAAATGACCAGTAAACGCCAACGTCGCTTTCCCCGGTGATGCTATCACACCACATCTACATTAGATGTGAATTGATGTTAGGATCTACCAGTGGTAGATTAATGAAGTTAAATCTTTCTAACAAACCTGGAGCCAAGTTTTGGTGGTGATATCCATATTAGAAACTTTTATACGCTACATTGCTAAGGACTTAACTCCTTTTTAAAACTCGATGTATTTTCGCCCACTGAAACCGAATGTGAACTCTGTTTAGCCTCTACACGTTTTAATTTTTCTCTACAGCCGCACTATGCTACCAAACGGAAAAATTTCAACTTTGAATGATTAGTAGGACATAAAAAATATGTTTTTTTTATACATTTTTTAATAATTTGCATTAAAGAATTTAGAGTAAAAAGGAAAAAACCGGAAAAAATTAACCAAAATTATTTTATTGGGTATTAATCAAGTGACTGACTGCTGTGTATATGTACAAACGAGACAGCTACTACTACTAGCCCACACAAGCAGGGCTGGATTCAGGGGGGAGGGGGAAAGATTCCCCGGGGCCCGGGCCTCCGAAGGGGGCCCGGCGTCGATTTTCTGCCGGGGGTAAAGTAGATTAGTTAAACATACATAAAAAAGGCACGTATTTGCTATCGAATTAACGATATCAATCATGCACAGACAAAAGTCCCTTATATGAGCTGTACCTTTCTACAGAGGAGGTTTAAACTGCCCTCCCAGATCATGTTTTTTAAGTGGCTATTTAAAACAGAAAGATCATCGGCTCATATATGAGACATCGGTCTATTTGAAAAATTGTCGTGGCTCATATTTGAGCCGCTTGGTAGCGAACGTGTTAAGCATTTTAATGATTATTTTAATATTGCTGTTCCTTGTAACCAAATTCTTCTTTTCTATACAAGTGTGTATATTTTAAATAATGCCTGTTCAGGTTTTCTAAACAGGTATTTCAACTTTAAATGATAAGTAAAACATAAAAATATGTTTTTTAATTTTTTTTATATTTTCCATTAAAGAATTTAGAGTAAAAAGGAAAAAAAAAATAGATAAAAAGTAACCAAAATTATTTTATTGTGTATCTCAACATTAAATGATGATAATTTTTTAATTTTGTAATATTTTCCATTGAAGAATTTATTATTATTATTAAAATAATAAAAAATTATATTTTTATGCCTTACTAATCATTTTAACTTGAAATACATAATAAAATAATTTTGGTTACTTCTTTCCCGTTTTTTTTTTCCTTTTTAATTCTTTAATATGGCCCGTTGGCCAAATAATTAATTATTTTTTTTTTATATATATATAGATAATGTAACCTAACTTTTTATTTAGGTTTAGTTTTAGGTTATTTAATTTATTATAGCATATATTTTCTCTTTGTTTTCTATTATATATTGTCCTGTAAATGGTTTTCTGCTGGGCAATAAATATATATTATTATTAATGAAAATATTAAAAAAATAAAAAAATATATTTATTTTTTATGTCTTACTTATCATTTAAAGTTGAAATACACAATAAAAAAATGTTGGTCACTTTTTTCCCATTTGGTGGCTGTAGAGAAAACCCCAGACGTGTAGGGGTTAAACTGAGTTCAGATTCGGTTTCAGCCGGCGTAAATATCGAGGGCTTTTGTTTTTGAGGTTTTGATGGCTTTAGGTTTGGTTTATTAAAATAAACCTAAAACTATCAAAATCTAAAAAAAAAAACAAAAAATGGCGTATATGCCCCTATGTTATGAAGCCCTCGTTTGGACTTTTATTAACACAAATTAACCAAAAATGTGACATACTCACCTTTTCAAACACAACGATTCAAATACTGATAACATTTATACATAAATTGGATACATCTAAAAAACGTTGTAGCTATTCAAGATGGCTTTGAGTGCAGTCCAGGAGTTACCAACCAATTACCAATACTTTACCTCTGGAGGTATTCAAAATGGTTTATCGGCCAACCAGTCTTACTTTACTCTCAATGAAAAAAATATTACCATATACAGTGGTGCCATGCATTACTTTAGAGTGCCAAAACAATATTGGAGGGATCGTTTAAGAAAAATGCGAGCTGCAGGCCTTAACACTGTGGAAACCTACGTTCCTTGGAATCTTCATGAGTTTGAAAATGGTAAATATATTTTTATTATTATATAGTGGGGTCCAAAAGTCTTAGCTTTCGAATGAGTGAGTCAGTGCATCGACTTCAAATTTGAAACACCAAAAAACGACAACTTAAACTATATTTTGGTATTTATTTATTTATTTATTTGTTTATTTACAATAGGTTTTAAATATTTGATTTTAACGACACCTAGGCTTTCGCCTGTTGTATATATTTGATATTTTTAGCTTGTGGTCGGGGGTGCATCGCGATGCACCATTAAAAAAAAATCTCTACGATGCATCGTAGAGATTTTTTTTTAATGGAAAGGATGGTCGTGTAATAAATTATTTTAAAGCGAATAAAATGTTCTTTAACTATAATTATAGTTAAATAAAAAATGTTATTCCCTATTATACCGGGTGTCCCACCAGGAGATATAGCTTATCTCCGTTATTTGAAAAACAACGTTAAATGGGAGCCGTTGAAGTTTTTATTCACATATCCAAAACCACCCCTTGCTTACCCACCCCCTTAAAACCACCCCCAATATTTGTTTTTCAAATAGCATCCTCCCATTTTTATCAAATCATATGAAAGTACATTTCATTCTGAATTCAACCATGTATTATAAGTGGTATCTTATCATTTAAGGGGCTCCAAATAACAATTATTATTTATTAATAATAGGGTGGTATTTAGAACAAAGTTGCAGGTGGTTCCAGGAGAGTGGGTTGTTAAGGGTGGGTTTTGGATACAATAATCATTTCTCTTTTAGATATAATCTAACTTATTTTTGGAAAAAAAATGATGAAAAATACCTTAGCTCGCATTTACTTTTATTTTTTTTATCTTTTTAAACGTTTAAAACCTGGTGGGACAATATTATTAATAAATAATAGTTGTTATTTGGTGCCCCTTTAAGAAATAAGATACTACTTATAATACATGGTTGAATTAAGAATAACATTTACTTTCATATTCTTTGATAAAAATGGGGGGGGGGTGCTATTTAAAAAACAGAAGTTGGGATGGTTTTAAGGGGGTGGCTAAGCAAGGGATGGTTTTGAACACGTCAATAAAAACTTCAATGGCTCCCATTTAACGCTGTTTTTGCAAAAAATCTTTTAAAATAACGGAGATATAGCTTGTCAAGAACCTGGTGGGACACCCGGTATTATGTATAGTTTTTAATTTAAAAAAAAAACATTAAAGCTATTGATTTTTCATATGTTTTGCTAAAAAAGTTTAGATTTTTTTTGGAAATTTGAATTTATATTATTTAGAATTAGTTTAAAAGTATAATTAAAGTTTTTCCATCAAAAATTATAATCAAATAGTTTTATTTGTAAAGCAACCCCAAATGCAATACTTTCAAATACATCTATGAAGTACTTCACAGTACTTCACTTAAGTGTAAAGGAACATAATCTGTAGATGATAACTTTTTTTTGTCGTCACTTTTATTTTCGGGGCAACAAAAAATTACAATTTTAAATCAAGCAAATATGGTAATGACTTTTTTTGCGGGACAACAAAAAATTAAATTTGTTTTGTAAAGGAAGCAAATCTGTATGATGACTTTTTTTTCGATAAATTAAATTTTTAATGGAACCAAGGTTTGAGTAATTTTTAGTAATTAATTTTATTTTTGGGACAACAAAAAAATTAATTTGTTTTGAAAAAGAAGCAAATCTGTATGATAATCTTTTTTTTTCGAAAAATGAAATTGTAAGGGAACCATATGTGGAGGTTTGGACTTACCTTTCTTATAAACCTTTCATTTAAGAAGTTAAAAAGAATATTGTAGTGTAGTGTAGGTTAGGGTAAGAATAATCTTGCTAGGGCTGCCCAGTTTGACACTTTAAACTACTTTCAGTATATCTATTTATTGAAACTTTGATAACAAAATTAATATAAACAAAAACAGATTATTGTAACTTTGTTTTTAATTTTACCCATATACGCTTTCTTTTATATAGTTTTTTTTTTAATTCCATGACTTAACTCTAACCAAAATACCATAAATTAAAACTAAAACATTTCTACAGGAAACTATGACTTTGGGGATGGCGGTTCCGATATGCAAGATTTTTTGGACGTTAAATCTTTCTTAAAAACTGCACAGGAGGAAGATTTATTTGCTATAGTCCGTCCTGGTCCATATATCTGCTCTGAATGGGAATTTGGAGGTTTACCAAGCTGGTTATTGCGTTACAAGAATATTGGATTTAGAACTTCTGAACCAGTATATTTGGCATTTGTCAAACGTTACTTTAATATGTTATTACCAATTTTGACTGCATTACAGTTTATGAATGGTGGTCCAATCATAGCATTTCAAGTTGAAAATGAATATGGCGCAGTGAGAAATAAGACATTTAATCCAGATAAAGAATATTTAAAAGCAATTAGAAATATAATGCTTGACAATGGTATTAAGGAGTTACTAGTGACATCTGACGGAGTAAGTGGCAGTAGAGATTACGGTACGTTAACTGAATACTTTTTGCATACAGCGAACTTCGCTCGTAATGCTGAAAAAGAGTTTAATGTACTTAAAGAAATTCAGAAAAATAAACCAACAATGGCTATGGAATTTTGGACTGGTTGGTTTGACCACTGGGCTGAACATCACCATACCAGGGATAACAAGGAATTTAGAGAAGTTTTTGAAACCATTTTAAAGTATCCGGCGTCAGTCAATATGTATATGTTCGAAGGTGGAACAAACTTTGGATTTTTAAATGGGGCCAATCAAGCAACGTCCAAAACCGATAACTCAGATTTGCAGCCTGATATTAATAGCTACGATTATGATGCACCCTTATCTGAAGCTGGTGATTACACAGAAAAATATGACATTACAAAAGAACTTATTGAAAAATATAGTACTGTTAAAACAAAGCTTCCAGAAAAACCTAAACTTATACCTAGAGTTGCTTACGACAGTTTAGATGTTGAACAAGCTATATCAATGAGTAATTTAATTGAGAATAATGTAATTAAAGTTATTAGTCATGTGTTACTTCCCATGGAGCTTTTACCTATTAACAATAATTCTGGACAAAGCTATGGATATATAGTATATAGACAAGAAAATGTAGACCTTCCAGCCAAGTCTGTTCTTAAAATTATGGGACACGTTTGTGATACAGTTATGGTACTTGTAAATGGAAAATTAGTATCTCCAGTTATTAAGATTATGAAAGATTTGGATGGATTTGGAGCTTGGAGAGCTGAAAATTCTTCTTTAGTTTTAAATGAAGAAAAAATTGAGGGAGCAACTATTGATTTAGTCGTAGAAAATTTTGGACGTAATAATTACGGTGGTTTAATGCAATTTTATCAATTTAAAGGTCTTTGGAAAGGAGATGTAACCATAAATGATAAAACGTTCAACAACTGGATACATGTGCCATTTGACTTTAAAAAATCTTGGAATAGAAAAGTAAAAGAACAATCAAATTTATGGATGCCTTCAACGACTGTTACAACTGGTCCAATGTTATATAGAGCAACTTTAACTATTACAGATGATCCACAGGATACATATATCGACATGTCAAATTGGACAAAAGGAATTGTGGTTGTAAACGATTTTGTTTTGAGCAGATATGCAAGTTTTGGACCACAACAATCAATATATTTACCTGCTCCTTTATTACACCAGGGAGAAAATATTATTTTAGTGTTTGAACATTATGTTCCCTCAGATAAGATTGTTTTTTCTACAGATCCTAATTTTTTTATTAAATAATCTAAGTAAATAAATGTTTTAAAAATATTTGAATGTCTATCTAATTTAAAAACTTGATTTTTTAAAGACTGTAAAAAACCATACACGCCTATTATATCTTCTTAATTAAAAAGATAAGCATTGTATCAAAAAAAAATCTTAAATGAGACCAAAAGAACTTTTAATAACACTGTCAAAACTTACCACACTACCACACTACGATTTACTTTCTTAGGACTACCCCCAATTTTTTGTTTTTTTTTTTTTTGAAGAGCACTCCTCTATTTTTATGACCAAAAAAAATAATTCTTTCTGTTGCAGTGGATCGAAAATAGTTTTCTAGGCGTATTTTTGGTCGCTGAACATGAATCCGTCGTTCGTTTTGGCTCATCACGTCAGGACTTTTTTTTAATTCAAAAGAGTCCAAACCATAACTCAGATTTTTTTTAAAATTCATGTCGATAGATATCGAAGCGCTGATTCAAAAAATATAAAAAATATAGGCATATAATACCTTCAGATTAATATTTTGGAAAATATCAGTGAAATAAAATTGTTGAAAAACAAAAAAATATTGGTTTTTAGTATTTAAAAAAAAAAGTGACATGATAGGCCGAAACCGACGACGGATTCGTGTTCAGCGACCAAAGTTTTTGGTCAAAAAATACACCTAGAAACCCATTTCTGATCCACTGCAATCGAATAAAAATTTTGTGGTCCTGTGGAAGTAAATTATATATTGTAACCAATGCCGTATCGAGGGGGTATCTGTTTATTTTCTATACGTGTATTCTTTTATGTAACATATTTTTTAAATAAATATTATTTTTTCTCCTACAGCGCAAGATTTTCTATGGTTTTACTAATTTAAGAAAATTTCTGTATAAGTTCGCTTAATTGGCCATTTTAATCAGTTAAAAAAATATATATGCCAAAATTTTCGCCTGCAGCGCCATTTTAATTCTTTTCCAGATTTGGGAAAAAATGTATTGAATAAAACAGGCGTTCAATAAAAAAAATGTTTGGTTACAATATATTACTTTTCTAGGCATAAAAAAAAGAAATGGGTGACAGGGACAATTTATTATTCTCTTGTTTTTTGCAAAAAAAGTAACAGGGTGGTTAAATAAAATAAAATTGAATTCAAGAAAAAATTAATATCCACATCAACATCCAAAGCCTGTGATTCACCCCATCCCCTTAGAACCCCCCCTCCCATTTCTTTAATATAACCCCTATATATTTTTTTAATTTAATTTAACCATGGTATGTATGTATCACTTTTTTACCTTTTTTTTACAAAAAAAGGAGAAAAATAATAAATTTTCCTGTCTCCCATTTCTTTTGTTTTACCAGGCTTTCCTTCGAGGAAAGTATAAAGTATTATACATCATTAAATTTAGAATTTAGTTCCCTTTTATAAACACAAAAAAAAAATTACAATTACAATAAACATGAATTAATAGTTCTGGGTGTAATTGCTGACACACCTGCTAGAGCATTTTTAAAGTGCTGCAAAAATCCAGGAGGATTTTATGCATGTGAAAGATGCACTACTAAAGGTGTGTTAGTGAAAATAATAAAAAATGGCCAAGAGACCAAAAATACATTCCGTATATATCCTGAAGTTAATGCCGAAATTAGGACCAAAACCTCATTTATAGAAAAAAATCAGCCTGAACACCATTTGTATGACATATTACAAACTTCACCACTAACTGAACTACCAAATTTTGATCCAATTAAAAATGTTGTTCTTGATTCTATGCAGAGAGGGAGGCCGCAGTAGAAGACATGATCATGTCAATTGATTTTTTAATTAAACTTTTAAAGTTTTTTTTATATTATAGTTTGGTTATCACTGTGCACAGTTAATATGTTTATTTTTTCAAATTAAATCTTTTCTAAAATATATATTGGTATATTATTTTATGAGACTTTCTAACAGTCGGGTCTGCAAAAATACTAAAAATTGCTTGAGCAAATATAAAAATACCTGGTCAAGATGGACAAAGGAAAATTATATTATAGCATTTTTACTATTAATATTAATTATTATGGAAGTAAAAAAGGACAATTCAGTAAAATTATCAAAACATCATTTTATACATCATCTTCTTTAAAGTACTGGGCTAGGTGACATCCCTACTCATCACATCCCTACTCACACACATCTTTTCTCAGTGAGCAGTTTTCACACGCATCTCTACTCACACACAACTCTGCTCAAACACAACTCTACTCACACACAAATATACTCATTGTTATTAACAAGATGACTTTAAAGTCATCTTGGTCATTAACATTGATTGACTTTGACATTTATTTGATAAGAACTAGGGTAAAATGGCGAAACAAAGCACTAATATAAATTTATTAATATTTTTTTCTGCAATTCAGCTTATAAGTTTGTCCATTGCAAACATAAGGTTTATTACTTATAATAGTAATAGGGAAATAAACAAAATTTGTTTGCAAAGATAAAGTTAAAAGCTGATTTACGGAAAAAATATTAAATAAAATTTAGTTGGTGCTTTCTTCCGCCATGGTATCCTAGTTCTATCGAGACTGGTCCATTCTTGGCTATCAGGACTGGGCCATTCTTCACTATCAGGACTGGGCCAGTCTTGGCTATCAGGACTGGGCCAGTCTTGGCTATCAGAACTGGGCCAGTCTAGGTTTTCAGTAAAGGACCGAAGTTATCATTGGGATACTCAACCAAAGCTGGGCCAGTCCTGGTAATCAGGACTGGCCCAGTCTTTGAGTATTGACTGCCAGTACTGCTCCAGTGCTGGCCCCATTGTTAGCTCCTGTATGGGTGTTCTTAAGCTAAAAAATAGTAACTCCAAATAAGTTTTTTATTATGAAAAAAAATATTAGTGGCATATCGGACAGACAATTTTTTATCACCTAATATACTAAAATAAAATTAGAAGGATGTAAAGCATTAGTAAAACAGTTTTTCGAGCAGTTTTTTTTTGCATTATTATATTTTTGTTTGACGCTAGGTTTACCGGAAACAGCCAAAAAAAAACTGCTGCCAACAAAATAATACTTTTCCCGGTAAGTACATTAAAACAATTGTTTTTGGAAAACAAAAAAAAATAAAATTAAAATAGATGTTTTTAAAAAAACTTGTTTTTACCTTGTTTTACTCCCTTATCCCACACCGAATTTTATCATAAACAATCCCAGCCCAGAACTTTGGATAATCAACCTATGGCCCAAATTTGTCTTTAGCTCAAAGCGTTCTCGAGTTATCGTGGTTATAAATTTTCCGGACAGACCGACAGACAGACCGAGACACAATTTTTTTTTGACGGAAATCATCTTTTTTTTGGATATGAAACGTCGAGAAACGTGAAAAAAAGCACACCAGACTTTCCTTGGGGAAAGTAAAATTTATTTTTAAAAGGTAATTTAAAAATGAATTTTTGTATTTTTGGGTTGTTTTTTCTTTATCTTGTCACATACTGCTTTTTAGTTTGGCATTCCTAAAAATTTTGACTACGAGATACTAAACTAAAAAGCAGTAAGTGCCATTTTTTATTTAAATAAATAATTAATGATTGCGTACTTATGTCATAAAGGTACTTTAAACCCAAAGTTATACGCCCACTTTCTCGATTCTAGCTATAACACAAGGGGGTGGCTAAGACAATTTACTGTTTTTGCCATTATCTCAGTTTTATTAAATATGGAGTTACTGCTTTTTATGGTAGTAGGCAGATTACCATTCGGCATTTTCACCATTGCTTAAGTCCGGCTTTGTATATCTGTAAGCGACAATATGGGCCCCTTTCTGACGGGAGTCCACTAGCATGACCACCTTAATATTTAATTTAAATAATTTAAATATGCATTTAATTAAAATTAATTTAAAGCAATGAGTGTCTGTCTATATAGCACAACCAATATAAATAAGTGTATTTTAACCTAAACCAGTTTATGAGACCTAACAAGCAACATAAAGAACACTCGCTATGATAAAAGTAGTTCAAATAATGTTTAGTTTAAATATACTACTATGTCTAACGGTGAAGCCATCTTTGTGCCACAACATCAAAACAATGGACAAGAATCTTCCAAGTTTATATGAATATTATACTGAAAATGGAATTAAATCAGGATTATCTGATAAACAACCACATTTTCTACTAAATGAGGAGAATATTACATTATACAGTGGTGCTATACATTATTTTAGAGTGCATCCTGAATACTGGAGAGATAGGTTAAGAAAACTAAGGGCTGCAGGGTTAAATACAGTAGAAACGTATGTACCATGGAACCTACATCAACCTGATGAAAATAAGTTTGATTTTGGAAGTGGTGGGTCAAATTTTGAAAAATTCTTAGATATTAAAAAGTTCATTGACATCGCTAAAGAAGAGGATTTGTTTGTTATTGTTCGCCCAGGGCCATATATATGTGCAGAATGGGAATTTGGAGGGTTGCCCAGCTGGTTATTACGTTATCCCAAAATGAAAATACGCACTTCTTGCAAAAGCTATATGGAAAAGGTACAAATCTATTTTAAACAACTTTTTAATATATTAAAACCTTTACAATTTACAAATGGTGGGGCTATTATAGCTTTTCAAATTGAAAACGAGTATGGTAACACTAAAAACGGCGATGAACCTGTCGATACGTATTATTTAGAATTACTAAAAGGCATTTTTATTGATAATGGTATAAAAGAACTCCTTTTCACATCCGACACCCCATCTAATGGGTTTTCTGGAACACTCCAAAATGTTTTGGCGACCGCCAACTTTCAAGACAATCCTGAAGAAGAGTTGAATTTATTGAAAAAATTTCAGCCCGGAAAGCCTTTAATGGTTATGGAATTCTGGACTGGCTGGTTTGATCATTGGACCGAAAAACATAGTACTAGGGATGCAACAAAATTTGGAACTACATTACAAAAAATTATTGATATGGGCTCATCTTTTAATTTATACATGTTTCATGGTGGCACTAATTGGGGTTTTATGAATGGAGGTAACGTTAAAGATAACACTACTGATAATAGTGCATATCAATCAGATACCACAAGTTATGATTATGATGCACCCCTGTCTGAAAATGGGGAATATTCTGAAAAATATTTTAAACTGAGAGATATTTTACAAAATCGCGATGATGTTAAGAAGTTTAGGCAACCCAAAATGCCCGAGATTGTTAAACGTGTTGCATATTCCGAGGTTGAAATTACAGGAGAAATAAGTATTGATAATTTAATTAACGAGTCTGACGAGAAAATTGAAAGTAAAGACCTTAAGCCTATGGAATTAGTGAAAAGTGGACAAAGTTATGGATATATTGTTTACAGAATAAAAAATATTATTATTCCTGCAAATTCGGTACTGAAAATTGAAGGTCATGTTTGTGATACAGTAATGGTACAAATAAATGGCATACTTATTTCAAATGTTTTAAAAAAACAATCCGATTTGGAAGGATTTGGTTACTGGAGAAAAAAGGATTCAACGCTTAATTTAGGGGCGCAGGAATATAAAAATTCAACTCTAGATTTAATAGTAGAAAATTTTGGAAGAGTTAATTACGGAAAATTAAATCAGTTTAATCAGTTTAAGGGACTGTGGCAAGGAAATCTTTTAATAAACGATAAAGTCCAAAGTGATTTTGAAATAATTCCTTTAAAATTTAAAAAAAAAGTTAATAATTGGAGTCAACCCAAATTTGAGACTGGTCCAGCTTTATATAAAGCCATATTACGCATTGAAAACGAACCTGTGGATACTTATATTGACCTTAGGGGTTGGAATAAGGGTTTCATAATTATTAACGATTTCGTTTTAACTAGATTTTTGAAACTGGGTCCACAACAAACGGCGTATTTGCCTGCACCATTTTTGAGAAAAGGAGACAACGAAATTTTAATTTTCGAACACTTTTCTCCTTCTAAAAAACTGAATTTCACAACTAAACCTATTTTTGAAACATTGTAAAACTATTTCTATAATTATTAATCTGAATAAAACATTATTATTTCTTTATTGTGTATTTTTTATTGGCTGCTCATTACCGAAGTCATTACTATAAATTAATCATAATTATATCCTTGGTTAATAACTACCATTATGGTTAGGGCATTTTAAAAAACACAATTACCTCCTCATATCGAGAAAATACAAAAACCAAATTCTGTAGCGAATTTTAGCATAAAAAACTTAAAAATTAAAAATATATATATATATATATTGTTTTATTTTTTTTACTTTTATTTTTAATCAAATATATATGCCGAATTTTACCTGAAAAAAACTTAACTTGGAATCCACCTACTTTATTAAAAATTTAAAACATTAATTTTTTTTATTCAGTTTTCAAACTATGTGAGAGTCAATATTGTTTTTATAAGCTAAAGTTTACACCGAATCTTGTTTCGATTTAAAAAAATACAACAGTTATTTTTTTTTAATTTTTAAATGCAAAGTTACATGTCAAATTTCGTTTGTTTGAGCTTATATATTCAGATAATTATAATTAAACTTTTGTATTTTGCACGCTATTTTATACCACCAGATATACCTATTTAATTCAAAAAATCTCCTTGTACATTTTTTCTAAGAAAATGGAGTACTTTTATAAAATGAGTGACTTGTGTAAAGACTATATTTCCTAAATAAACAAAAAATGTATTTATTTATTTATTGTAGAAAAGATACACAGAATCATAATCAAAGTTTGAATCACTGTTAAATTTGGGCAAGCAAAAGTTAGCTTGGCTTTAATCGTTGTGAAATTTTAATAAAAGCCAACTTCTTTTTTACCTCTGTTAACGTTTGTGATTGGGGTTTAAAAACAAATCCGTAATTCTGATTGGTCTACATAATATCATATCATATTTATGCAGCTCATTCTATAATAAGAATTAGGTACTGCAACCCCTTAAAAAGATTCGAATTCAAAATAAATCAGTAACTGGAACAATCACAGATTAAAACAGATTCTAAACACAACGTTGCAGATTAAATGGATAGAAAAAATCCATTCCTTTAATCCGTGTTCGTGGTCTAAAGAAGCCCGGCAGAGCATCCTATCCATTGAAAATCTTACAATATATAATGTATAATATGTATACAATTTCCTTTTAATAATTTACTTTAACATAAAAAAGGCTTTGTATATGTTCTACATAAAACAAATCAACAAAAATGCGATATCTATGTATATATGATCTAATGTGCTTACATCGGGCCTCCCACTTGCACACACATTCCAAACATATTTCCCGTAGCCACAGATCCGTGCTTCAAACTTAATTTGTACTCTACATACAAAGTTCTCGGACTTTCATATGTCCACTTCTTTGAAGTTGATGCCATATAGCTATTACATTGCAACCAAAGATGTTATATAATGAATATGTTTCTGATATATAATAAGGATATACTGCATTTCATCTTTACTTTATGTTAAATTATACATCACAGTTATGTGTTTTAAAACTTCTATGCAAATTAAGCATCAAAACATGTTATATAATGGATGTGTATGTATCTGATGTATATTAAGATATAAAAATATCATGTCAGTGTCACGTCATATAAGTTAAAATATTTAATTTTTACATAATGAAACTAAATGGTAATTTTGGTAAAGTGTTTTTTGAAAACGACCATGAATTGATTTGATGAGATATTTAAAGATATGATCAGAAATCCTGATAGAAAATTTGTTGTGATCCACTACTAAAATGTCCTTGTTAAATTATGTTTTGTCAAAATTAATGGAGAGACCATAGCACAAGCATGAAGCTTATTTGGGGATTCTCCATGACTATGTGTAACTTTTCTAAAATAAATAATAATAAAATATTGCATGTGTTCTATTAATGTCACATAACCTGTTATACTGCCAATACATGAATGCTATATATGAAGTTATATGGAAAATTTTTCCTAAATAATCTCTCTTTGCCACCCCAAGTAACAAAACAGGTATAAAAGTTGACAAAAAGTCTAATTATCGAGACTTTTTGTTCACTTTTTTACTTGTTTTGTTGCTTGGGATGTTGCTGATATAAGTGTTTTACTGAGTATAAGCTTTAAGTACTAGTATATTTTAAAAACTGACAGCATTAGCCACCTTCAAAAAAAAAATGGGTCTGCAAATAAATTAATGCTTTTCTAACCTATCAATATTTTTGTATTGCTATATCTCTGAAAGTGTTAACCCAAAAAAAAGATGATTAGTTTGATTGAATTATAAAAGCGAGAGAATATTTTTTTGTGGGTATTTATAACCTCAAATGGTGGTTGTGACAAGTGACATATATTAGCCTTTCAGCAGTTTGCTAGCAAAACCTATCATTTGATGACATTTGATTAGTTTCGCTGTTTCCATTGGACGCACTAATTGAGATAAAAGTAAAAAAAAAAGAATGCTTAAAATTACTTTAACTGTTAGTGAGATATTGGTTTAGCAACTCAAAGTTGGATTGCTGCGAATAGTAGATTTAACTCGAGATTAAATAATCCCATCTCTATCACAAATTAATCATCAAAAAATTATATACTTAATAATACGCGCGAATATCTCTGGTAAAACAAGGCAATTATACAAATTAAGCAGAGTCAAATCGGTCAAATCAATCAACAAAAATAATTTTCCTCTATTTTTAACTATATCACAATTTAATTATACGAAATATGAGTGATTCTTAAAATGTATTCATAAATATTTATTATATGGAAGACTATTATATTCTAAAGAAAGTACCTATGGTCTGTTTCATCAAGCAAGAGAGTAAATTAAAAATCACTTAGTAAATACCTTTACAACAGGTTTAAATAGTATATGTTTGTATATAGAATATAGTTATGTTGTATAAAATAAACTGCGCAGTATATTCGCACATCCAATATTCGAATCTGTTTTGAACATATTCACTGTGCGATTTTTAATTTACTATCTTGCTTGATGAAACAGACCATAAAAGAAAACAAAAAAAAAAGTCATCAAGAAATCTTTATTCCTTATGTTATAGATATTTGATAAAAGAAAGCATCAATTTAAAATAACAACAGTTTCTGTAATTTCTAGAAAGATTCCCAATTAAAAAAAAAAATACTTATTTATAAAAAAAGTTAATAACAACAATAATAATAATAATAATAATAATAATAATAATAATAAAAAATAATGTGCGTGCACAAGCTCAAAGAAATCATATTTTGGGAAGTGGGTATATCAAGTGGAAACCTACACAGTGCAACCCTGTTAAGAGTAGGTTTTTTGGACTGACCACACAAATTTTCTTTTAGTTATTGATAGTAGACTACCCCCTCATTACATATCACTAATCACCTAAATCGCAGCTGCTCCTTCTTGGGAGATTTTTAGCTTTTTCTGTTTTTTAACTTTTTTTTGGTATTATTAGAAAAAAATAAATTTTCATTAATACTTTAGCAGTGTCGTATGTATGTAAAGGCAGTCTATGGTCTGTTTCATCAAGCAAGATAGTAAATAAAAATCGCACAGTGAATACTTTTACAACAGGTTTGAATAGTATATGTTTGTGTATAGAATATAGTTATGTTTTATAAAATAAACTATGCAGTATATTCGCACATCCAATATTCGAATCTGTTTTGAAAATGTTCACTGTGCGATTTTTAATTTACACAGTATCAACAACCAAAAAAAAAAATTGGGTGATCATTCCAAAAAGCCTAAACTCTCACTGTGCGTCATCGAAAATTTATTGACCGAAAACTACCCTCAGCACGATCCGAAAATTTTGAAAAAAATAGGGAATGGTCTCCCGGTAGTACTTTACATAACAGCGTAAAAATTATTTGTTAGATCAATTTTTTTATATTTATTTTTAACTCTTACCCTCCAGGGTGTCACAATTGTGACTTTACTTCTTTATATTTTCTTTAAGGCAATATTAATCCAAAATACTTTTATAGACGTTCTATGTATGCAAACAAATATGCAAATTTAATTCAGTATAATACAGCTAGTGGTACCACTATGGTACCCAAGTACTCCCACCAATTTTTTTTTCAAAACGGTCCATCCGTTCACGATACCGGGTGTTCCACCAATCAGGTTCTTGACAAGTTATATCTCCGTTATTTGAAACCCACCCTCTTGGAACCACCTCCAACTATCAAAGTTTTTTAAATAGCACTCCCCTATTTTACTAAAGAATATGAAAGCACATTTCATTTTAAATTTAACCAGAAAATTTTCCAAAAACTTACGTTAAATTTTACCCAAAAGAAAATTGATTAATATATCCAAAACCAACTCATAATAACCCACTCTCCTGGAACTACCCTCAACTTTGTTTTAAATACCACCCTTCTATTAATAGCCCCTTAAAATCTAATAATAAATGGTTGAATTCAGAATAAAGTGCACTTTCATAGTCTTTAATAAGAATTAGGGGGTACTATTTGAAAAACAGAAGTTGGGGTTAGTTTCAAGGGAGTGAGTAAGCAAGGGGCGGTTTTGAATAAGTCAGTAAAATATTCTTTGGCATCCGAGACATCGAGGGCAAACCGAGTATGTTAGCGTGAAAGATATTTTCTAAAAAGCACATTTTTTTCAAAAACGGCTCTGACGATTTTTAAAATTTTGGTCTTATTTTTTTAATTAGAGCTCATATAACAAACTCCAAAAAGAAAAAAAAATGGAATTTGTCATGTCATTTAAAAGTTCTGCTAGTACACCATGCAAGTTTTATCAGTTTTTGTTTTGAAGAATTCTCTTCCACCCACGCAAAGTACGAACCGACGTGCGTAGATGACGCTACAGGCGTCGTTCGCGTCGCGGCGCCCAGCGCCGGGCAAGGCGCAGACTGCTAAACGCGACGAATTTCAGTGAGTGACATGATACTATCTAAACAAGTGCATAAAAAACAACATCCTCGTGGAGAGACATGTATAACGATGAATATTCGACAGGCAGTAAGATTATTTGTGGTAAGTCGTAGATTCTAAATAAAGCTAGAGTTTTAGCGTGTTTCAGCACAATTTCAGATGGTTTTATAACCAGAAATCATGTCTAAAAGCGTCGATATCAAGCTGTTTTACAAAAATGAAAATTGTCTAAAAATTTACCGTTTTAAATACGAACACGTTTATCCTTTTAACTTAAAATTGTCTTAGAAGTGTGTGTGACCTATTTTAGTAGTTTTTGCTTATACTTTAACGTAATTTTGCTTTCATATGGTCTTAAAGGTTGGGTCTTGCGAAACATGTGGCCAACCTGATATTTGCCGGGAAATGTAACTAAATTGCGTCATACATATTCCTTACATATCAGTTTTTTAACTAACTTAATAGCAATTATCTCTAAAATTAAGAGAAAATTAAATTCTGCAAAAAGAATTTTAAATGGCACATTAAGAACTACAAATAACTCAAAAAAAAGTTCCCCCTCAACTCCTCTTAGGACTTACCGTAACATTCTTTTTTGAGCATATTTTTTTAACTTTTCTGTATTGGGCTCAGTGGCGTAAGTACATATTGTACAAAAAATGGTCTACGGCTCCTCTCTATAAACCTTTTTGGTACTATTTACTTTCTGATCAGAATTTTAAGAAAATCATATTTTAATACAATTTACCAAATATGAAATTAAGTATATGGCCTTTAAAGAGAGCCTCTTTTTCAAACATCTGTAACTTCGATGGAATTGATAAAATGTAACGTATAAGTGCTCAAATTTTTGTTTGGTAATGAACTTGTGCAAAAAGCAAGATTTATTCTTCTAGAAGCTAAACATTCCCTTAAACAAAAGGTTAACTAGGGTTACTTGAATTGGATTTTATACCAAACTTTCACACATTTTATTAAACGTAACTGACTGGGTCCCTTTAACTCGATTTTTCTTGAGATACTTTATGATTTACTACTTTTTTTGGTGCTGGGGGGGGGGTATTTTAACCCTCTCTGTGGGGGTGGATTTTCATACCACTTTGCGTGTTTTTTATGTTTTATATTACAGAAAAATGTGTTTTTTTAAATATTTAGAATTTTTTGTTTTTAACCCTCTTAAAGGGGTTAAAAAATTAAAAAAACTCAAAATATTTAAAAATATACATTTGTAATAT
The DNA here is from genome assembly GCA_958510825.1 of Brachypterus glaber. NCBI lineage: Eukaryota > Metazoa > Arthropoda > Insecta > Coleoptera > Kateretidae > Brachypterus > Brachypterus glaber. The sequence continues at coordinate 34,738,730 of OY294048.1, forward strand.
AAAACATAAAAAACGTAAAGGGGTAGATTTGATAAAAATCCACCCCCACAAAGAGAGTTAAACTAGCCCCCAAGTAACAAAAAAAGTAGTAAATCATAAAGTATCTCAAGAAAAATCGAGTTAAAGGGATCCAGTCAGTTATGTCTAATAAAATGTGAGAAAGTTTGGTATACTTTGTGCCAAAGTCAAGATCAAGTTTTAGCAGTTTTTTTTTTCGATTGTAAACTTTAAAACATACTAAATAAAATCCAATTCAAGTACCTAGTAAACCCATTGTTTAAGGGGATGTTTAGCTTCTAGAATAATAAATATTGCTTTTTACACAAGTTCGTGACTAGACAAAAATTTTGAGCACTTATACGTTACATTTTATAAATTCCAATCGAAGTTACAGATGTTTGCGGTCACACTTTTCAAGGGCACACCTCAGTTTTTAAAACATAAATTGATTTTTTAAACCTTTTGGTACATTACAGTAGAGTCTCAATAGAATGAACTAATTGAAGAACGGCTTTGTCATTCCACCGAGTTTGTTCACTATTTAGAGTGCAGGTAAAAATACACATCAGTGATACTTTCAGTGTATTTATTACATTAACAACTTAACATTTGAAGCTATAAAGTACATGATCTTAATAATAGGAGGAAGTCCCTATTTACGGTACCGTACCTATGGTTTGTGTAATTTACTCTAGCGAGACATAATTTGTTCACTATTCAGAGGTTAATGTAATATTTTAATATTTTTGTGTTCCTGCAGTGGATACTATACTATATGGTATGTTCACTATATGAAGACTCTACTGTATTTCCAAGTAATTAAATTATTGGTATTTATATTCGCACCTCAGGCAAAATTTTGTAAAATGTTTGATGGTCCTACATTTTTTTAACACCTCAAAACATAAAAATTACTTAATTTTTTTTAAAACTTTTAGTATAAATTTTCTCATATAACTAGATCACTGCGCCGTGGTGCATCGCATGCTTTTTTTTATTTTCAGGTTCACACATTTTCCAAAAAATTTAAAAAGAAAATTTTATATATTTTTTATTTTTTTTAAAAACGCTCTTCGGGGAGAGCGATTAGAGGGCAGAGGGTACACCTCCACTGATAGCTCAGTGGAGAAGTGCATTCCACACCTCCACTGAGATAAACTTCACTTTAAAACTATTGTCAAAGAGAACTGTTGGTTAATCTTAACCCCTTCCGCTTCATTATATCCATGTAAGGATATTTTTAGGTATATCAAAATTTACCACAATATCCGCAGCTGTACAGTTGGATATTCGTATAGAGGATTATCCGTAAAAATTTTAATCTGGTATAATGCCATATACCTTGAAAAACCGGCTGAGGCAGGAGGGGTAAAAGCTGAAGGTATGAACTTTACAGAAAAGTAATTACTAAAATCGCAGCTGGTCCGATTCTCAAGATAATGGTTAAAGTCCTCCATCATTAACAATAGTATTTCATAAATTAAATTATATATTTCTTGTAGTTTTTTTTTGCACCGATTCTAAATCGGTGTTTGAAACGTCGAAAAAGCATTAAAAACTGTATTTTTTAGGTTAAATCAGAGCCGTAACTGGGGGGAGGGCGAGGGGGCTAAGCCTTCCCTGGCCTTGCTTTGAGCCCCCCCTGGCGTTTTCGTTAAACCCCCTGGCATTTTTTATTTTTTAAACCGCCTACCTATGCACTTTTAACCTTATTTAATAAAAAATCTAGTGATCATGATGTCTGAGGAAATTCAAGCAATTAAAAATAACTCATTCTAAAGTCATTTTAACCTTCAGATTACTATTTTTATGCCTGCGGCGCTGTAGATTATGTATGTTGTAATCACAAAAAAAACAAGCGAGCCTCTGCGCCAGCCAAAATTTTTAGCCAAAACCAAATCTATGAGAAAATTGTAATTAAAATAATTTGCTTATAAAGGGTGTTTTATAAAATAAAAAAACAGTTTTCCCAACTACTCTACCAATTTTCCAACTCTGCCACTCCATTTTCCCAACTATTTTCTAGCTGGACAGTGGATTTTCTCAACTTGAGAATGGTTTCTAGAGAGTCCGCTATGCCCAGAGTGCGGAGAGGATGAAACATCCTCTCATTACTTAGCCGAGTGTGTCAGATACGACAAGATCAGGTTGCAAGTCTTTGAAACTCAAAGGCTCAACCAAGAGGAACTAAGAGATCTCCCCTGGGCCAATATCCTGACCTTTATTGAGAGGACGGGCAGGATCAAGGACTCAAATTAGTAAATGGCTGGGATTGCCTGGGGTGACAAAAAAGGCCAGAAATGACCTAGTTGTCCGGCTTTGGCCAACCCAAAAATTTACTACTACTACTACTGAAAATGGTTGTGGGGGTGGTATAGTATGTTCTCAGTGTGTGAACATTCTAACTAACAGACCAACCCAAACCATGCATGGAAATTTTTATTTCTGGAGATTTAGCTGTACTTTTGTCCTCTATTTTGTTATAGTTTTTAATTCTGATGATTAAAATTATAATTGCTACAAATATATTTTTTCTCTGTGTATATAAATGTATATTTAAAGTTTAACCTACACTTAGAAATAGCGACAAATAATTTTTGACAAATTTATAACTATGAATGAAACTTTTGAGGCAAAATAAACTGTATGAACTGGTGCACGCGTGTACCTTATTACCATGGTACCAGCTTATTACTCTGGTACCACCTTATTGACATAGAAACTTTTTTTTACTATGCTCTCCAAAAAGAATTAGGGCATCGGTTTTTTTATTGTTAAATATACGTTTATTTCTTCTTCTACTATGTAGAATACATATTACTTTTTCCTCTACTGCACCCTGTTTATTTTTTTTTAACCAAAACCGTAGAGTGAATATAAGCCAGAACTATTTCTTGTTTTTAACCTTAAGTAGATCTACAATGAAACTAAAATTATGAAGATAACCAGATTTTTTCCAAAATTTTTGGTTTACATACTTTCCAAATTAGATGCGGACACCGTTTTTTTTTTAGTTTTTACTTCACCCCACCACATTTTTGAAAAAAAAAATAGTTTTAAAATATACTAGAAAAGCTCTTTTCAACGAAATATATATCGCACGTAGCTAAAAAAATCAAAATATTCTCCTTACTTTTTTGTTTTGTTTTGCGCTTCCTTTTTTTTTAAACCAAATTTATTTATTGTTATTGACCTTTTATTAGGTCTATAAGCAGTTTTTAATGCTAAGATTTTTGATTTCGTATTAGTTTTTACCCCCAACACAACGCATATTTAAAAATAAAAAAATACAAAAAATAATACTGTACTAAAAAATATGTATTCATCGTTACCAATATATGAAAAAAAAATTAAAATCATCCTACTATTTTTTGGTATCCCTCTTAATTATTTTTTTTAAACCAATGGTATTTAATATATTTATATTAACCTAAAGTAGCTCTAAATAATTATATTTCTAAAAATGTTTGTACTTGAGCCACAGAAGGAAAGACACCTTTTTACGATTTTTTGGTCCCATCGGCATATTTTTTTTAAATGTGTTTAAAATAATATCACCAATCGATTTAGAATACCATTTTACGTACTAGGTTCAAATATTTATTTATAAAACAATGACGAAAAGTTACATTTTTCGATTAGAAGCCGAGGGCCTCCGGCCCGAGGGTAATAAACCTACGAAACTAAAATTTATTTTATTTCGTGTATTATACAAAATTTTTTATTCGATTGTTACTAATTATAATATATTATTAAATTATATTTAATTCTAATTTACAGAAATATTTCTTTTTACTGTCTTATTACCTATATAGTTATCTATGATAAATTGCTATCCAGTCAAACCGCTAAAACAAAACAATTGAATAAAAAGGGCTAGTTTAACACCAATAACCAGCATTTAAAGCGAGTGTCCAACAGTAGCTGTGTTTTTCTTTATAAATATTACAGTAAAGGTAAAATATCTTATTTAAAAAAAGCTTAAAAACAACGAGTTTTAGTTAGCGGCAAAAAAATTTTGGCCGCAAAGTCTAACTTTCGCCCGCAGAACATGAACAAAAAGTGTCGATTTTCGAATTAATCGAATAAAAAATCATTTAAATAGCGTTTATAGTTTAGCAGCTAAAAGGCCCCTCGAGCATAAACGTAATACTTCAGCACCATTTTGCTGAAGTAATAAAATATAAATTAAATTAACTAATATGCGTATTTAAAGAATATCTAACCCACTGGCAATTTTCCAAAACTTGCAAACAATTTAAGTTATTATTTTGTTTTTATATTATTCACAACGCGCAGCTGCGCAGGTGCTAGAACAGTATATTACGGTCGTTAAGAGCTTTTTAAAGTTGTCAAAAAACGTACCAGACAAAAACATTTTGGATACAAATGTGCTTCATAAAAAACTGAGTAACTAAAATATTCGTCTCTGGCCGTTCATTCGTCCGTCCGATATCACGTTTTTTTGTAAGCACGATAACTTAGGAAGGAATTATCCAATGAACTCGAAATTTTCACAAAAAATCAAGTTAGGAAGATCCCTATTGTTTTGAAAAAAATCTTTACATAAAAAAAAAAGTTATGTGGGTCGAATAAAAAAAATCGAAAAAACTGAAGGAAAAGTCGCATTTTTCAGGGAAGATTACTTTTAATATAAAGATCAATCCTACCAATTTAAACAAAAAAATCCATTCAAAAACAAAAAAGTTATAGGAGCACAACTTGACAAGAAATAGTTATTTATGTTACTAGTGGGTAAAGTAAGATATTGCCCATGAGAATTAACCTGCGAGACGTCAGCCAAGCAGGTTAATTTTCGAGAGGGCAATATCGGTTTACCCATGAGTGCCATACAAGGATTTATCCAATAAATAGCTTGGGAATTCATATTTTTATTAAAAATTTTAATGACATTTACAAGAAAATAATTTGACAAGTGATAGTTGAGTGGGTAAAATAAATAATTATCCACTCAATAAAGTAAAAGCCACACGGGGGTTATTATTAAGTTTATCTATTTAAAATAAAGCTGGTAATTGTCTTATTATCTGTTTGTATTGGATAAATAATATTATATATATATATATATATATATATATATATACCATTGATTCAAAAACTTAAATCTGGAGACTGGATACAAAATTGGTATGCTGACGATTCAAGTTGTTTAGGAAAACTTTTAGAAATTAGGAAGTGGTTTAATCTTTTGCAAGAAGAAGGACCTAAGGTTGGATATTATCCAGAACCTGCTAAAAGTTTTTTAGTAGTAAAAGAAGGTATGAAAGAAAATGCAGTAAATATATTTCAAGATTTACCAATTCAAATTGTTTTATCCAAGAGGTTTTTGGGCGGTGTCATTGGGCCAAGTCATTTAAAACAAAATTATGTAAAAGAAAAAGTCCAAAAATGGGTAGAATATATTAAGAAATTAGGAAATGCAGCCAAATCTAGTCCACAAGCAGCTTATACAGCTTTTACCAAATCTTTACAATTTGAAGGACTTTTATGCAGCGAGTAGTTAAAAGTAACTGTGAAGAATATGTCCCTATTCGTGAAGCAATAAGAGAACATTTAACTCCAGCTATATTAGGATGGGAAATATCTAATATTGAACATCAGCTTTTCGATTTACCAGTCAGATTAGGAGGATTAGCCCTAAATGATCCTGTTAAAACATGTGAAGATGCTTATCAAGTGTCATCAAATACAGTTAAAAAATTAGTTGAATGCATAAAATTAAAGGAGCCTCTCGATATTCGTGAATATGAAAATTCATTAAAATCTAGTTTAAAAGAAAAAATATCTAGAATTAAAACAAAAGAATTAGATGATAGTAATATTATTATTGATTCCTTGCCACAAAAACAACAACGTACTTTACGGCGCATTGTTGAATCAAAGGCTTCTCAATGGTTGACAGTAATTCCAACTGCATCTGATAATTTTGATCTGTCACCAATACAATTTCGGGATGCCCTTTCATTAAGATACAGCCATCAACCAGCAGGTCTACCAACAAAATGCGATGGATGTGGAGAGAATATGAATATTACACATGCCCTTGACTGCAAAAAAGGAGGTCTAATAAAACATGGCCATGATAATCACAGAGATAATTGTGCAATGTTAGGAAATTTATTATGGAATGGAGTTTCAACAGAACCAATATTAAGAGAGTCGGATTCTTTAACAAACACTTCTGCATTGATCGCAGATATAAAAATAAATGGAGTTTGGGAGTCTGAGAGGGCTGCGTTTTTTGATAATCGCATTGTAAATGCAGACGCATCCTCTTACCTCTCCTTAGACTGGTCTACTATTTCGTATAATCATGCACATGAAAAACACAGGAAATATGATAGAGTTACTGAGGACATTAGAGGATCTTTTACACCTTTAGTTTGCTCGTGTGATGGTGCTTTAGGCAAAGAGTATGAAATGTTTTTAAAGCGATTGGCAAACGGCCTTTCTGAAAAATGGAGTAAACCATTTTCGAATGTGGTTAGTTGGGTTAGAGTCCAGACTCAATTTTCCATTATTCGAAGTATTTCTTTGAGACTTAGAGGAAGAAGAAGAAAATTAAGAAGCCTAGGTTTGGAAGATGGTGCGGCTCTTCCAATAATCTTTTGAATAATTGAAAATTGATTTTTTGGAATTATTCCATTTTGTGTATTTTGGAGATTTCTTATAAATAAAATATTTGATATTATATACTGTAGTAAACTTTAATAGTAAGTAACAAGTAGTATGCAACTTTTTCTAAGTGTTTAGTTGCTTAAAAACTTAAGTAATACACTATACTTTTCTTACGACCATGAAACAAACATCAAAACTAACAACTTTCTTATTTATTCCGCATTTTAATAATTATTTTGGAAAATATAATATAAAATTCACGGTGAAGAGTATATAATGGAATGCAAAGCATCAAAAAGCTTCGCGGCTTGTTTATATTCTGTGCCTACCTTCAGGTCCGGCTTGAATTATGTACCAGGGTGCTTTAAAAATAGGTATCTCGAAATTTTATTGATAGTACAGTAGTAATAAATTCAGATAAACAATTACGATAATTGTAAGTTGAATATACTAACCCTGGTAGAAAAGTACATAAATCTAACTTAACATAACATTAGATTAGTGACATTTTTATGTTTAGTCTCAAACGTTATACAAAAACGTTATAAAATATATAAATTTAAGCTTAAAAACTAACGTTTGACAAAAACGTTATAAAATATATAAATCTAACCTTAAAAACTAACGTTTAACAAAAATGTTATAATACATAAATCTAAAGTTAGTTTCCCAACTGAATTCTAACCTTTTTCTAACCTTATTCTAACTTTAAATATTTTTTAAATTTTCATTATTAATACGTAAGCTATAATAGAAAATACTCATTTCAGACAGCTATGTGCCTAGGTTTGATAATTATTTATTATTTCTATAATAAGTTTAAAAAAATATCCCCCAAAAGTCAAAATTATAGTAAGTCTGGCAAAGCTATACTAGAATTGAAAAAATATTTTAAGATTCTGAATGTATAAATAAATATTAACTAACTAAATATACAGTTTTTCTGAGAGTTAAATGTATTTATCGAAGTATAACAGCATATTACACGAAAAATATTTAGGGCCACCTAAAAAGATGGCTATTTTATAAATAAATGTAACGAAATTATGTTTAAAAATATTATCATTGCTACAATATATTAAGATTTATTTATATGAATATATTTGTCTCCAGCTGCCATTTTATGATGCAGGTAGAAAATTTCCTAGTTGACCACGCCCCCTCCGAAAGTTAGAAATTAAACGTACTTATAACGTATTTCTATTTCTAACTAAAAATTTAACGTTAGATTAACGTTTGTAACTAACGTTTGATTCTAACGTTAAAAAGGGGGACATTTGCACGTATTTTATAACGTACTTTTATACAGTTTTCTAACATTATAAAAACGTTATTCTAACGTTAAATTTCTACTAGGGAAGGCCAATTTTTTGATATGTGTAAGGGGGTTATCGGAGAATTTTAAATCCGAATTTTTGTATTGCTATGTGATGGCTTCCGGTCGCCATATTGGAAAACACGAATTGCTCCATATTTCCGAAACTATTAGCTTAAGCGAAAAAGTTCCATGGGCCAAAGTTCTAGATCAGTTGCTTTTCACCAGTGAAACGAGGAACATGTACTTTTGGCAAGAATTTTGTAATCCGTTAATCGCGTTTAATTTTTAGCATCAAGTGTTTTAGTATTAGTTATTTATTTATTTATTCGCTATCTTAGATATGCCCCGGATTCGATTTTATATATTTTATAGTGATTATATGGAAGATGTGCAGTAAAATGACGAACATGTGATTATATTGGAGTAAGAAGGGAATTTTATGTTTTTTAATCATTTATAATGCTGATAAATTTTGATTTGGAAGCAACTAACACTTTTTATACGTACAAAATTTTTTTTATATACTAGCCCATGCGCAAATATAATTACAAATTAGAAAAAACTGCCTTGGCAACAGCTAACACAACCAACAGTAAACACTAAGGACTACGGGGATGGAGTCTAGAACTCCAGAACCTTTTGCTGTGACCTGAAGCCCAGAATACCACTTTGATATATAGTATAAATACAAATTTATACTGAGCTGACCAAATTTCGAAAGAAAAAGGTCAAAGCAAATTAGAAGAAGGAGAAGAAAGTTCTAGATAATTAAATTTTAAGTTTAAAAAAATTCATTGTGACATGTTGGGCAAAGACTTAAGAGGCGAACGTCGGCGCTGACTTTGCGGAGCTATAACTTGGGACTGCTTTATCGCACCATCTTAAAGGATATATTAAAGTGTTGTAAATTACACGTACTTTATTATTTATAATGGGTTGCATGTACGTAACTTCTTCCGGAAACGAGAAAAATGGAAATAAATTAAAAAACATCTTGAAATGCACATAACCTCAAAAATATTGCCCGCACAGAAAAAAAGTGTAAATGAAAATAAAAGATAATTTAATTATCTATAACTGAAATCAATAGTTTCGAAGATATGGAGTAATTCGCGTTTTCCAATATGACGACCGGAAACCACCACACTCTCCGATAGCTCCCTTTCACATATCAAAAAATTGGCCTTAGTATAATTAATAAAATGTTGGGGTTGACAATGTATACCGTTTGTAGGAATTAAAGAATGCTTTTGTGTATTTCGGTATAAAATTTATTAATAGCTGAGCCGACTTTCAGCTACCTATGTAGCCATTTTCAAGGCTCTTTTGTCAGGCGTACAAAATCGTCACGATCACACTTAAAATAAACAATAATAATAAATATGACTGCAGTACGTTGTACGCCTGACAAAAGAGCCTTGAAAATGGCTACATAGGTAGCTGAAAGTCGGCTCGGCTATTAATAAATTTTATACCGAAATACACAAAAGCATTCTTTAATTCTTAGTATAATTATCTCACAATTATGGTAATTTTTTATCAGAATTTTCTGTATTATCAATACCATTTCGCGATACCTATTTTGAAACAACATCTAGTGCGACTTCAAAATAACCCAATTCTTTTTTTAACTTAATTATTTAGAGCACTGCGATAATTTTAGGGTTATCTATCGATGCGTTTTTGAGAAAAACGGTTCTCATTTTAAATTTATTTATCTAAAATTTACCAACTGAGTATACCCTTAGGTTATAGCCACCAGTTTCACGATTTCAAATTGCGAGTCTATTTCATGAGCAAATGTTTTTCCTAGGAAACATGTTACCTTAATCCTAATATAATTTTTTTAAATTAATCACCGAAAATTATTTATTTTCGTATATATAAGAGATATATCTCTTCACCTATCCTTAATCGTTTTTTTTTTGCTCGGATTTTATTAATATCGGGATTTACGCTTTTAGAACCAATATCTATAGATATTGCAATTTTTCATATTGCCAATTTTAGCAATATGAAAAATTCAAAACTACGAGTTAGTAAACATTAAAAATACCTATTATACACTGCTCAGTAAAAGAGCTTTCCCATTTAAAGATAAAATAGACTTTTTATTATGAGCAACCTTAAAAATATACCAATTTTCACGAAAACTACCCCCCGCTAGGTTAGGGGGTGGAGTTACAATTTTTTTATTATCAGATTCACTTTCAGCAACCTCAAAAACCCCAATACACCAATTTTCACGAAAACTACCCCCCACCCCTCGGGGGGTGGATTTAGAATTTTTTATTATCAGATTCACTTTCAGCAACCTCAAAAACCCAAATTTATAAATTTTCACGAGAACTAACCCCCACCCCTCAGGGGGTGGATTTAGATTTTTTTTATTATCAGATTCACTTTCAGCAACCTCAAAAACCCCAATATACCAGGTTTCACGAAAACTACCCCCCACTCCTCAGGGGGTGAAAAATCCAAACTCCAAAAACCCCAATTTGCGGGGGTGGAGTTAGAAAATTTTTATTATCAGATTCAATTTTAGCAACCTTATAACTCCTATAAAGCAATTTTCAAATTTTTGTAAAAAATGTATTTTTCCCCATTGCCGCACCCCAATGTTCACCAAAAACAATTTTCGGGACAGAACGATCGACCGACCGATTGACCGACCGACCGACCGACCGATCTACCGATCTACCGACCGACCGACATTTTTTGTTTTGCTTGAAATTGATTATATCGACCTTAAACGTCATAAAACGCAAAAATTCGCAAAAAAATTGAAAATTTTTGCACGAATACAAGGCTTTCCGAAACTTTAAAAATTTTCAAAATGGAAAAGCAAAATGGTAAAAAGAGAGCTTTAGTTTTCCCCGAGAGCCCAAAAATTCCTCGAAAAGACAAAAAAGGCACTTAAATTCGAATATTTATTTATTTATTAGTTTGTAATATTCTTCAAAAGTTTATTGAGTTTATTAAAAATGTTGTTTTCGTTTAAAGTTATTTTTTGAAACGAAAACAATATTTTTTATGCAAGAGTACACTTATATACTATCGTATTAAGTTTGAATGGCAGGCCATATAGAAACGGGAGTGTAGAGCACACTGTCCAAAATATCCGCGCCGAAATTTCTCTTCAAAATTTTATTTTTCCCCTCGGAGGTCGGTCGTATTTATTATAAAGGTAAGATTTTTATTCACAATGTGCCATTAAAAAAAAAAAATTACGTTACCTAATAATATTTAAGATAAAATTAATTTTCAAGCTTTACTTTTATATTAAAGCCTTAGGCCATTTTTTTTTAATGACAAGCCCAAATATAATTTACAAATAAATGTCCTTACAGAAGTAGTCTAAATAGTGTATAAATATTAGATAGCCAAAGTCAGCCAAAATGAAGTTATGAGCATATTGGTAGGAAAAAAATTAAATTTTTTATATTTTATATGACAAAATTTGAAAATAATTGCGCACGCATTAGTGCGCATTTAAAATTTACACACTAAAATATTATAATATACACAGTCCTTAAAAGATAGATGAAATAAAACGAAAAAAAAGTTATAAGCATTTTTATGTGGAAAAGTAAGCATTATTCCAGGTAGGCTTGAAATTTTATTTAAAAAAATCAATAAGTTTATTCAATTGTTTATGTTGGATATGCTCCTAAATTAACATATATGAACAAAAAAAATATTTAAACGTGGTTTTTAAAATACCTCTGGGCGAAAACACAGTCCTTTAAAGAGGACACCCTAAAATTTGATTTTTATTTAATATCTCAGAAACAATGTAATCTAATAATATGAATGTTTGCTCGTAATCTAATATATATTGTATGGTGTAAATTAAATATTGTCCAAGAACAATACATTTATTCAGGGGCGTACGAATTGAGGGTTAATTATTTTAATTTTTTTAATTTTAACCTTTTTGCCCAGAACCCTTCAATGTCCAAAAGTCCAAACTCAATTTTGACTCAAAAATAGTTATTTATGTATAGTAAACCATTTAAGATTTAATTCACCAAAAAAATATTTTTAAACACTTTTTTTCTGTTTGGCCACATAGTGCCCGTATAATCCTGATTTTTACGGGTGGAAACACCCGTTATTAAAATCGACCGAAAACATCATTTTTTTGCATTTTTAGCTTTAAAATGTCATGAACTGTCGAGAAAATGTGAAAAATGTCTGTCTGTCGGTCTGTATGTAAATATTATAACTTAAACGAAATGTCCGATTTAAAAAAATCTTTCATCAAACGATTTAGGACCTTTTCTATTTGGGTCATATCAAATATGGTTAACATAGCCTAGGGTGAAGGGGGCAAAACGGACAAAAACTATAATTTTAAGGGATATCTCACTTCTTATTTATAGTAGGGTAAAAAACATTACACAAATTAAAATAATGTTTAATTTCCTCCAAACACATATCTGATCATCATCATTTCCGAGATATAGGCATTTCGATAAATATTGATATATTTTTACATGTTTAATTAGATGTCATATTTTGACACTATTAAAATTTCAATCAAAGGTAAAATAAAATTACAATTAATTTCTGATAGCGATGCGGCCAGAAAAACAATTCGATAAGGCTACAGAGAAAAACAAAAGGAAATGATCCAAAAATACAGGAAAAGCGAAGAATTCGTAAAAATATCTTATTTTATAAATTTCCATATTTTTCACCCGTCTAGAAAAGGTGCCCGTTTCATATTTTTAGAATTTAGGCTACATTTTCCAAAGTTGTAACACAGTGCGTGGTATGTGGACAGGCGGTCTGGGTGTTTCCAAAATCGATTTTCACAACTTCCAGTCCTGTGACATTGAGACGGAATGTTGGAATACTCTCCCGCCAAATATTTCATCCACGCGTTTCAGTTCTCATTCAATACACCCTGACCTTGAACAGACATCAAGTTTAAGTGACTTGCTAACGCAAACCAAGAGTTAATCTTGTTAGTAGAGGGTATACATACATGTTTACATACATGTTTGTTTAACCTCGTACTATTCTACTTAATTAAGCATCCCCTAAGTCCAGGACTTGTGTGGGCTAGTAGTAGAGGGAACCACCGGCTTATACTGACTTTCGAACCAGTTTCTAGGGAGTGTCCGTTTCACTTATCGCCTTCGCCAAATTTCAATTATTAATTAACTGAAAAAGGCAAATCGGCGCCAGTGAGAATCGAACTCACGATAGTAGACTTGCTATGCATACGCGCTAGCCACTACGCTATGCCTCCCATATACCAGGTGAGTTTAATTTATGTCCACCCCAAAAATTAAGATTAATCTTCATTCGGTAAAAACGAAACTTTGGTGATTTATAAAATTTTACATTGGCTGAAAAATGGTGTATTTAATTTTTTTGTTTATTTTCTGGTTTCTCCGGAAGTGGCATAAATATGTTTTTTTTTTAATGGAACACCCTGTAACTTTTTATATTTTTGAATTTGGCCGAAAATTCTATGTATAAATGAGTGATTGTTTTTTTTTACTTTTTTTTTTCGTTTTCATTTTTATTGTATAAAAACGAGATACACATAATTTAACTTTTTTTTGCTTAATCTTTTAAGTACATCATAAATTTGGCATAAGAAAAATATCGGGAAAATACTCTACAAATAAAGTTTACATGGATATTAAAAAAAGAGTTCAGGAAAAAAAACTGTTTTTTTAGCTCTAATTCGCTCAGTGATTAAATTTTTATTTTAATATTATATTTTATTATATTTTATATTTTTTAAGCTTAAGTAAAAACAAAATTAATAATATAAATTATTAATTTTTATACGATAAAAACGAAAACGAAAAAAAAAGTAACAATGTTTTTTATACCTACATAGAATGTTCGGCTAAATTCAATAATGTAAAAAAAATGAGGGTGTTCCATAAAAAACATATTTATGCCACTTCCGGCGAAACCGGAAATGAAATAAATCCGCCATTTTATAGCCAATGTAAAATTATATAAATCACCAACGTTTCGTTTTTCTCGAATAAAGATTAATCTTGATTTTGGGGGTGGACATAAATAAGACTCACCCTGCATATACATTATATAACCATCAACAGTAAAATCTTAGGTGCTTGGTTTTGAAAGATAATGGACTTTGTTCCTTAAAAATGACCACTATTAATGGTTTTATAATTTGGAGACGTCCTACTAACAATATTAACTTTTGGTTTGTGTCTTAAAGTTAATGCCCATTCAAGATTAATGTAAATACAAAGACCCAGGATTAATAAAATGATTTACGTTACGTATTTGAAGTATGACTCCTTACCAATTCGAAGTTACAGTCCAGTCAGATAACTAAAATTTCCAAATTTCCTGTGTTAAATTGAAATAAATGTACACGAGCTGACATTTTAAAGGGTAGTAGTGGATAGTAACAGAACACTCCTGTTAGTTTTTACCCGGTTGATTTGCGTAAGGCATGTCCGCTATCTTAAATTTTAGGGGTGAGTGCGGTTATCTCGCTAAATATGCATCTTCAGGCCTATCCAGAAGCTTGCATAAGAACATAAAACATTTCATTTGGATAATTCGATGCCGTGATTGGCTTACAAGATACATGGCGGCACATCAAGCCAATCACGGCTTTGCTTTGTTATGTATTATATTATTATGCAAGCTTCTGGATATGCCTTTACGATAAAAATTACACACAGAATGTTGAGAAAGTAATTAAAAGTCTAAAATTTGTAACCCTAAAAAACTTAAGGGTTTGGAACCATAACGGAAGTCCGCCCCTGATTTTCTGATAACTTTTGAAACTTCTGTTAAAATCATTCGATGCGCATTAATTTTCTTAAACAACCCTGATATAATTGTTAAGAAATATTAAACAGTACAAAAGTTATACAAAAAAATGATTTTTCTGTTTCATCTTGGGGGCAAATATCTCAGAGTAGGGGGGCGTAGCCAAAAATTTTATATGAAGTTGTGGTATTATTTTGACACGATCTAATTAAGAGATTTTTGAAACATTCTGGGACACCCTGTATAATCAATTTTGTTAAGGAAAAAAAATCAGCAAGTTTAGTTTGGATAATTTTTTTTATTATATTAATAACAATCGAGTTATAAATATTCAAATATGACCATGCTGGGGGTAAAATTGGGTTTTTAGATTTTTCATCGGAGGATAAAAGTTGTTATGGGCAAACTTGTAGCTCTTTTATATATTATGAATTTTCGTTTTGTTACGGTTACAGTGGGAACGAGTTGCGCCCCCTGTAACCGTACCAAAGTACCTATCAGAATTTATAATATATGAAACTTATAGAGAATTTCAAGAGCTATAACTTTGCTTATAACCAGTTTTATCGTCCGATTGGCCGAAAAATGGAAAAAAAAACAGTTTCACCTCTAACATGGCTATTTTTAAATTAACTCGATTGTTATTAATATGTTAAAAAAATCATCCAAACGAAAATTGTTGGAAATTTCCTCCTTAACAAAATTGGTTATATGCATTTTTATCATAAGGGGACGTTCAAGTATTACGTAACGCAAATTTTGATCATTTTGACCACCTAATAGGTGCTCAAAGCGTTCTTAAGTTACCATGGATACAGACAGACATACTGTATGACGTCCTTTTTTGCTTATTTTGGGGGCGCTGGACTTTACAGCGAAAAAATTACCCCGAGGTAAGAGCGAAAATCGTTTACCGTGCCATTTTTTATACATTATTTTAATTTTATATAAGGGTTTTTCCCTAGGATTTATGGCAGTTTGGTTTGGATGTAATTATTTTATTTTTTTTTGCAGAAAAAAAAGATTAAATAATATTAGTTTCCTTACGAAGTATGTAAACACCCCTTGCAACCAAGCACGTTGTAATTTACGCACTTTTTACTTTTACCAATATTTTTTATAAAAAGTCTTTCCTTTCCTGTATATGAAATGTTTATATACAGCGAGGTCTTTGCTTCTAGCACTTTTCATTATTTCGATCGACGTGACGATTCGTACTAAACTGATTATTAATCAGCGATTTATACAAATCAATCGATATAAATTTTAAAAAACACACATAAAAAGCTTAAACACAGATATATGGGTACATTTAGTAAATGTTCCACTTTATCAATAAAAATACAAACCAAAATTACCAAACCAAACTGCTATCAATCCCACGGAAAAACCCTTACATAAAATAAAAATAATGTGTGGACTTTACCGCGCATAGACTTTTACGCGAAAGCCATTACCACGAAGAACATAACCGCGAGGGGTTCAATACCACGCATTATTATTATTTTTTTTATGTAAGGATTGATAGCAGTTTGGTTTGGTTAGTTTTGGTTTGTATGTTTATTGATAAAGTCGAACGTTTACTAACCCCTACCCTATTTTGATGTTTCTCGATGTTTTAGGAAAAAATAACCTCTGGACAAACAAATAAAATGATTTTTTTTTTTCGATAAAGAAAAAAATATCAAAGGCGCTAATTTCCTTCTTTTTCAACTTGGCACACAACTTACTATTTTTTAAAAACTTTAGTAGGTAACTACCTAAATGTATACAGGAAGCAGAATGTTGCGTGGGAAAACTGGGTCTTTTTTAAAGTGACAACCGATGTATCTAATTTTGTCTGGGCAAATCCGTGAAAAGTTAACCTGTATTTCAGTTTTTAATGACGCAATCAGTAATTAATTATAATTACACAGGGCCAGGCAAAAAAATGTGAGTTTTGAATTCCAATATAATATTCCTATGTATTTTTTCCCGCTGAAACCGAATCCGTAACCCGTTTAACCCTTACACTTCAGGATTTTGACATAACCTCAAAAAACACTCGAAAAACTACTGAAATCGCTAAGATCATCTACTCCATACCAGTTTCACCCCTTTCCTCCAAATTCGTAATTTAGTAACCCTATAATCCCCTAACCTCGAAATACCATTACTCCATAACCTCAAAACCGCGTAACCTCATTAAGTAGAAAAATATGGTTCGGGAAAACAGAACAATTACGTGAAATTTTCTTGTAGAACATAGTTATGAATAAGTAACTGTATAACCGTAAAATCGCATCACACCTCCTAACCCTTTCACTACGTAACCTCATATATTATAACCTTTAACCCCATCATCCTATTCTGTGAAGAAGTCCGGTTCTCGAAATCATAAGAGTTTTGTGAGTGAAGTTATGAATCAAGGTCTACTTCATTATTTTTTTAACCGGACTCCACAGAATAGGATAACGGGATTAAGGGGATATAGTATATGGGGTTACGAAGTGAAGGGATTTTGAGATTAGGGTGTTAGGGGATTTCGGGGTTATAGAGTTACTTATATGACTATGTTCCACAAAAAAAAAGAATTTGTTCTGTTTTCCCAAACTAGATATTTCTACTTAATGAGGTTACGGGATTTTGAGGTTATGTGGCTATGGTATTATGAGGTTAGGGGATTATGGGGTTCTAGGGTTATAGAATTAGCAATTTGGGGACAGGAGGTTGACAGTGGTATGGCATAGATGATTTTGGCGGTTTCAGTAGTTTTTAGAGTGTTTTTTGAGGTTATATCAAAATCCTGAGGTGTAGGGGTTAAACGGGTTGCGGATTCAGATTCAGCGGGAAAAATAGATAGGAATGTCATGTTGGAATCCAAGACTCAGATTTTTTTATTTGTGGGCTTGTGTTATTTCCTGAAAAAAATAATAAAAATACTTAGCAGTTACAGAATAGGTAAAATTTGAACATCCTGAATATAAAATACAACATTACGCAAAAACTACAAAAACTAACTGTTTAACCCTGCTTCGTTGTTAGGGTCTTTTTCGACCCAAATGCAATTTATTTTTGTTGTAACTTCTTTTTGACTTCTCCTATTTAACCCGTTTGCTACCAAAATTTTTGACGAAAATTTCCATTTTTTAAACCTTTTTAAACCCCCAAAATTGCCCCGAAAAAATAAAAAAAAAAACGTGGACAAATAGAGAATTTTATAAGCTTTAAAATGATGTATGACACATTTAGTACAGCAAGATCGTCGACTCGTATGTGAGACATAGGTCTATTTGAAAAATTGGTGTAGGTCATATATGAGCCGCATGGTAGTGAAAGTGTTAAGTGAGGTTTCTTGACTTTTATTATGTTTATACTTATAGCTTGCTTTTATATTTTTAATTTTAATGCGTATTGTTGTTTTTCTGTAAAAAAAAATGTTTCTTTAAGTTGTTTAGTCCTTTATACTATACTAAATAATATCAGAATAAAAGATTTTTTTGTAATTTTTTTTTTTTGATTATACTGTACCATATAAACCGCTTCTAGTTTAATTTAGAAGCATTATTATGGTAACACGCATGCGCTGTTTATTTTAAACAACACGGTATAATTTTTTTTCGTCTTTTTTGACTCTAATCACTTATTTGTGTAGAAAATTATGTTTTGTTTGCTAATAAAATCTTTAACATTATTTGTACTTTTAATTAAGTATATTTTCCTTTAATGCATCTAAAAAAATAACATTTTTATGAAAAAAGGCGTATTTTACCTTTTTCGGGTCTTTTTAGACCCTAACATCTTACGTGTGAGTAATTCTAGCAACGAAGAAGGGTTAAGATATAGATATGAATTTAGTAGCTCAAAATCTATGTTCCAAGAAAGCCATCTATCGATTTTTTTTTAATTTTTGTACATAGGTAATGAATAAAACCATAATCAGAAAAAACATGAGAGGTCCCAGATCTTTTCGGTGAATTTTTTTAAAACTAGTCTTGTATACAACCATAAAATGAAAAAATTACACGTGTTAAAATAATAAAATAACATATTACAAAAATAATTTTATCACCTTAGAATGATTTGTGAATAAACACTTAAAAAGCAGTAAAATTTAAAATATTTTACTATACACTGTAAAAAATGGGGGTAATATAAGAGAGTAACATTAAGATTAAATCAAAAAATTCATATAATTTAAGGTTGGTTTTCCATGGGTACAACTCCCAGAAATCAATAGAGTGTTAGAGCACTTTAAAAGTCTCAAGAATCGGGGTTATAAAAAAGTGATTTCGATCAGATTTGGATAAAGTTTGGATATATTAAAATTCTCGACTTTCTGATCAAACGTGTCTTCGGACAGAACTTCCAAAATTCAATAGTTAAGGTGCTAGGAAACTTTGAACATTTGGAGCCAAACTCTCATTAATGGCGGAGGTCGCTTGAAAAAAAACTTTACACTAGGATATTTCAAGAACTCTTGACATAGAAAATTGAAATTTTCACCAAAACTTTTTTGCCATGTTGAAAATCTTTGGTAGAAAATTTAGGCTCTGTGTCAAAGCGTTCTTGAAATATCGTAGTGTAAAATTGTTTTGCAAGCGACCTGCACCATTAATACGACTATAGCTCCTTCAATATTCTTTTCTGCATTTTTTGAAAAAGTTTTCAGCCAGCTTTTTTACTGTCAAATTTTTTGTCAGTGCTCAAAAGTACGTAAAAAATATAGTCTGGCTGGGAGTAATTGATATTAATAAATTTTTGTTGGTCTGTGTAATTTTTACATTTCATACTTAGATCAAATTCTTAGTTTAGTGTTACTGATTGACTAAAAAATCGATTACCACGTTCACTGTCCATATGGGTCATGTAGGTTTTCGGTAAGTTCTGTAAGGCATATGCGGTTCAAGTTTAATGTAAACAGCAACCACATATAGGTCACAGGACTTACAGAAAACCTATGACATGACCCATATATGGGTCATTAAACAGTGAACGTGTTAAACCGATTTTTTAACCGACTTCCAAAAAAGGGGGAGGTTATCAATTCGACGTGTGACTTTTTTTTAATGTTTGATCCCGTATAACTTTAGAGCGGATGACACTTTTGGCAACTTAAAAAGGGCATTCATGAGGTGGTCCCGTTTCAGTTCAATGCTCAGATAATTCCGGGTAAGTCAGATAATTAAGATCAATCTAGTAATTTTAAAGTAATCACTTAAAATATAAAATATCATATTTCCAATTTAACAAAAAAAATCCCAATTAGAACGATATTCTCCTGTATCATTTTTATTCCATAAATATACCATACACGTTCTAAATGCTCAAGGGGAGCTCAATTTTTTCCTGGGGGACTCAGACCCATTTTGACCCCCTGGCTACAGTCCTGCAGCTGTGTAAAATATAATTAATTTAATCAAATGCTTCTGACGCAGTTTTAAAGTAATTTGTTTTACATTTTTTTTTTGGCGAGTAACTTTACCCTAGAATAATAGATAATATTTATTAACTTATATATGAAACTTATATTTCAAATACAGTTCGGTTTAAATGTTTTTGGCAATACACGTAGACTCCCCGCAAAAATATAAATATTTTATATAATATTTATTTTATTATAACATTTTTAAAATTACGGAAAAACCTGATAAAAAAATGCTTATTTTTACTTATTATTGATTTTGAGTCATCAGTGAATCCCAGACAATCCAAACTATACGTAACTCAAGAACGGTTTAAGTTAAAATTTCTTTTTTATAAGAAGGCTTAGAATTTTTTTTTTAATTATCTCAAAACCAGATTGACTGCAATAATGACATTCATTGTATGGTCCGGAGAACGAAACGTAGGAAAGGCGAAGTATAGAGGTTGCGATGAACGAAGCGTAAGGGTCATTTGAAATTTTGCTTTTCAACATTTTAGTACCTATTTAATTTTTCGTCCTCAAACTGTGAAATTTCAGCTTCAAATGGATTACAAGAGTACTTTTTTATGTATTTTGACCTAAGGGATCATATTCCACAAAAAAAAATACAAAAAAGTTACACAGAAAAAAGTTTGGGACAAAAAACTGATAAGGCCCCCCCGTTTCTCACACACCTGGTTAAAATAAGTACATGAAAATAACATACGACGATGGGCCTTATTAAGATTAGTTTACGTGCAAAAGCTCGTTGCTAAATCTCAAAGGGTTTCTAAGTTATTAAATAAAAACAGAATTTTACTGATATTCAAAGAATACAAATAAAATTTCTTTAGATTTTTAAAGTGCCATTTCATGAAATTAAAAAAAAAAAAACATCAAAATCGTGGTCGCCATGATTCCGCCCGTTTGGATGGACTGAAAAAAGAACAACAAAAAGGGATATTATTCAGTATTGAAGTCACTATAGCCCTATATAGAAGTTTTTCTTTTGGGCCGAAAAATAACAGAATGGCAGACTTTTTTTTCTGAAAATGTGTTTGAAAAACGTCGGCCATTTTGTTATTTTTTGGCCAAAAAAAATCTTCTAGTTAGGGCTGAATAATATACCATTTTGTATTTTTTTTAGTCGATCCAAAGTTTGGATTCCAAACGTCCGGAATCATGGCGACCACCGTTTTTTGATGTTTTTTTCAAAAACAAATTATGGCCAGAAAATGGCACTGTAAAAATTAAAGAAATTTTATTTGGATTCTTTGAATATAAATAAACATACCTACTAAATTTCACAATGATATGTTTTTTCTTTCTATATAAAAAAAAATGTTTAAAAAAAGATTATTTTTATAATTTCTAAGGTAGAAAGACCCCTTAATAATATGTTAAAAATTATCCAAAATATATATATTTACTTTAAGAAAAAATAAATAATTTAAATCAACATACTCTTCTTCCAGTGTTTAACAAGGAAAGATTTAATTATAAAATATCATAATTATTTATGTTTATTGTTATTATTTAAAATACAAATTATTATTATTAATTACTAAATAGCTAATATTTTTGTTCTAATTTATGTCCAATAAGAAGACCAGGGCCGGTTTTCAGAATTCGGTCGACCCCACTAGATACACGCCTGGCAAAGACAAAGTATAATTTTGCATTAAACCTAAAATAATTCGCGTCATTTGCGATGACGCATCTAACAAATATTTTTGAATAAAAATTGAAATATTTTATTTTAAATATACCTACGAATCTGATTCTATATATAATTTTTCTGTTAATATTAAGCATTTAATAAAACTACATTTAACTTTAAATTTTATTATTAAAATTTCTATTCAAAACATTTATAAGGCCTTAGTGTTATGCACACTAGATGTATATCCTGATTTATCTAGAATGTCTTAAGGCCTATCCAGAAGCTTGCATAAGAACATAAAACATAAGAATGCGGTGCCGTGATTGGCTTACAAGATACATGGTGGCACATCAAGCCAACCACGGCATCGCATTGTTATGTATTACGTTCTTATGCGAGCCTGCGAATAGGCACTTGATGTGACTTTTTCTCCTGTTTTATTTAGTATTTCATGTAAACCTTTACACATTAAAATGTCCGTTTTTTTTTTAGTGTGCTAAGACAATTGGCGGATCTTCCGGGCGCAAAGCTTATACGGCGTTTTTTTCGTCTAGTTTATAACCTTTTTTGGCTAAATTTTAAACTTAAATAGTAGATGCTAAAAGTTATGAAATTCTTAAGTTCAAGATTTATTGTATTAAGGGGTAAAGGGTACAAAAGCCGAAATCTTGATAAAACGATTAATTTTTTATTCTTAAAACACCATGACGCGTTTCAACCGTTCGGTCATTTTCAAATGGTTACATATAAAAAACTACGTCAAAACCTCCATAGTTAACCAAAGAATACAAAAATTTAACATTTAATATTGAAATATCAATTATTTATAATAAAAGTTTTCACACACACAAAGTACATTAAAATTTAGACATTGTGAATTAAACCAAATGTGTGAAATTATTTTGTTTCTTTTATATGATAACTTTGTATATTCTTCTAGGATTTTTGCCTGGCTATAGCCATAGCCAAAAAGCTATAGCTTCTTCAATAAGAGTTATGAAATTCCTATTAAGGGGTATAATAGTAGATGCTATTGCTTATCAAAACACCACTCAAGGGGTCACAAACTTTCCCAACGTGTAAAATTTTGATCTTGAAATTTTAAAATATCTACCTATATGCATATGCATATAAGTAGGTATATGCATTAAAAATTATAATTAACCATAACTATGTATGCACAATGTGCAGTTTTCTAGTAAAATATAAAATAAAATACCAGGTATTTCGAGAAACGGTAATTACCAAAACAAATTAAATATTACCACAAATGACAATTTTAAGAATTTAACAATATATATTTTATTAGGTTTTTGAAAAAACGTATAATAATAATAAAATTAAACACAAATTAGTTCTTAGAATATAACACCTATTTTTTAAGCAATAAATTTGTTATTATAATATAATAATGTATTTAAACAACAATTCATTTTATGATTTGTTGTTTAAATAAAGGCTGAAAATACTTTGTTAATATTAATAGCTTTATAATAAAGTAATTAAAATTACTATAATTATAATTATAGCCAAGGAAACAAAATAGGCACAAAGAAAGTACACTCAGGCGCAAAATAAACGGGCCACTTAAAAAATTGGTGATGTTTAAACTTAAATATCTCTGAAACTAACAAATGGATTTGTATAATTCTTTTTTTATTTTAAAGCCACAAACTTCAAGTTTCTTCTATTGTACATAGGTTAGTCTAAACCTCATGATTATAGATGCAGTATGGAAAAATGCATGATCATGTTTTTTACCATATCTTTGGAAGCGTCTATGGTTTGCTTGAGAACTTTTTTTTCGTACAGGTAAATTTTATTTAATTGTCACACTTCTTGTAAGTAATTAATTTTTCGAATGACTGTAATGTCTTTTCTGGTTGTGGAGATATCTCTTTTTTTTCAAAAATGCGCATTTTCGCGAATATTATTGTTGGTACTGGATCCGGTTCTGTTATGATGTTTAATAATGCCAAATTCAAAATCTTAATATTGTGAGGTACGTATTATTCTATTCACAGCGCGTAGCGCTAGAATAGTACTATACGACAGTTTCTATTTTCTCAAAACGTCCTAGACAAAAAATTATTGGATACAAATGTGTTTCATTAAAAAATAAGTAACTCGTTCTGCGACTTTGATAAAGAAACTGCATCCCACATTTTGGGACAATGTCCTGTCTTCTCACAAAAAAGACTGCGATTTTTAGGTTCACCATCAGTGCAACCTAGCGATTTAGTCGAACTTTCATTGGGGCAGATCATCGCCTTTTTAGATGCCTGCCCCCATGGAATATCATCCTAATCAAATGATGTGTCATCTAGATGACTGCGGCATGCACAATGGATCTCAGGTCTGAGTGCCGTGGCTATTACTTGGTAATAACCACACCGCTTCTGATGATGATGATGATGGGTGGTTCATAGGGTTCCAGAGATATTAAATAAAAACTACTTTTCAGATGTACCCTTTGGAGGGTCGTTCCTCCCTTAGGGCTCATTTCCAGACCAACCTTTATAGGAATGTTTTTCATATTTTTGGATCTAGCCCCTTTAAAATATTGTTACTTATTTCTGAATCACCCTGTATAGTGAAGTTCAAGTACGTAATATGTACATATTACAATAAATTAGAAAAAACAAAAAAAAAACGTTCGTCCCCTACGATTTTTTTGCTAAATTACTTCTTATGGCGTGTTTAAACAATATGGAAAAATCAGGGGTCGGAAACAAAAAGATAAAATTTCCAAAAAACCACCATGCAGGCAGATTTGGCGTTAACAAAAATAACTTCTTCAAATTCTGCTAGGTTTGGCCAAAAACGGCAACATAATTAGTTAAAATAAGAATTTCTTAAACCAAATTTTATTATCGTAACTATAACATACTAGTATGAAGAATAGAATACAACACATATTTTATTACTTAACTACAACAAACAATGACACAGTAACTATTCGTAGTAACCACGTACCCTAGGTGGTTTGCTCACATAGTAAGTATTTCTATCCTTTTCTATTATATTTCTGTTCACTCCATATCATATTTTTTCGAACAAGAAGAGGAAAAAATAGTTTAGGTATATTTTTTTGGGTAAGCCAGACGTTAAAAATATTTGTAAGATTGTTTTGCCAGGCACTTTTTTGTTCAAGAACGGATTAAACTGAAATAATTTTAAATAATCGTCAAATATGGATATGGATAATGTACGTACCTATAATAAATGAGTTAAATAAAAGTAAGTAATTTATAAGCTTTATGCAAAAATGTTCTTGCAAAGTTAGGACAAGCCTAATTTTTTCCTTGTATACCTCATTTTTGGTTCTGAATTTCAAATATCGCAAAATAAACAACAATCAACTTTTTAACCTCGAAAAAGATTTTGGTATAATAGTGTCCTACTTTACCAACTAACTATGACGTCATTTAAACAACACTCTTCAAGCCATACTAGTGTGTTATAGTTAAGATAATAAAATTTGGTTTTAGTGTTAGACGCATTTTGTTGTTTAACATATAACAATTAAGTTTTACGAACCTGCTATTTCGCTCATATAGACTGTCATGAGTTTTTTTGGCAAAATGCCCTAATATTACATCTAGTGCCAGTATAAAATTAACAATAGGTGTAAAAAGTAGTGATTTAGTTAGATAATGTTAGAGACTTTAAAAGACTTCCTGGGTTGCAGGTTTATACATGGTATTACATACAATTCTAATTCAACAGATTGTCAAGGTACACAGTCTATTATGATTTTCTAAATAATTACCTCTATATTATAGTATTGTTTACAAAATTCTTTAGTTTTTTTCACAAAAAATACACACTTCCTCAAAAAAAAAAAACTATAATTTTCATGCGTCTTTTTGTACGTTGAAAACGAATTTGACAGAGAAAAAGCTTACGGAATAATTTTGCCGAATTATGAGGGAAATTTTTATAAAGGTCACTAAATCGAAACATTTGACGACCAGTTTGTTACACACAACAATATTGACTATTCATGTTAACAATACATATGTATATCGGTGTTTTTCAAAGAAAAAATCTACATTCGATTTTTATCTTTTAAGAATACGAAAGTTTTTTATGTTTATTTATCGATAACTTTTTTCCCCACCTTACTCGTTTAAATGGAATCATTAAAAAAAATCAAGATAAAAAGAAACAAGCATGTAAATATTTAAAACTTAGCCTCAACGCTAAAGTCGACGCGGCGCCTATGCGAGTACTGGAAATTCGCCGACTACTCCTGACGAGATTGAAGATTCTTCAATATTCTCTAGCACCAAAACTATTGAATTTAGGGAGTTGTGTCCGCAGAATCTTTTGATCAGAAAGTCGGAAAATATAATATATCAAAATTTCAGCCAAATCCTATTGAAACCACTTTTTTCTACGACTGCTTTAGAATGAAAGCAAATACACACACTTTTCAAGCACAGAATGAATCCATTCCAGCTCTACACGCTATGAATATTCCGTATCAAGTGTTAGAATAAGCACATGTAGTGCCATCTCTTGTTTATAAAATTAAAGAAAACTGTAGCAAAATTAGCAAAAATATATAGTCCAAAAAGTCCAAACCTATTTTTTACCATGAAGTATTGAATAATTTAATGCAATTTAAAGTTTTGCGTTAAAATTACATAAATTTTATTAGTTTTTCTTAAAATTTGACCAGTTTTTTATCAATTTAGTTCAAAAAATTAAAACTGCTCCATCTATTGTGAAATATTTAAACCTGATATCTGTCACAACAATCTGACATAACCTTCAATTTTTGCATTATAATTTGTAAATATGTGCTAAAATTAAATAAAAATCCTTTTTAAGTACTGATTTGATAAAATTATTAAATAACATTAATTGCTTTATTTAAAAATATATGTTTTGTTGCATTTGCAATGTCGAGTCACAAAAAACATTATTTTTAACCTTGTCCTCAGTTTAAAGCCATACAGTGTTTCATATTTGCAGTCGAAGAAAAAGTATAGTCTACAACACGTATGGAATAGTCATTCCGCGCTCGCGGGACCGTCATACTCGCCTGCCGGCTCGTAAGTCAAACTTTCCGCTCGCGCGGAATATTGTCTATTCCATACTAGTTATAGAATATACTATTCCATAACACAGAATTCGTAATCGTAGTAAATACTGAATGTTTTTGCATATGAAGAGTGCAACTAACATAGGGACCTAACCCTCATTTTTTTCGAAATGCGGTTTTTGCTTGAAACGGATACTACTTAACGTACTTTATTGCTCTAGTTAATAAAAATTCCTAATATATTACTACAAGTGGAAAAAATGCATTGAAAAATAAGGTTAGGGCCCCTAACTCTAGTTAGTTAATAAAAATTCCTAATATATTACTACAAGTGGAAAAAAATGCATTGAAAAATAAGGTTAGGGCCCTAACTTAGGGGTGCAAATTTTAATAATTATTTTTTTTTTGCCCCACCCAAATATTCGCCGTTAACTACTCTTAATTAAAAAAAGTTAGGAACCTATTTAGAACTAGAAAAGACAAGATTTTGTAAAAAAAAAACAATCTTATAATAAACGTGTGGTAAGCCTTTTTTAATAATTTGCTTTTTTTGCCCCACCCCAATATTCACCGTTAACTATACTTCATTAAAAAAGGCTTATGAACCTATTTAGGAATATCAAAGAGAAGATTTTATGCAAAAACAGCCTTATAAGAATTGTGTGGGTTAGGCCCTTTAGATAATTAAGGCTATTGTTTAGGCCCTTATTTCAAGTTTTTTTTACTGAAATCTACATAAAACGATGTAAACAATTAAACACTATTAAAATATAAATAATATTAAGTATAAATATCATTAGAAAAAAAATGAATCTCATTTTTGCTTCTCCTGTAAAATAATAATTTTGTGGATTAGGCCCTTATGTTAGTTGCACTCTTCATATGTGGAATCATATAAAAGTTTAGTATAGTATAGTCTACAACACGTATGGAATAGACAATATTCCGCGCGAGCGGAAAGTTTGTCATACGAGCCGGCAGGCGAGTATGACGGTCCCGCGAGCGCGGAATGACTATTCCATACGTGTTGTAGACTATACTTTTTCTTCGACTGCAAATATGAAACACTGTGTGGCTTTAAACTGCGGACAAGGTTAAAAACAACGTTTTTTGTGACTCGACATTGTAAATGCAATAAAACACATATTTTTAAATAAAGCAATTAATGTTATTAAATAATTTTATCAAATCTGTACTTAAAAAATATTTTTATTTAATTTTAGCACATATTTACAAATTTAATGCAAAAATTAAAAGTTATGTCAGATTGTTGTGAGAGATATCAGGTTTAAATATTTAACAATGGATCGCACTTTTAATTTTTTGAACTAAATTGATAACAAACTGGTCAGATATTAGGAAAAACTAATAAACTTTATGTAATTTTAACGCAAAACTTTAAATTGCATTAAATTATTCAATGTTTCCTGGTAAAATATATATATTTGTGCTAATTTTGCTACAGTTTTCTTTACTTTTATAAACAAGAGATGGCACTACATGTGCTCATTCTAACACTTGATACGGAATATTCATACCGTATCTAGAGCTAGAATGGATTCATTCTGTGTTTGAAAAGTGTGTATTTGCTTACATTCTAAATCAGTCGTAAAAAGCATTTACTGGTTGTTACAGTTACCAAAACTCATCATCATCAATAGTTTGTTTGGGTCTTTAAGAGACAGGCGCAGCCTATGGCTCATTTATCTAAAAAAATATTTAATCTGAATTGAAAGTTGGGGCAGTGAGTCTATGCTCACTGATGCGAGTTGCATCTGTCATAATTTGGGGGGAGTGAGTCTCTGCTCACTGATGCGAGTTGCATCTGTCATAATTTGGCGCTGTGGAGTGGGTGGGAGGGGGATGGGGAGGGATGTGATAGGGAGAGGAGGGATGTGCGGGAGGAGTGAGACTATCTCACTGATGCTGGGAATGCATCTGTCCTGTATTAGTGGGTACCATTACTGGTTGAGGACGTTTTTGATCTTTTTGTGAGTGTTGTGTATTTCATGATCGTAATCTAGAAAGTTTGAAATGAGGGGGTTTGGGTGATCTAAATTGTCTTGTATAAAAGACGTGCTGTAGCGGATGATTTCCGTTTTTAGGAGGGGCATTTCGAGATCTCTGTGTATCTGGTTGTTCCTCATGAACCAGGGGGCATCGAGGCATATTCTGAGTGCCTTGTTTTGGAAGGCCTGAAGTTTTGCTGAGAGCGCTTTGTTAAGGGTGATTTTATTCCAGGCTGGGGCTCCGTAAAGAAGTACCGGCTTTAGGGTTTGGTTGTAGAGAAGAAGTTTGTTTATAATGGATAGGGGACTCTTTCTGCCTATTAAGGGGTAGAGTTTGGAGAGGCGGCAATTTGCTATTTGGAGGGTGTTTTTGACGTGCTGATCCCACGTCAAGTTTTTGGAGATTGTAATGCCGAGGTATTTGGCATGGTTTTCCCAGTTAATGGGTTGGCCATTTATCTGAATGGGTTGGGGTGGGCCTCTTCTAATCCTAGAGATTAGGATGCCTTTGGTTTTATTGGCGTTTACTTTGATTTTCCATTTGGAGAACCATTTGATTAGGGCATCCATTTGGCGCTGGAGGGCGATATGGATGCGCTGGGGGTTTCTGGCTTTTGCTAGGATGCCGGTGTCATCGGCGAACAGGGCTAGTTCAGTGCCCTGTGTTTTTGGAATATCTGCCGTAAAGAGGTTGTACAGAAGGGGGGATAGTGGGGAACCTTGTGGAACGCCAGCTCTGATGCGGCGGGTGTTGGACTTACAGTCGCCTATTTTTATCTGAAAATCTCTGCCTTTGAGGAAGGAGGCTATGAGTTTGGTGATGCCTGGGGGGAGGCCGAGAAAGTGGAGTTTGGCTACAAGACCTTTGTGCCAAACCTTATCGAAGGCTTTTGCGATGTCCAGGAGGATCAGTCCCGCGGCTTCGCGCCTATTTAGTCCGTCCGTTACAGAGTCTACCAGGCGAGCTACCTGGTGGACTGTGGAGTGTCTGTTTCGGAAGCCAAATTGCTCATTTGGAAGGAGATTTAGTTCTTCAACTAGAGTTTGAAGTCTGGTTAGTATGACTTTCTCGGCTATTTTGCCTAGGGAGGAAAGGAGGCTTATGGGGCGGTAGCTTTCAGCAAAAGTTGGATTTTGTCCGGGTTTTTTGATTACTATTACGTCTGCGTTTTTCCAGGGCTTTGGAAAGTGGCGCAGTCTGAGCATTGCGTTAACAATGTTAACGATTTCCATAATGGTTTTCCGGGGGAGTATTTTAAGGATTTTATTCGGTATTTGATCGGGACCGGGGGCTTTCCTTTTTGAGAGATTTTTGATGATGCGTTTGATTTCCTCGGGGGATGTGGGGGTGATAATGTCGTTTTCGACTTGGTTAGTGACTCTATTATAGATGTGGTTTATGTCTCTTTCATGCATGAGTTGCTCGTAGTTCTCGTCGTCCGAGTCGGGCTCGGAGTCGGTCTCTGATTCGGAGTCGGAGTCGGGGGGGATTGGAGGGTTTGGTTGAAATTGTTTCCGCATTGCGTCAGCAAATGCTTCGGCTTTTTCGGGGGTGGAGTAGACGACTCCTCTTTCGCCGTGAATTGGGGGCATGCCTCGTTGGTGGTCGAGGGATAGGGTTTTGGCCATTCTCCAAAGTGATCTATCCTGGGGGTTGAGTGACTTTATTTTTCCCTCCCAGCGGGAATTTGCTAGTACGTTTAGTCGGTCTTTGACTTCCTGGGTAAGTCTGTTTGCTTCGCGTTTTATATGGGGGTCTTGGAGGGTGCGTGCGCGACGAAGAAGTCGGTTTTTCTCTCTGATTAAGTCTTTGAGATCTCGGGGAAGGTCCTGTGGGTTTTGGATATCTACTTTTTTGATTAATTTGGCGCTGTCCATTGCGGATTTTATGGTATTGGTGAGGGTGGTTACTGCAATATCTAGTTCTTGGACGGAATTTATTGGATTGATTTTGGTGTTGCTTTCTAGGAGTTCGGAAATATAGGAGAAGTTGTAAACGGTTTTTTTGGTGTGATTTGCGGTTGGTATGCCTCCTGCCGTGATAATGATTGGAAGGTGGTCGGAGCTTAGTTCGTGTCTTAGTTCGATGTTAATGTTTAGTGTCGTGTTTTTATACAAAACGATGTCAAGGATATCAGGAAGGCCGTGGCCATAGTGGGTTGGGGAATCGGGTGCGGTAACCATTATATGGTTACGTTGTAATATTTCGTAAAGCCTACGGCCGTTGGCCGTAGTTGTTCTAGAGTGCCAAAGGGCGTGTTTGCAATTCAAGTCTCCGGCTAGGATTGTTGGATGATTGTCGTTAAAGTAGCCTTCGAAGTCGGCGGGCCTGACCTCCTTATTTGGGGGTTTGTAGAGGGACACGATCCTGAATTTGGAATTGTCGTGCATGTTGACGAATATGGAGGTAGTTTCGACTTGATCGCTTTGTGTGGGGGGCGCATGAAGAAGATCGTGAGATATGTGTTTTTTGATATAGATTGCTGTGCCTCCTTTGCGGTCCTGGAGTCTATCGTTACGGTAGCAGGAATAGTTGGGTATGGTACCCCTATGATGTGGTTTAAGACCAGTCTCTTGGATGAGGGCTATATCTATTTGATTTTCGTGTAGAAATTCTATGAGTTCCGGTTTTTTGAATTGAGGCTATCAGCGTTCCAGGTGACTATTTTAAGGGCTCTGGGTTTTGTTTGTCTAGACATTATGGGGGCCTAGATTGGGTAGTTGAAGGGAGCCAAAAGCCTGCATGAAGCTGGCGAATTCTTGCATGAAGGTGTGGATTTTTGAAATTTGGGATTGATCAAAAATATTGGGGGGATTTGCGCTGGGACCTGGGGCCGCCTTGGGTTGTTGTGGGGTGGCGGCGTTAGTTGCCTTTTGGGCGTAGGAGATGCCCGGGGTGAATTTTTGGGTTGGGGGTATGACCCTTGTACGGGTTGGAGCGATGTTTGATGGGTGTTTGGGGCATTTATGATAGTTTGCCGTGTGGGGGCCCAGGCAGTTGGCGCATTTTGCGTCCGTGTGACGGGGTTTTTCACATTTTGTTGTGTGGTGGTCTTGTGCGCATTTTACGCATTTGGCCGGGGCGTTGCAATTGGCCTGGGAGTGGCCGAAGAGTTGGCATTTGTGACATTGCCTGAATTTGGGTTTATAGGTCTGGCTTTCGACCTTTATGACTAGGTGTAGAAGCCTAGTCTCTTTGAATATGGGGTGCTGTTGTCCTGTCACCTTGGGAAGGATGACTAGGATCAGGGGCATGGGGGTCTTGTCTTTAGTACGCGTCATTCTCGCGACTGACGTGGGGAGGTAGCCACGCTCGATAAGAGCGGCTTGGACGTCTGCGACGTCTATCTGGGTGGGGATTCCCCGGATTACGGCGTGGATTGCCTTGTCCTCCGGGAGGGTAAAACTATGATATGGGATTTTTTCGGCATCTAAGTGCCTAGTGACTTTGCGGAAGTCGTCACTGGTCTGTGTGCGAATTTGAACTCCTTCGGAGGTATTTTTCGCGTGGAGGATGTTAACTTTTTGCGAGTTGAAATGGCGGGACAAAGCTAGCCATTTTTCAGGGGCTCGGATGATGATGGGGGGGATTTTGGGGGTTTTGTGGGCTTCCTGGTCGGGGGGGGTTCCTGGGCCAGTAGCTTGGATTTTTGGGTTTACAGGGGCCGTAACGGGGGGTTGGGGCCCTGATCCGGAGGGGTTAGCGACTTCTTCGGAAGCAGTCGCTTTACCGGGGGTTTTTTGGGTCTTAGCGGGTTTGTTTTCGTGGTCTGAATTCAATTTGTGTTTCCTTCTGCGCCGGTTTAGGCGCTTTCGCGGGGAGGCTATGGGGGACCGGGCTGCGTCCGAATCAGTCTCTACTACGGACATGTCCGTTTCGAATTGATCGGGGGCATCGGAGGGCTCTTGAGCGGGGGTTTTGTCTTTTTGGGCTAATAGTGTCCCTATTTGAGAGGAGAGGCGGGAAATTTCCTCTCGGAGTCCGCTTATGGTTTCGTTTGCGGTGGCTAATTGGGTCTGAAGGAATTCAAGCTGATCTTTATGTTGTTCAGCTTGGATTTTGTAGTGTTCTGCCTGGGCCTTAATTTGGTCTTGGAGGTAGACGGACATTTGTTGATTTGGGAAATTTGCCATGGTGGCGTCGCTGTTGGGTTTTACGGGGGTATCAGCCATAGTGATTTTTGATTCGGGAGTAAAAATAGAAGTAGAGTTCTCGGGGGCCTGGGAGGCCCCGGGCGGGGGGGGGGGGTGTAGTGTTAAGCACTAATTGTTAGTGGTTGGGGTCTCAGGGAACCTTTAACACACCAAACCGCCAGCCTCAGCGGTTCGTGGGAATTGGCTTAAGTCCACAGTGTGAAAAGGGCTGCAGCACTTAGCAAGCAAGCTTACAAGTGAGCATATGTTAGTTAGAATAATTATATACCAAAATAATCTTACTCAATGGAAATCTGCTGGGCGACGTCTGACCTCTTCACTGTCACTCTAA
>OY294048.1:34772266-34916985 GCA_958510825.1 Brachypterus glaber
CAACCCCTGGTGGATAGTGTGTCTCTTTAAATTTCCAACAAACTTTAGTATAATTATTGTTTTTGTGTATTTTAAAGACACTTTTGATATCCTAGAGATGCTTAACATGTTCCAAGATACTTTAAATGAAATTGTTGAAAACTACTCTGACATTTTAACATGCTTATGTGGTGATTTTAACTGTAGGCTAGCCGACTTTGACACCCCAGAAAAATATCTATTTGATGAAACATGCCTTTTTGACTCTAGAAAGAGTATGGACAAAACCTATAACCCCAGGGGTGTCCAACTTTTTAATTTTATGTGTGAAAATTCTTTTATTTTGTTAAATGGCAGAACAAATTCAGATCTACCTGGTAGCATTACTTTTGCTGGCCCACAAGGCTGTAGCTCAATCGACCTTGCATGGGTACCCTCTAATAACCTCCAACAAATTGTTGACCTAGAGGTCATGAATTATGTAATCACAAAATCGCCTCATTTTCCAGTTAAATTAAAAATTAAAAATCCCATGGTAAAGTACCAGGAACAAACTCTGCCAAATAAAATAACAATTTTGAAGTGGGACCCCACAAAAAAGCAACATTACCTAGATTCTATGGCATCCACTGAAATAACCTTTTCACATGATATTAATGAAACTTATGATAACATGATATCCTGTATTACAAGCAATTCAAAAAATATTGGCCTCGAAAAAAGTTTATTGTATCCTAAAAAAGTTAACTCGAACAAACCATGGTTTGATCATGAATGTATTGGTGTCAAAAAAGAACTTAAAATTAAACTTGACTTGGCAAAAACTAACATGTTTTTAAACCCATTTAAAACTGATTTTCTAAATAAAAAAAAGCAATATGTAAAACTAATACATTTAAAAAAAAATGAACATGAAAAAAGCATACTTGAAAATCTAAGTAACGTTAAAGATAGCTCAACCTTTTGGAAAACCCTTAAAAAGTTCCGCCCGTCAAAACAAAGTAAAAATCTTGATATAGCTACATGGGAAGCATACTATACTTCCATTTTTAAACCTAAAATATGCGACAATACAATTTACTTCGGTACATCAGACCCGTTCCTAGACGATATAATCACCGAAAATGAACTTCGATCAGCCCTTTTAAACTGTAAAAACAATAAAGCCCCAGGGAAAGACAATATTTCCTATGAGTTCTTAAAAAACCTACCTGACAACTGGATCTCTTACCTGCTTGATTTATTTAATTTAATTCTTTCCACTGAAGCTTTACCCCATGCTTGGGCTGAAATAATTTTAACAATGATCCATAAAAAAGGACCAATTAACGATCCTACAAATTACCGCGGAATTGCACTTGCCAATTGCTCACTTAAATTATTTTCTTCTATACTACTTAATCGTTTAACAATTTGGTGTGATGAAAACATAATCATACCAGAAAATCAATGTGGATTTCGCAAGAACCGTGGATGCCTTGACAATATATTCACTCTTCATAGCACAATTCAATTAAACCTTAGATTTAAAGGAAGTACTATCTACGCTATCTTTATCGACTTTAAAAGAGCCTTTGACTCCATTGATCATCGCCTTCTCTGGCGTAAGATGTATAATCAAGGTATTTCTCCAAAATTAATCAGAATTCTTATGAAACTCTATAACAACGCTTTTATAAAAGTTCGAGTATCCAATAAATTTACTAAAAACTTTGATATTCCCGAGGGTGTGCTTCAAGGTGAACCCTTTAGCGCACTGCTTTTCGCTATTTTTTTATCAGACATAGAATCTTTTCTAAGGTTAAACGGTTGCTCTGGACTGAACATTGACAACCTTATTGACATTCTTTTACTACTTTATGCTGATGACTTGGTCATTCTAGCTAGATCACAAACTGACCTTTGCAAAATACTGAAACTGCTTGAAAAATAC
The DNA here is from genome assembly GCA_958510825.1 of Brachypterus glaber. Taxonomy (NCBI): domain Eukaryota; kingdom Metazoa; phylum Arthropoda; class Insecta; order Coleoptera; family Kateretidae; genus Brachypterus; species Brachypterus glaber. Next base: position 34,774,179 of record OY294048.1, read on the forward strand.
TGTTTAATTAATAAATTAACTATTAACATAAAAAAAACTAAAATTGTAAGATTCAGTAAAGGAGGATTTCACTTTAAAAATAAATTTTTATTAAACAACGAACCCATTGAAAGTGTTAATCTCTATACGTATCTAGGTGTCCCGTTTTCCACATCTAACCAGTTCCTAGAAATGGCCAAATCATCTGTCGCTCGTGCCAAAACGGCTACAGGGGCTGTCATGTCACTTATGGCACACTCTAAGATCAACTCATGGGATTCTAGGATTAAACTCTATAACTCTATAATATTAAGTACCCTCATGCATGCAGCCCCTGTATGGGCACTTAAATACCCTGATGTGCTTGAGAGGGCACAAGTATTTTTTTTCAAAAGATTGCTTTGTTTACCTTCCAATACACCTGACTATATAGTCAGATTGGAATCAGGATCCATACCCCTGGAATATACCGCTTTTAAACTTACATTATCATGGCTTATTAGAATACTTTCGATGGATAATAACCGTTACCCGAAAATCTGTTTCTTAAGACTAAAGCAGTTAAACCTACCAGATCGGTATAATTGCTTATCAAGTATAAAAAATATTTTCATCAAGATAAACCAACCTAATTTATGGGAAAACTTAACTCTTAAAGCCCTTAAACTTAATAAACAATATTTACTGGATCAATTTCATAATTACCTGTATAACTTAGATAAAGAAAAACTAAGCTCTAGTACCTTCTGCCCTTTATATAAGTCCTTAAAAACAAATTCTTCCCACTACCTTCACATGAAAACTCATATTAGTCTTATTCGAATCATAGCACAAGTAAGAACCTCTAATACGTGTTTTTTAAAATTCTATTACTCCGGTAACTCTTACTCTATTAATCAAGAAGAAAAGTGCACCATTTGCAATAGATCTGAATTTGAGTCTCTACAACATATATTTTTTGATTGTCCGATTTATGAACCCCTCAGAAATCCATATTTACTTAGTCTGATAGATATGAATGGGCTTGTCTTTGCACTGAGTAACCTAAACCTCATTAAAATTAAACTGTTGTATTTTTTTGTAATTAATATTCTTAAACTGAGATCCTTTATCCTTAACGAATAAAGGGCCTCAATTAATTAAGATTTGCTCAAAAAATTGTTATTTTATTTTAATATTTTATGTTACTATGTAACAATTGTTATAAGATGTAAGTCTTGAGAAACAATAAAGTATATCTATCTATCTATCTATCTATCTATATATATATATATATATATTATATTTTAATTTTATGTTGTTTATTTATGAGTTTTTAATTTAAATTTATTTATTAAAAATTCCGTAGCTCCCTTAGGGATCACTTCTGGACCAACCTTTATAGGAACTTTTTTTCATATTTTTGTATGAAGAATAATTTTTTTCTTGAGTTTTGGAACACCCTGTATCTTCACGGCTTGCTTATATATTATCTTTATTATTAAATCTACGAAAAACAAATTGCAAAAATTTGGGTTAGAATTTAAATGTGTTTGTATGTCAAGTTGAATGCAATCGTTTATTTTAAGATTTCGTGGTCTACAGTTCTGCCCTGTTAATCAAGAAAGTCGTATCTGCATTTTTGTTTTTTTGAGAAAATCTCGGAGAAAATTGACTTTTTTATTTGGAACGGCGGAAATTTCGCAGATATAACAATATGTACGACTTTTTTTATTGATACATTTAATACTAAAACTCTTATTAGAGTTTAAGTATGGTGCAAACATGCTAAGAAGTTAAAAACTAAGTTACGACCTTCTTGGATAGCACGGCAGAGTTCTAGTAGTAAAGGAAACAATATGGATTATTCAAATGGCGCCATAGCCAAAAATACTTTATATGCATTTTATACGTAATAAAATATGTATTATTTATAATATACAGGGTGACCCAACGAGAACTGTCTAAAACATCAAAGATCTATAAAGGTCAATGTGATTTATTGAGGAAGAAATTCATTTATAAAACGGTACCTAACTTTCTATCTCCCTCTCACCCCCAACTGCTCAAACTTTCAAATCATGTATGAAAACCCTCTTTTTTTAATATACCATTAAAAAAAGCCAACAAATATTTTTTAGTGGTACCAAACAAAAATTAAATCGGTTTGATTTAATTTTGGTGAAAAAAAATATTTACAAAAGACATATTGTTTTGAATTTATGTTTAGAACCTTCCACCGTGAACTTTCACCAACCACCATACCCTATGTATACATCCGGGATCCCGGAATCGGAAATCCCGGTTCTAAAGCAATTTTTTTGGTACCGGGATCTAACCTTCCAGTCCCAGGACAATTACTGTAAATATATGGTATATACTACATGTTTTTCGTATTATGACAAAGCCAAAAACTTCTTTAAGGGTTCTAATTTACCTAAAATTCGTAAAAAAATCTTTGAAATTATCTGTAATTTTTGTATAAGTGAAAAAATTAAAGGGCTTGATATCTTGTTTTTTTCCTTTTGAGCATGCGAAATTATTTGCCAAATTTTAAAATGATCAAAAGATTCTAACCCGTGACGAAAATCCGCCAAAGTGGCCCCAACACTAAAATTTACGTCAAACGGCAAACAAATATTTTAAAAATGTATCAGATCGGACTGAATTTATTTTTATTTAATGCATTCTAATATTTATTTATAATATTAAATTGATTTTACTAATACAAAACGAGCTAATCGCCAAACAATAGATCCTAAATAACCGTATGACTCATTTATGGCATTTATGGGTGAAATTCGTAAATTTTATTGTTAGGGGCGACTTTGGCGGATTTTCGGCACGGGTTAGAATCTTTTAATCATTTTAGAATTCTGCGCATAATTTAGTATGCTTAAAAGGAAAAAATAATATTTCAAGGGCTTTAAATATTTCACTTATACAAAAATTACAGACAATTTTCAACGATTTCTTACTATTTATCAGTAATTTTAAGAATTTTAGGGGCCCAATTAGAACCGTTAGAGAAGTTTGATCACTCTTATATTTTCAGAAATTTCTAGTTACACCTAAATGAAAATTTTAAGATAATAAAAAAGGTCGGTCCACCCTAATAGGACAATAGTGGCGCCTTCGCCAAAATTGTAAATAAATTAGTATTTTAATAACATTTAGGTAGACTTGTTCGAAATGATTCGGTAAATCGCAACGAACTAACAACTCTTCTCTCTAGAATACGCATACCGTTAATATAAAGTATCGCCAACATCTCGGTTTGTTTGTAAACAAATAGTAGGTATATTCAGGCCTGAACAATAACAATTACCAGTAACTGTTATTGTTGTCTCTGTTAGAACAAAGCTGTGCGAGTAAGACAGACAAATGTATATGTTGGCTACGTTTTTGTCAGTTTTTACAAATGAAATGCCTATTCTATAGAGAATAGTTATTAGTTCGTTGGTAAATCGGTATCGGTTTTCTTTCGGTATTCTTTTCTAAGTATAATTATTTTAATCTCGTGAGCGTGCTTTAGTTTTTATACTCTATGAAAATATGTTTTGTTTATAAATGATTTTTTTTTTCAAAATTGTAAGAATATTTCTTTTTATCAAAATAATATTTTCTGAAAATTCGGTGTGTATCGGATATAGAATAGTTGCGCCCCCTATAACTATTTAATTAATTAATTTTTGTATTAATACGATTCATCCTTGTGATAAAAGTAATCTTTTTCATGAAAAAAATACCTCACTCCGATTTTTTCTTCAGCTAGTTTCGATTTTTTTAAAAGTTTAAGATTTTCAACGTGGCAAAAACTTCTGCGATTTTTTAATTAAATTGAAGGGCTTTAGGTAAAAAAGCTAACACCTACATTTTTTATTTCTATTTTGCGTTTTAGGAAAATCTTATTTAAATTAATTTACTCCAAGGCATTTAATAATACATCTGGTTACAAACGCACTTTTTAAATAAAAATTAAATTATCTACTTAAAATAAATGATGTGGCTTAACTCTTTGTTATTAAGAGCCATTGAATTACTACTAAAGAAGTTAAGTAGTGGAGATAGATATAAAATTCACAACAAATAAACACGTCAAAGGCCGACCATCATATCTGGTTTTAAATGATCTCAATACTTAAAATAAACAAAATTAAATTTTGGGAAAACTGTACGACAGATTTTTTAAAAACAGTAATTAGCATCCTGCGCAATCGATTCTAAGTTTTGTTTTCATTTTGCATGAAATAAAATCACATTTTTTAAAAATAAGACTTTTAGTTCTGGCAACTAACAAAAAACTTTTATTCATAAAAAAATATTTTGACTAACTATATATTATTTTGTTACAGGAAACAATAATGCGTCCCCAAAAGATGGCGTTCAGTGGCGTGGCAATCGGCTCGGCAGTATCGGCAACGGTCAATGCAATGGATCCGGGGGTTGCGTCGGGGGCATTTACTCCGGGGGGGCCGCAGGGGACGGCGAAGCCGGGGGTGGCAATGGGCCTGAAGGCCCAGCCGCAGCAGGGCCGGACCAGCTGGAGGGGGCGGGCCCAACTGAGAATGACTCTATTCACCTCAAGAGACGGGTGGGACTCGTCAGTGGGGTGGCTTTAATTGTCGGAACCATGATTGGTAAGTATACTTATTTATATTTATTTATTTAATAATAAAACGAATAAGGTCCTTTACTCCATATATTTATCAAAAACATTGATAAATATATAGGGTAAAGGACCTTATTCCTTTTATTATTATAATATAACCCCACTATGGATCCATACGTTCGTTTTTATTTATTTATTTGCTCGAAAAAATATACAGCAGCTTGTAGAGCCCCAAATAAGCTTTGATTGTGCTAGGGGCTCTTATTTATATTTATTATTATAATATAACCTCACTATGGATCCATAAGTTCGTTTTTATTTATTTATTTGCTCGAAAAATCATACAGCAGCTTGGGGAGCCCCAAATAACCTTTGATTGTGCTAGGCGCTCTTATTTATATTTATTTATTTATTTAATAATAAAACGAGAAAGGTCCTTTACCCCATATATTTATCAAAAACATTGATAAATATATAGGGTAAAGGACCTTATTCCTTTTATTATTATCATATAACCCCACTATGGATCCATACGTTCGTTTTTATTTATTTATTTGCTCGAAAAAATATACAGCAGCTTGTAGAGCCCCAAATAAGCTTTGATTGTGCTAGGGGCTCTTATTTATATTTATTATTATAATATAACCTCACTATGGATCCATACGTTCGTTTTTATTTATTTATTTGCTCGAAAAACTACAGCAGCTTGGAGAGCCCCAAATAAGCTTTAAATGTGCTAGGGGCTCTTCATTAATTTAGCACAAAATGCAATGTAAAAAAAACAATAAACCCTAAATAAATATTTGTGAGTGGTTCAGCGAAAAGCTACATAAGAAAAAAAAACGTTTTTTTTATTTTTGTGGTTTCCGATGCATTGTACATTTCTACGTTATTTTTATTTAAAATAATTAAAAGAAAAAAAAATCGTTTTTTTGCAGTAAGACTATTAAAAATCATACAAAACATTATACTATTCTTGTTTGGACTTTTTCGTTCATTAAACAAAAATTGTTTGATTTTTTTTAAGAATTTATAAGGAAAATTCTTAACTAATTCTAACTAATTCCTAATTTACTGTTAAAAAAATAAATGAAATATATTGTCAAATAGAGAAGTTTATGAGCTTTAAAATGATTTACTACACGAATCATCTTCTCTTCCATTAAAAATAATTCTCCCTTACCCCTGCCTCCAATGTGTACCTTAAAAATATCAAATATAGGTAAACCAAAAAATAATATTGGTTATTTACGTAATTACTACTTGCAAGTTTAAAAATAGTTGAAATACAAATCAGCTACTCAATTTAAATTAACTCAAATGAAGTAGGTAATTACGTTAGGCTTTGTAATTTTAGATAAATTCAATTTATAATTTGCTCCAATCTAAATATAGCAAACCTACATTGTTAATTAGTATTTTACTGTGAATTCACTAAAATATTTTGTTTAAGTAATTATTTTACTACCGGTACAAAAACAAAAATTCAAAAATAGGGGTTTAAATTTGGTTTTATTATATTTAATCATATTATACATTGAGTGAAGGCAAAATTTTCATGTATAATTAAGGTTAGCCAGAAAAATTAGCGCTTATATAGATGTCTAAATTATGCCTACGAAAATTTGTAGTCTTTTTTTTTTCTTATCATACAATATAATCTTTTCCTATTAATTGCGTAATAATAACAACATAAAAAAAATAAAATATTATGTACATCTCCTATTTTTTGTTTTATCGATTTTTTTTTAATTTGCCGACATTTAAATGTTTTTCGTTAAAGTCCCGCAAAGTCCCGCACATTTGTTATTACTACAATATAGTGGACTAAGTAAGGAAAAAAATAATGTAGAGATCAGACCCCAGAAGACTCCAGAACCCCTTTAATTTAAATTTTTGTGTTAAAAAACAACTAAAAAAAAATTACTTTTTACATAGACTTTTACAGATATTCTTTGTGGTGGATAAATTTATTGGGAAATTACGTTATTATACTATTCACAGCCCGTAAGCGTCTGTTCATCCGCCCGGCTGTCCGTGCCATGTCACTTTTTTGTGGACAAGAAAACTCAAGAACGAATAATCCGATCGACTCAAAATTTTCAGGAAAAATCAAGTTCTATCAGGGGATGATCCCTATTGGTTTTTTAATAATCCCCCCGATTTTTTTTTGATTTTTTTTTTCGAAAAAATGTTTTTTTTGAAAAAATTATTTTTTTTTATTTTTTTTATTTTTTTTTTTCGAAATTTTTCGACAATTTTTTCATACTCAATACTTGGCTAAATGTTTTACTTTTTCTCGAAAAATCCAAATTTATTAGCTAAAATTATAATTTTACAAGTTACACACATTTTGCAGATTTTTTCCAAACCGTATTAAATACATAGCTAAATATCTTTTTTGTACACTAAATGGTAATTACACATATGAAAGAAAAATAAATTTAATTTTTTTTAAGTTTTCCAGATTTTCCAGATTTCCAGATTTTTTCCCAAAAACGAAACCTAGTTAAAATGCTTTGTCGTACCTAAAAATGGCTGCATACCAAATTTTATCAAAATCCCAGTTATCGTTTTCAAGAAAAGTATGATGTCCGGCTTACGGCCTGGTTCGTCCCATAGTGCGGTATAGGTACCGTCTGGTGTAAATATTAAAACATTCAGTCAAAACATTATAATACTAAACAATAAAGCACGGCTAGCCTTAAAAAACTTAAATGAAAAGACAGACCACCACGGATTTTTTTATTTTAGGTTGTTTTTAGGACATTTCCAAACAGTTTTTGACAAAAATTGAAATCGCTCACGAAGCCATTTTTAAATAAAGTCATTCTTCTTGGCTATCGAACACAAAACTAATCATTCACGGCTAGCAAACCACCCCGGATTTTTTTATTTTAGGTTGTTTTTAGGACTTTTACAAACAGTTTTTGTCTTAGTGTTTTTTTTACCCCGGTTTTTTCTATTTGTTGATGTTTTTTTGGTTAACCCAACAAAAACAAAGTTTTGGTTATACAGAAACTTGTTCTTATATAATTTTAATATTGTTTTTTTCTCATATCTAAGGTCTGAGGACGAGGGAAACCACCCTCGAAACGTCACGATTTAAGAAAATAGTTTGAGTATTATTAATTTTAACCCTCTTCCCAAAAAAACATCAACAAACAGTTTTTGACAAAAATTGAAAGTCATTCTTCTTCTTCTTCTTCAAGTTTTTCCTGACATCGCAATATGGACTTTTTTCTATAACACGCCCTATAGCATATGTACTACCCATGATATAATCACGACCATTCACAGGCCTACTATGTTAATGTTCAAAATTACGGTCGTCTTTTTTTGGACATTATGGTCGTGATTATATTGAGTATGATGGGTAGTGCTATACTATACCGAGACTAAAATTTAATTTTACGCTTTCATTTTCGGGACTAAACTTGCCGTTTTTCTCCCAAGAGAAAAAAATCACGGCAACCTTGATAATATTAAAATATTATACATACTATGTGCTTTACTGATACAAAAATTAGGTTTGGTGATGTTTTGTAATAAATTAGCGATTCAAACGAATTTATTTAATTTTAAAAAAGAAAACCTTTTAAAATAACCTTGTTTAAATTACTTAAAATTTATCGTCGTCGTCCATTTTTTCGAACTGACGTTTGTGACAACCATATCAAAAACAATTGAGATCTCGATAGCCGTGAAACTGACTTTTCATAATTCACAGGCATCTTGATTAAATTACGAAAATAAAACACCCGATTTTAGATGCATGGTTTTTAATTTTAATTTTATCTACCTAACTAAATTATGTTTGATCGTTCAAAAAATAGTGTATCTAGGATTAAACGTTTTAGATTTAGTTTTAGTCCCTTGCGTTTCTGTTTCCCTCGCTCGCTACGCTCGCTCATGCGGGACTAAAACAGCCAGTTTAGTCCCTTGGTATATAAATAACTATTAGAATAACTATTTTACTTTTTATTTTATTATTACCCGTCTACTAACCCAATATGATTACTTTCAGGTTCCGGAATTTTCGTGTCCCCGTCGGGCCTCTTAGAGAGGACCGGTTCAATCGGGATGAGTTTTGTGATATGGATGGCATGTGGCTTGTTATCCCTTTTAGGTATGTATTATTAATTTTTATTTTCTTTTTGATTATACCTATTTCCTAGAGAAAATATGCCTTACTAAAAACATATGTTTTATAGCCATTTGATTTTCTTGTTAAACAACGTTTGGGTATTTATTACGCCGTACATACTATAAACCAAACAGGGAGAATGTACATCAAAAACTAAGAAAAAACCTCATGTACAGATATTTCCAAAAATCAAATCTAAGGGATCTATAGTCTCCCAAAAACGCACCATTTTTAAAGGGCCATAACAGCTTTAAAAATAATTTTTCGACCTACATGCATAAACACTTTTTTTCTTAGTTTTTAAAAAAGAATAACCCTGCATTATTAAAATTTCAGTTTTCAACATATTAGTATTTAATTTTTCGTCCACGAACCGTGAAATTTCACCTTCAAATTATTTTTTCTCGAAAACGTTTATTCCTACAGTATTACAACAATGGTACCTTTTTTTATGTACCTATTTTGACCTGCGAAATCATATTCAAAAATAAAATTACAAAAATGTTACACAGAAAAAGTTTGGGACAAAAAAAGTTTCGCACACTCCTGGTTAAAATAAGTACATGAAAATAACATACGAATATGGGCCTTATTAAGATTAGTTCACATGTAGTTCACATGTAAAACCTCGTTGCTATATCGTAGAGGGTTCCTGAGTTATTAAATAAAAACCAAATTTTTTTGCCACTTAAAATTTCGGACCCTATTTCAAATACACCCTGTATAGTTTAAGTCAAAGTCCTTTTAAAGTGTTGTTTTTTAAAGATAAAAATCAATGTTAGGATCAAAAGGTACTAAGTCAATCTGTTGGAGATGAGGGGAGTAGAAAGGGCTTAAAAGGTTTGTTTAGGCTCTAACTTTTTTGATATTTAAGTAAGTAGAAAGTCCTAAGACCAGTAAAAAATTAAATACAAAAACAAAAAATATAATCGTACAAAAATATTTTTGTTACAACCCTCGAATGGAAAATATTGCAAATTTGAAATTTACGCGCTTTATCGTTTCGCTACAGTCGTATAAAAGAGGCAAGTCCGTTCCGAATAAAGTTTACATTGCGATATTTGAAGTCTCTATGTCAAAGCATTAATAAAATATAGTAGTGTAAAGTCCTTTAAAAATAAACTTTTCTTATGATCCCCTATGAAAATTACAATTAGCACCCTTTTGTTCTTTAGAAAACGCCTTATATCACACTAGTTTGATACTTTTCTATCACCCTGGTGTCATATATGTGTATGAAGGTTTGCCTAATTTAATTTAGATACCGTTTTATATTTATTTATTTATTTATTTATTTATTTATTTATTTATATACGGGACTACCCCATTACAGTTTACAATTCTATTATAATTATAATTAACAATTATCAATTATAACTAAATATTATAAAGTTTATTAAATTATTAAAATAACCTAGGCAAAATTAAATTCTTAAAGCTATTCAGAGAATGTCTAAATACATCAATGTGGCAATCGTTTAAATACTTAAGAGCTAGATTTAAAGCAGTTTTTGAACTGTAATTTGTGCGTTTCATATCAATATAAAACGTTACAGAATTACGAATACCAGCCCTAGGGACACTAAACTTTATTAAATTAAATAAATCAGGGCTATCCAACAATCCATTGACCAATTTATAAATGAAGCACAAGTGCGATAACGTTCTTCTCGATTGTAAGGTCTTTAAATTGGTTAAGTCTTGGACAATTGCATAGTCATGATCCCTTATAACATAATTTAATTTAAATGCTATAAATCTAAGAGCTTTATGTTGCACTCTTTCTAACAGTTTAATATCATTTTGATAAAAAGGTGACCAAATAATGGAACAATATTCTAGATTTGATCTAACTAATGCTCTATATACACTTTTTATACTATTAGTTGAAAATTCCGATAAGTTTCTTGTTACAAATCCAAGCATTTTACTAGCTTTAGAGCAAACAGATCGTATATGGTCAGAAAAATTGACATTTTCATTAAATAAAATTCCCAAATCTTTAACAGAAGATTCATACTTTAAAAGTGAGTTATTTAAATTATAATACGAGTTAATTTTTTTGGAACGAGTAAAAAAACTGATAAAACAACATTTACCAACATTTAATTCAAGGCGATTTGTAACTGACCAATCAAATAATCTGTCAAGATCTTGTTGCAGTAGTAACACATCGGCAATAGAATTAACTACCCTAAATATTTTGAGATCATCCGCGAACATAAGAAATTCACAGTGCGCTATATATTCACCAATGTCATTAACAAAGATAAGAAAAGATAAAGGCGCACAGTGAGATCCCTGAGGGACGCCGGATGGTACCTCAATTAAATAAAAAATACACCCAGCTATTCTAACATTCTGTGTACGACCAATCAAGAAACTAATAACCCATTAAATGAGTTTAGCCGAAAAACCAAACAGGTAGCATATCCACAGAAATCAATTTTAATTAGTAAACTGTCAAATTTTCCTTGATTTAAAAGATGCTTGCCATTAGGCAACCCATTAAACAGTGTTGAGCTTCCATAATAATATGTTATATATAAAACCAAAAAACTAAAGGTAAATAAAAAACATATTTCCTGTTGACATACATATATAAATTTGTATGCTATTTTGTGTTTTGCTTTTCTCAAAAATTCTTGGAATAAGTAATAAAAATTAGAAAATATAAAATTAAGAAACTCTATATTTTTCGGAATCGTAGGAAAAATAGTGTACATAACTCGTTGGAAAGGGTATTTCTTACACTCTTGGGGTTTCCTGACTCACCTGAAGGCTCGTTCGTAAACCTTCCCACTCGCGTGAGATAAGTCACTTTCCACACTAGTTATGTAATATACTATTACAGCATTTGAATATACTTTGTGCGTTAATGCACAGAGTATGGTCAAAATCCGATGACATATCATAACAAGTATAATAATGTCAAATTTTCCTCGTCAGTTATTTGTTTAGAATCAACAAAAAATCAAGGTTCAAAACAAATCAAGCAAAATAGGAAAAAAATCTTAAAGTATACGTGTCAAAAGACTTTTAAGCCTTTTCTCTATAAAAAAATCTTGCCGCTCAGATGCTCCATTTTAAAAAACACTCTTTTTTGAGAATGTTTGAATCAAAAGGGAATAAGTCAAAAGGTTATCAAAAAGTCCAAACTATTTTTTTTTACTTTTCGGAAAATACTTAATATTTTTTTGTACTATTGATAACTCGATAAAATGTCACAGATTTTAAATTTTTAAGTCTCGTTAAAAAACGAATGACAGTTTTTTGCGGTTTTTCAAAAGTTACTTAGGTTGGACTTATCACCTTTACCCTTTAAATTACAAAATGTTATAATTTGGGCCAATTTGACTGTGGCCCAAAAACCCCTATTTGTGTGCCATGTTCTTTAGGTATTTTTTATTTTATTTCAATTATTAGTCTTTTAAACATAAGTAGGCGAGTCACATGATTGTTGGTATTGACGTCAATACTTTGAGAATAGTTCAAATAACTTTGTGTGATTAATAAATTTTTATTTATAGGTAATTAGTAAAAATGTTTAACATTTAATTTATTAAACTACGCTAAAAAATAGAATTAGAAGAGATTTTAAGGACTCTTATCGTTTTATGGACTTACGAGCAAATTGAGTTAAATTAATCAGGGGCACCCGTAGGATTTTTCAGCTTTTCAACAGTTTAGTTTATTTAAGGCCATTATATTTACCTAAAAGTAAAGCCTCTGTCAACGTTACCGACAGGATAAATGCAATGGTGGTTGCTATGCGATCGAGGTAGGCTAACTACTGATAAACTTACTTAACTCTTAAACGGTTTTTGTACCCTGGAAGACAAATAGTATTTGAAAATTCTTATATTTGTGTGTATACTGAGAAATATACGTCTAATACCGTGTGATATTAGCGCTTCCTTTTTGTTTGTGATCTTAGTGATCACAGCACTTTGCTTAGTACTAGCCATGGCGAAAACAAATTTGATAATAATATTTTTTGTATTTTGTATGTCCTAAAAGTCCTAAGTAAAGAAAAAATACTAAAATTTTGATTTTATTTTTTATAAGCGAGTGCCCGTTTAAGTTTTAAATCTAGATACAGGGATTGCGCCAAGGGGGTAGGGGGTGCCACCCCTTCCCAACCACGCGTGAGTTGGGAATATCCACAGTCGAGCTGGGAAGTAGTTCCCCTATGAAAATTACATTTAGCACACTCTTTTGTTCTTTAGAAAACGTCTTATATCACACTAGTTTGATACTTTTCTATCTATATATGTATGAAGGTTTGCCTAATTTAATTTTGTTTTTATTTTTTATAAGCGAGTGCCCGTTTAAGGGTTAAATCTAGATACAGGGATCGGGCCAAGGGGGTAGGGGGGCGCCACCCCTCCCCAACCACTCTTGAGTTGGGAATATCCACAGTCGAGCTGGGAAGTAGTTAGAAAAATTAAGTGGCACAGTTGGACAATCGGTAGAATGCTTGGAAAAATTGATTGGCAAAGTTGAGAAATTAGTGGACGCGGATACCTTATTTTATTTTGGCCAGTAAATTTATTAGTTGGAAAAATGGAGCGGTACAGTTAGGAAATTCGTAGATGCGAGCTTTTTTTATCCAGTCATCAAAATTTTTTGTCTGGGGTAAAGAAAGCTTTAATTTCAAAGGTGAGGACCTTTTCTTTAGTCATCAAAATTTTCCGTCAGGTTTACCCCTTATAACATGTTGTGCCACCAAAAATGTTACTTTTTAAAAGGCTACTACTCCTTTAACATTAAATTTAGGTGTTCCGGTGAAGAATTATTTTTTTCTTAGTTTTAAATGAAGAATTGCTCTGCAGCATTAAAATTTTATTAGCGCCTTTTTTGTTCCCCATTTAATATATCCATCTTCGAAGGGCCGTAGCTCCCTAAAAGGTTATTTTCCGATATATGATTATAGTTTTTCATGTTTTGTGATGTAGAACAATCCTTTTTATTTAATACCAAAAGACTACAAACACCGTGTATATTCTGGTTACCGTGAAACCTTACAACTTTGCCCAGGGAAATGTAGTTTATTGTTAATAACATTTTTTGTAAAAAAAATCGGTAAAACTAATTAAGACAAATGATTGATTTCAGTGTCAAGTTAATCAGTCAAAATGTATAATTTCTAACTTATCGATAATTGCGAGAAAATAAAATATAAGAGAGGGGTGGGCAAAGTTGCATACCAAAATTGCAACTTTGCCCACAAAACAAAAAAATACTGTGAGGCAATTTTAACGATGCTTAGTACATCATTTCCCACTGTATACGTTTTTAAAAAAGTTTTTTCACTGCATAGGGATGCAATAAATAAAATTAAAAGTGGGGAACATATTTTTTTATTAAAAAAACTAAAAAAATTCAAAAAATTTCATTAAAATTTTGCAATAAATAAAGTCACAGCAGACCTTAGCTTTCAGTGCTAAAACCCGCCAAAATATCTTCGATATTTGCTTAACTGATTTTGAAGCACAACACAACAGTAGGACAGCTGTCGAAGTACTGAGCGCATCTCGACACTTCTAGAACTCGAACTGCTAACATCAAACCTTTCTGCTATATTGCCACATTGAAAAAAAAATCATATCACGTTGCACATGGGCAAATTTGCCCCCCTCGGAAAAGTTTTACGGTACCTCAAGTGCTAAAAATTATTGATTGAGATAACTTATTTAAGTATTTATATTATTCATCTAATAATAAATGATTATTTTTAAAACATAAGGGGTCGTGTAAAAATTACATAAGATTTTTAGAGGGGAGATGTTTGTCATAAATCTTACGAAGTCTTACAAGGGGACAGGGAGGTCTTGAAAAATAATATGTAAGATTCTTCCTTATGGCTAAAATCAATTTTTAATATTAATCATTAACATATATGTATATGTATATGAGAAAATGTCCAAACGAAATGTTATATATAAAGACGGAGTCAAAAATCTTTAAAAATGTAATTTGTGCACGGCCCTATAATATTTTTAAGGAAAAGAATAAACGAATAATTCTTTTACACTTGCTTTAAAGTTACCCCGAGGAAAGCCTTGTGTTAGTAAAAATTAACTTTTCTCGACGTCTTATACAAAAATAGATTGTTTAAATATTTTTTTAACAAACTTTTTGATTTTTTAACTATTATATAAGGAAAGTATTTTTTTTTGTTAGCAACAGTATTTTTTAGTGAACTTAATTGTTATTTTATTTGTTTTTCAGGTGCCCTGGCGTATGCGGAATTGGGCACAATGAATACATCGTCGGGGGCTGAATACGCTTACTTTATGGACGCTTTCGGTGCCCCACCGGCATTTCTATTTTCCTGGGCCAGTACTCTTGTACTAAAACCGTCCCAAATGGCTATCATTTGCCTAAGTTTTGGAAAATATGCCGTGGAAGCGTTCGTAACCGAATGTGAGCCTCCAGAAATTGTTGTTAAGATGGTGGCTGTATTAGCAATGGGTAAGTTTAGAAATAAGGTTTAAGAAGTGCTCAACCTACAATATCGGCAGTGGTCTGGCAGCGCGGTATTTGTGAACGAATATTCAATTCACTTTACCTCGGTTAACGGTACTTGAATAAAGGTGGTTGAGGATACCTGAAATGATAAAGTTCTAAACATAAATGCAAAAAACTATTTGTTTTCAGCTATTAACAGGCCATTTAGGCCCAGAGCATCTGGCGAGAGGAAGGTCACAAGGAAGACGTGCCCCCATGAACCCGGATATCGCATATCTTATGATATGGGGCGATGTGGTTAGCATCACGCCTTATTTCCCCTTGTTCTTAACGAACGCAGGTACCCAATTCTTTATAGAAGCTGGATAGGCGACTTCGCCATATTTGCACTGCCACTCAACGTAACTAAATGACTGGAAAGCGTATAGAGCAAACAGAGTCGAATTAACGGTCTACTTACTAGCGCTTTAGGCCGCTAGACCCCGCCGCCCATCAAAAACTGTGTCTTCTGTTAATATTTTTTTATTTTTGCCAAAATTAAGTTACCCAACATACATTTTATAATCTGCCGCTGGTCGGCCATTGATCGACAGGCGGCATTGCTGAAGTCAATACGACATAGGCAAAACACGTCGGCCTGATGGGTATAGAGATAAAGGCCGCCGGTAAAGTCATGTTAATCTTCCATATCATCCCCCATCTCACGTAACGAAGGGAGGATTGGTGTAATGGGAGGATTAGTGAAGTGGTCTACCGCGTCTGTATATGACAAGTCCACTACAACTAGCGTGAGTTCGATTCTCACTGGCGCCGATTTGCCTTTTTCAGTTAATTAATAATTGAAATTTGGCGAAGCGTGAAGCGGACACTCCCTATAAAAACTGGTTCGAAAGTCAGTATAAGCCGGTGGTTCCCTCTACTACTAGCCCACACAAGTCAAGGTTAAAACAAACTGATAGTACCGCTACCGTCAGAGACGGATATTGCCGATGTTAATTCAACGTTGGCGAAACACGTCGGCCCGACTAATATAGAGGGAAACGGCTGCCGAGGCAGAAAAGCCCTGTTAATTTTTCATGTGAGCGATGGTAAGCCGCTAGCGCTTCCCTAGTAGAAATTTAACGTTAGAATAACGTTTTTCTAATGTTAGAAAACTGTATAAAAGTACGTTATACAATATGTGCAAATGTCCCGCTTTTTAACGTTAGAATCTAACGTTAGTTACAAACGTTAATCTAACGTTAGATTTTTAAGTTAGAAATACGTTATAAGTACGTTTAATTTCTAACTTTCGGAGGGAGCGTGGCCAACTAGGAAATTTTTACCTGCATCATAAAATGGCAGCTGGAGACAAATTTATTCATATAAATAAATCTTAATATATTTTAGCAATCATAATATTTTTAAACATAATTTCGTTACATTTATTAATAAAATAGCCATCTTTTTAGCTGGCCTTTAATATTTTCGTCTAATATGCTGTTATACTTCGAAAAATACATTTACCTCTCAGAAAAACTTTATTTAGCTAGTTAATATATATTTATATATTCAGAATCTTAAAATATTTTTTCAATTCTAGTACAGCGTTGCCATACTATAATTTTGACTTTGGGGGGATATTTTTTTAAACTTATAGAAATAATAAATAATTATCAAACCTAGACACATAGCTGTCTAAAGGGAGTATTTTCTACTATAGCTTACGTATTCATAATGGAAATTTAAAAAATATTTAAAGTTAGAATAAGGTTAGAAAAAGGTTAGAATTTAGTTGGGAAACTAACGTTAGATTTATGTATTTTATAACGTTTTTGTCAAACGTTAGTTTTTAAGGTTAGATTTATATATCTTATAACGTTTTTGTCAAACCTTAGTTTTTAAAGTTAGATTTATATATTTTATAACGTTTTTGTATAACGTTTGAGACTAAACATAAAAATGTCACTAATCTAATGTTATGTTAAGTTAGATTTATGTACTTTTCTACCAGGGTTATTTCCGACGACAAGCCACTCTTTGATTTTCGCCTACCTGCAATTACCTCAATTTGCATAACTAAATTATTCATATTTTTTTTATCATCCCTATTGAAAATGACGGGCCTGCGCGGGTATAAATGTTGCATAGTCCGGTTTATGCACCATTTATACCCGCCCTGACCCGTCATTTTCAGCAGGGATTTATTAAGCTCCCAAATCCGATAATATGTACCAAATTGTGGGCTTTGAATTTAGTTGATATGCATTGACAAATAGGGGGTTTCCATTTAAAATTTTGAAGTCGAGGTAACTAAAAAAAGGACCTTGAAGTTGAAAACTAAAACAACGTTCTGTTTAAAACGTTCTGTTTAACCAGTTTCCTCCTATCGGAAACTGTTTTCGGCGCCCTCCGGGCATGCCTTGAATTAAGGTCCCTCTTGCTCTAGTTCAAATCCAGACTGAGACTTTACAAAAATTTTCCTTTATCCGATATTCCACTAATTTTAGTTTTTTTTTTTCAGTGGTAATTTTGTATATAAACTGCTACAGTGTCAACTTGGCAACAAGTGTTCAAAACGTCTTCACAGCAGCCAAGCTTGTTGCAGTATTGATTGTGATATTAGGAGGAACTTATAAAATATTTGAAGGTAAGTTTTTATTTTTATTATAGTCCGGGAGCCTAAGCCCAGTAAAATTTTTTTATTACCTCACCGTTGGGACTTTGTATATGTGTTCTTTATGTCCAGTCAAACAACTTTTTACCTCAGATAACCTCAGATAGTTATCCCTCCCTGGGCGTGTTACGTAATATATGGACAGCCCAGAACGCTGATATAGCCCCAGAAAGCGTATTCAATTATAGTTGATTAAGCATTCTGGGGCTATATCAGCGTTAAGGGACTGTCCGTATATTACGTAACGCGCCCAGGAAGGAAAGGAGTCAAATAAAATATGAGTTTGTGATAGGGGGCAGGGAGGGGATCAATTTTTTTTAAATTGCGTTACGATTACGTAAATTATTATGGACAGCCCCTAATAGAAAAGATGCTTGCAAGTCAAGTTAACCTATTTTTTTTAACATAGCCTTGGGTACAATCAATTATTTTTCGCACTGGCAACCTTGGTGCAACTGTTACAGTTCTATAGGTTTTTATCATCTTTCAATATTTAATTAAGCCAGACCGTTTAATGATACCCTACAAGTAGTTAAAATTACTCAATTAAATTTTCAACTAACTAGTAGATACGAGCATGGGCGCCCGAGGGGGGCAGGGGGGCCGTGGCTTCCCCTGGATTTTCAGATATTTATTATTCTGTTTTTATTTTAAAAATTCTAAGGTGTTTTGTCTTTAGATTTCCACAAAATTTGCCTGCGGCGCTAAAAATAAATATCAAACCTAAATCTATGGTAAACTGTTTAAAATATTTTGCAAATAATTATAATTAATAATAATTCATTTTCAAAGCAAATTAGCTTTGAAAATTCTGAGGTGTTTGACAAATGATAATAAGAGTTTTCGCCTGCAAGACTAACATAATTGCTGAAATACAAACAAATAGTTTATTACACTTCACGGCATACGGCATTTCCAAGCAATAACACTTTAACGATAATAAAATAACATACTTGCAGTCACGAAAAAGTCCCCGCACATCTGCGCATCTGCCAAACATTTTAATTAAAAAGTTTGTAAAATTCTTGAAAATATTAAAAATTTTCGATTGCGGCGCTGAACTGGACTGCCATTAAAGTGATACCACAATTTTAATTAATAGATTTTATATATATAATTTGCACACTTGTGTATGGGAAATGCGAAATTTTAATATACTAAAAAATTAACTTGGTTACCATTATTGTAATATCACAATAATAATTAACATTAATTAATTATAATTAAAATATTTTATAAAATAATTTGCATATGAAATTCTGAATTATCTGAGACATGTTAAACCTTAAGATTTCTAAAAAATTTTGCCTGCGGCTCTAATTAGTATGTATTGAGCATTCGAAATGTCCTGAATTATCTGGTATATGTAAAACTAGGATTTCTAAAAAATTTCGCCTGCGGCGCTAAATATTGTGTTGAGCATTCAAAATGGTGAAGCCAGACTATATTTCCCCCCACACAAAAAAAAGTCCGGATTCGGCCTTATTGTTGATTTGGCAAAAACTTTTTATTAATATTATTGTAAATCCGAATAGGTTTGCGCCCCCCCCCCCCCCTATAAAAAATCCTGGGGGTGCCCCTGAGTACGAGTTTCGCCCCTTTTTTCTTTTTCGTTTAACACGTTGAGCCCCGATAGGTTACTTCGCTACCCTTGGGCTCGGATTTTTTTATTGAATAAAAAAAATACTGCTATTAATATTTTATTATCTTATTTTTTTGTATTTTGTCAACGTTTGATATTAAGGGACATGAATATCCCTACGGGCCAGACGGTCCAGACTTTGTTATTTAGCCTTTTCAATCTTTTTAAAAGTTCAACCCCCAATAACATTTTTGTTTTTCGAGGGATTATTTTTAAAACCAATCGGGATCTTCCCCATATGGAGAAGATCCAGTTCTATGGCCCTAGAACTTGATCTTTCCTCAAAATTTCATGTCGATCGGATAATTCCGAAGATAATTCGTTTTTGAGTTAACGTATACACAATAAACGGATAATTTCTTATTTTTTTCTGAAACAAATTTATATCCTAGAATTTTTTGTGTGGGGCGTTTTTTGGCGATTTTGTGAAATTCGTAACTATCGTATTGCACTATTCTAGGGCTTACGCGCTGTGAATAGTATAATAACGGTACAAAAGTGGATAGATTTTCCAATTTGAAAGTCTAAAGTTTAAGCAAAAATGTAACTACAGTAAAATTTTAATCTGATAACGATAGCGGGTAATTAAATTGCAGGTTATCCGTATCGTAAAAAATTACAGTGCAGGCGTTTGTGATGAAAGAATACCATTTTTCCGAGAACATTTTACTGCAGGGCCTCCACCATATCCAGTTTATAAATAATATATAAAAAACCAGCCGTGAAGATATATAATGCTACGCATTCCATTATATACAGGGTTATTCAGAAATAAGTTCGAGAAATTTAAGGGTTGATTCTACGTTAAGAAATATGAAAAAAAGTTCCTATAAAGGTTGGTCCGGAAATGGGCCCTAAGGGCTCTTTAAAATTGTAATAAAAATAAGGTTTTTAATTAATAATTCTTGTACCTTTTAAGCTAGAGCGACGAGCTTTTGCATTTATACTAGTAATAATAAGGGCAAAATGTTAATTTATTTTTTTGAATTTATCCAGAGGCGTTCCTAGACGAACAAAATATGTTAGGCTTAACACATTTTTGTCCCAAACTTTTTTATGTATACATGTTTTGGATTTTTTGTAATAAATACAGATTCTTTTAGTAAAAAAACATAAAAAATGTCATATAGTGTAGCACTGTAGGAGCAACCATTTAAAAAAAATGCATTTAAGAGGAAGTAACATTTTGTGCCATTAAAAATGTTACTTTTTAATTGCTTTGATATTAAATCTAGGTGTTTTGGTGAAGAATACTTTTTTGCTAAGTTTTAAATGGAGAATCGCCCTGCAGCATTAAAATTTTATTCGTGCTTTTTTTGTCTAAAGTTCAAACGAGGGGGAGCAACTCCCTTAGGGCTCATTTCCGGACTTTTATAGGAACTAACTACCGTATTATATTCTAGCGCAGGCGCTGTGAATAATATAATAATATGTTAGAACTAGAATATTTGGAAATCAATGGTTGCGCCTTCGCCATAATTTTAAATATCAAATTCACGAAAGATAGTTTTTTCATTATTTTAAAAGTTTTTCTATTTTGCGACTCTTATAAGCTCATAATCACACGCATTTTGCGTGCCCATAAGAGGTCTCTACTTTTTTTTCTGTTGGGTTGGCAACATACAAACGCCTATCTCTTTACGTTTTGCGTGCAAATGTCAATGTCGATTTAAAGTTTAATTTTTTACAAAATTTTGTGTTTGGGTTATGTTAAAATTTTGGACTCGTTAATTGCAGTGAAAAAAGAAGAGATGACTGTAAAATATATCAAAATATCATTTGTTCTTAGAATTTTAAACATAGTGTAAACTGTAATGCCAACCGAAAACAAAAATCCCTAAATCAGTCATCAATTTAAATGTAAGTTTTTTTTAATTTTAGAGCAAAATAGAAAAAATTGTATAAAGCACTTGTTTCATAACACGTTTTTAGAGCACTAAAACTTTAGAAAACTCGCCGCAAGCGGCTCGTTTTCTAAACTTGTACTCGTGCGCTAAAAACGTATGTTATGAAACTAGTACTTTAATATACTATTAACTCCTTCGCGCCCAGAATGATTTTTCAAGTCCACGACATGGATGTTGGTTACCACAGGTAGCACCCTGGGCTTGCAACGCATATTCAGCTGGTTGCCATATGGGGCAACCTGGGTCGGCCGGAAGGGGTTAACCCCCAATAACTTTTTTGTTTTTCGGGAGATTATTTTTAAAAACAGTAGGTATCTTCCCATATAATATATAAGATATTAGCTTGATCTTTCCTAAAAGTTTCAAGTTGATCGGATAATTGGTTCTTGAGTTATCATGTCCACAATAAACGTGACAAATGACGGACAGACAGACGGACGTACTGAAGGATATTTTCAATGTTTCTTATTTGTTAATATCCTTTTTTTCTAGAACGTTTTTTTGCGATTTTAGAAAATTCGATACTACCGTATTATATTGTTCGCCTCACGGATGTGTGCCTATTGAAAATATGTGTGAAATGTGAGTGCGTCTCACTTGCACGCACGCACGCTTATGACGTAAAGAAGAGAGCGCGCTGTCCGTTCGGTGATACCTCCCCCTTGTGTCGCAACTTTTCTACCGCGTGGATGACTATACTATTCTAGCGCTTACGCACTGTATAAAATTTGCATTTTTAAAATCTAACTTAAAAAAATCCAATTAAATTAAATTACAGTAAAAATTAAATTTTTCAGTTTTTTTTAATCTGGTAACGATGGCTGGTACAGTGCAACCTCGATAATCCGGATCCTCGGTAAACCGAATTCTTCGATAATCCTTTTCTAGAAAAGAATCAAGCAAAAAAAAGAAATAAAAAAACTACAAATTACTTGATAAAATAATATAAAATGTAATAAGTATGAGACATGAGCAACTATTCTGCAGAATCCGTCACACCCTGCAGATATAACTTATATGTACTTTCGAATCACAGTGGTACCACGTATACCGGACACTACACCGCCTACTGTAAACATCCGTATAATCACACGTGGTACGAATACAACGACAGTAAAGTATCATCAATTTCACCAAGGTCAATCGTGTCAGGGAACCCTATGTTTTATTTTACGAACAAGATGATCAAAAACCACCCTTTGAAGAGGATTTTTAATATTAAAAATATTTATAGTTATTGTATTATTGTTTGATTAAAGATTATAATTAAGTATGCTTTTGTTTTTCAAAATTACTAGTTGTTGTCAAAATCTCGTTCAAAATATTTTGAAAGAAAAAAAAATATAAAATTGCTCGTCTATAATGTAAATGGTATATATTTTTTGGTTGAAGATATAATCAGATATAATATAAAGCATTCGTTAGCTTTAAAAACACAGTTTTATTTTTTTTAAGCACTTAACTAATGAAGTTTATTCCTTCTACAATTCTAACTATAATAAATATCTGGTATCTAAATTAGCCTCTCTAACTTGTGAGTCCTTTATCCTTACTTTTGCATCGATCTGAGTAGCACATTTATGTAAGGACAGGATCAAGGACGAAAGAAGGACGCGCCGCACTCTGTGTCAAATAAAACCCCGTGCAAAATAATTTCACGTGGTAGAGCCTCTACCGTACCCATAGTTCCCCAGGAAAATTTAGATGAAAAAAATTGACTAAAGAAACGGACGATGAATCCTTGTAAGGAACGGTCTGGACATTATAGAACCACTCACAGTGAAATCCCAAAGGTTTATATTTGGAAGATAATGGCTCAAAATTTCCTCAGGATAAACCAGATTTAAACCAATCGCTGATCCTCCACAATTAAATATTGATTTTAATACTATTTTTTATCTAGATTTCAAATCCATTTGTAAAATTTGCATTACGAAAAAAAAAACAGATCAACTTTGTTCATCTAAATTTTCGTGGGGAACTATGTGCGTAGAGGTGTTATCTTATCTAAGAAAAATAAACATGAAACCGACTTGCAGTTTAAACGTACGGATGGGCACTTTTGGTTTTCTTATACAGAGCGGTCCAAAAGTCACCCCACCCCCCTCTTAACTTTTGATCCAGTTGAGATATCGACTTCAAATTTGGAACTTTTTTAAATTGATGACTCATTTAGGGATTTTTGTTTTGGGTTGGCATTACAGTTTACACTATGTTTAAAATTCTAAGAACAAATGACATTTTGATATATTTTACAGTCATCTTTTCTTTTTTCACTGCAATTAACCAGTCCAGAATTTTAAAACGGTAAAAAAATAACCCAAACACAAAATCTTGTAAAAAATTAAACTTTAAATCGACATTGACATTTGCACGCAAAACGTCAAGAGATAGGCTTTTGTGTGTTGCCAACCCAACAGAAAAAAATTTAGAGACCTCTTATGGGCCTATAAGAAGACGCAAAATGCGTGTGATTATGAGCTTATATGAGTCGCAAAATAGAAAAACAAATTATAGTGCAAAAATTGATTGTTGTGACAGATATCAGGTTTAAATATTTAAGAATAGATGAAGCAGTTTTAATTGTTTGAACTAATTGATAAAAAACTGGTCAAATATTAAGAAAAACTAATAAATTTTATGTAATTTTAAGGCAAAACTTAAAATTGCATTGAATTTTTCAATATTTCATTCTAAAATATATATATATATATTTTTGCTAATTTTGATACACTTTTCTTAACTTTTATAAACAAGAGATGACACTACATGTGCTCATTCTAACACTTGATACGGAATATTCACACAGTACCTAGAGCTAGAATAGATTCATTCTGTGTTTGAAAAGTGTGTGTATTTGCTTACATTCTAAAGCAGTCGTAGAAAAATACCGTTTCCTTATGATAAAAAAATAGTGAAAATGGACCAACTCAATGTCACGGATATATTATTTTTACATTTTTGAATAATTCGAAAATAGCGGTGTCCCCAATTTGTTGCAATAGAGGCGGTATACAAAAATTCAGATTGTTGTCGCTGTTTTTATACCTGGACCAATACGTCGTGGTCTGTAGTAAAACTTTTTACTTAAAAACATTTTATGTAATGTAAGTAAAAAAAAATAAAAAAAAAATCAGCTGTTATCAGCGAAGCATAAGTGCAGATTTTGCATTTTGTTTAACAGGAGGACCTACCTATAGATAAGAATCCCAAAAGCAGATTAATCGCAGGTCAAATGACAATAATTAACATAGTGCGTTAAACTCTAGCGCCCTTGCACGTACATACGATAGACACAGGATGTGAATTAATACTAAAAAAAAAAGCTTTATTTTTAGCAAAATTGAATTAATTTTTACACGGCTACCGCCTGTTTTTACTTTCTACTAAACAATTACCATGAAATAGGATAAAATTTGACTAAAATTGACTAATTTTTCACTAAATTCTGTTCCAAATTTCAATCCAAAAAATTAAATTAAGGTTCGCCCACTTCATTTGAAATTTAAAAAAGGATGATTTTTTTAACCAAGTATGTATATGAAAATAATTAATTATTAATATTTGACTAAAATTTTATATTTTTTATAATTTACTTATTTTTTTTTTTTTTGATCTTTTAATGAAAGGTGCAAGCCAAATTTCGTTTTTTTGAGCTGAAATTTAGCACAAGCTTGAGCTTATTTGAGGCTCTCCATGGCTCTGTAGTAAGTTCAAGTAAATAAATCAAATAAAATTGCAAGTAAATAAATAAATTAATTGAGTTGCTTTATATAAAAAAAATATATATATATATTTTATTTTTTTCCATTTTTCAAATGAAATGGGCTCATGGGAGAAGGCTAATTTTATGTTTGGACTTTTTTTTAATTATTTTATTAATTATATATTTTTTTATTTCTGTTATTATTTTTTGAGTTTTATACATTTCTGTAATTTTTACAAATTGGAATATATTTTTCCGAAAAATGAATGTTTTTATACCGTTTTTAAATCCACTGACAACGTACATGACCCTAAAAATTTCATTGTCAATAAAGCACTTAAAACAGATAAAATCTTAAAAATTTGGTGAACCTCAAGGTTCCGTGCTGTAGTACTTTTGTTTATTCCAACTGTACTTTTGTAGTACTTTTGTTTATTCCAACTGTACCAACCACATATATTTGATTAAAAAAAAATCGTTCTTAAAACAATATTTTTTGATTTTTTTCCAATTTTTAATTGAAGTGGGCGGCTACTAATTTCATTTTTTCAGGTTAAAATATGGCTCAGAATTTTGTTACGGTGTTTTTCAAGACATGAGGGAAGCACTTAAATTTGTTTAAATCTTAATTTTTGAAAACCCCTAATCTACAAACTAACACGCTGGGCCTTAAATACTTTTAAATAAAAAATCAAGCATCACCAAATTTTTGTATTCAATTTTTTTTATACACCTAACCTAAACAAAAAACACCAAAATAAAATTATCGTTAGAGCACTTTTTGAAAAAAAAAATTCGAAAAAAAAAAATTGAAAAAAAAATAAAAAAAATTGTTTTCTAAAATTAATGCTAAAGATTCTTATGTACGTTATAATCCTTTATTTGGAGACCTATACTATCTACTAAGACGTTTATTAGAATAAAAAAGTCAGTGGCGTAGAATAAGGAACGTATAAACCGAAAAAAAAAGTTTTTATAAAATGTGGCGTTTTTCAAGTTATTGATTCGAGTTGAATCATTCGACAATATTGAAGTTAGATAATCCCTCTGCTTTACATAATTTATGGGATAATAAAACCTATATGGGAGATTGTTTGGATAAAAAAATAAAATATTAAAAAACTAAATAAGTAAATTTCACTAAATCGTTGTTATTTTATGCAAATTACCAGTTACAGGGATATGTGCTAGAATGGTTTTCTGCATGCGTAAAGGAATAATTTGTATAATAAACTACTTTTTTGTCTCCATGTCTTAAATGCTTTTTTATCTCCGTGATTAAAATATAAAATATAAAAAAAAATGACGTACCTATATCATATGAGCACAAAAGCAGTCATATTATATGATATAGTGGACTATATGACTGTTTTTTTGATAAAGGTTTGTAAAAAGTATTTCTGAATTCAGAGAAAGTTACTTGAGTTTAAATATACCTGTGACACCTAAAGTACACGCGGTTTTTTATCACGTTCAACAGTTTTGTGAAGAGGATCAATTTGGTCTGGCTTTCTACAGTGAGCAAGCTGTAGAATCCCTTCACCATGATTTTGCGCCAGTATGGTTTAAGTATAAAGTTTCTAAAAATAATAAACTATATGCCAACAGAATATTAATAGCTGTTAGGGAATATAATAGTTTCTACGTCATAAACTCTACGGTATCCACTTTTTTTATCCTAATAAATATCTTAGTAAATAGTATTGGTCCCTCAATAAAGGTATAAAATTGTGGAATTGAATAAAATAAATTGGTGGTGCTTGACTTTTTATTTAAAAGTATTTAAGGCCTGCCGTGCTAATCTAATATGATATAACAATTATTGTAAACAATTTCTTCTTTCAGGCAATACTCAGCATTTAAGACATCCTTTCAGAAACACCCAATATTCCGTTGGCAATATTGCTACAGCATTTTACACGGGATTATGGGCATATGACGGATGGAATAATTTAAATTATGTTACGGAAGAAATCAAAAATCCCTCCAGGTAGGTAAAAATTTACGCACAGAGAAAAAATAGTCTAATATGAAGTACATATTTGTTATACCGGTTGGCCCATAAGTCGCTTTACCATTTAAAAATTGAATAAATTTTTTGTTTGTCAATTTTTTTATTAATTTTTTTAAATATAGAGTACAGGAAATAGCATTTTTTTAACTATGTATGAAAAATTATGTAAATGACGTCCATTTTCCACTTCGCAAGCACGAGCTATTTACGATATTTTCTATGATGACTCTTAACATGTCTGGCTTAAGCTACTGGATAGTCCTGGGCGTGTTGACATCTTTCAGGTAGCCCAAAAAAAAAGTCTGGTGCTGTCAAGTCTAGCAATCGTGGAGAACAATAAATACTCGAATTTCGAGAAATTATTCGCTCTTCGAAAATCTGGCTTAAAAACTGCATTGTGGCGCTGGTCGTATGGGCAGTTGCCCCATCTTGCTGCGAACATGTCTTTGGCATTTCTTCCACTGCTGGGCGCACAAAATTTTCCAGCATTGCGCGATATCAGTCGTCGTTCACCTTAACTGAATTTCCATTTTCCTCGCAGAAGTAAGGCCTGACGAGCTTTTTTACAGTTTTTGGTGTAGAATCGTCCTGCAGTATTAAAATTCTTATTGAAGCATTTTTTAGTTCCTATTTTTGTACGTGAAATTGCTTTTTTTTAACTAAAGAATCATATTTTATTAAGAAAATGTCAAAAAATCTACAGATAAAAAAGTTTGGGGCAGAAAAGTGGCATTACCCCCCCCCCCCCCCCCATTTTGCACGTCCCCGGTTAAAATTACCAAATAAAAATAACATAAAATGATAGCCCTTATTATTATTAAAGCATATGCAAAAATTTTTATAGGGTTCCAGAGATATTAAATGAAAACTACTTTTTCTACGACTGCTTTAGAATGTAAGCAAATACACACAGTTTTCAAATACAGAATGAATCTATTCTAGCTCTAGATAAGATATGAATATTCCGTATCAAGTGTTAGAATGAGCACATATAGTGCCATCTTTTGTTTATAAAAGTAAAGAAAATTGTAGCAAAATTAGCAAAAATATATTTATTTTACCATGAAATATTGAATAATTTAATGCAATTTAAAGTTTTTCGTTAAAATTACATAAAGTTTATTAGCTTTTCTTATTATTTGACCAGTTTTTATCAATTTAGTTCAAAAAATTAAAACTGCTCCATCTATTGTTAAATATTTAAACCTAATATCTGTCACAACAATCTGACATAACCTTCAATTTTTGCATTATAATTTGTAAATATGTGATAAAATTATTAAATAACATTAACTGCTTTATTTAAAAATATGTGTTTTGTAGCATTTACAATGTCGAGTCACAAAAAACATTGTTTTTAACCTTGTCCGCAGTTTAAAGCCATTCAGTGTTCCATATTTGCAGTCGAAGAAAAAGTATAGTCTACAACACGTATGGAATAGTCATTCCGCGCTCGCGGGACCGTCATACTCGCCTGCCGGCTCGTATGACAAACTTTCCGCTCGCACGGAATATTGTCCATTCCATAGTTATAGAATATACTATTTTAGGTGTAACCTTTGGAAGAACTTTTTTTTCATATTTTTGAATGTAGAATCAACCTTTAAAATTCTCAAATTTAGTTTTGGATAACCCTGTAAGTTGTTGTGTCTGAAGTTCTCCCTGCACGATATCGTGCAGTTTAATGAATATTCATTAAATTAATTCCTAATAATGTTCTTATTGCACGTTTTTGAATTGCAAACACTTTTAGTACATTTGTAGACTTGCCTTAAAAAATAATCCCATAGTTGGGAATGGAATGAAAATGAAAAAGAGTTCGAGAACTCGGAGGGAATACGGTGTTTTATTAAGTTTCTTACCTAGTTCTTTCATGTAGAGATTCTAGCTAAGATTTTCATTCAGAGTTATTCCTAAAAACCTAATATTTGTAGCCGTATTGATACTGATATCATCAAGCGGCACTTGGTTTGGAATGGTGGAATTTGATCTCGTGGTTTTAAAAAATACTACGTTTGTTTATTCAAACCAAATACGTTTACTCGGATGCAGAATTTCAAACTTTAATAAATTATGCAACACGAAGGTGGTTGCCTATTCGCACAACTTTCTTTTGATTACGTTTTAAATTAGTGCCGATGTTTTGATAAGATGCTTGCGACTGTTCATCTAGTTTACTTTTAAAAATACATTAAAATTACGATCATATTGTCATTTTTATAGTATGGACTTTATCAAGTGGTAAATAGATACATAAATTCATACATACATTGTGAATATTTATGTTAACTCTATTTAAAAGCTATTTTGACCCAATGCCAAATTTTACTTTACTTATGGTCGAGTCAATTAGTATTAATTGCTAAGTGTTTAAATAATATTTATTTTATTTTTAATTTTTATTTTGATAAAAATACAGAGAAAATAAAGTGTCATATTTAAGCACGATAAACCAAATGTTTCGGGAAAGTGGCTCAATCCCTTTAACTTTTTTTACTTTTTTAGGTAGAGTGATAAAATTTGCAGGAGCTACATACTTTATGTATAATTTAGGATTTTTTGACATAGATTTAGATTTTTTGGCCGGAAATGAATCAAACTTTTTTAAATAGAACGTATGTTTTTACATATTTCGATTCAGAAATTGTCAATTGTCGATTTTTATTTATTATTTTTTATTAAAATATTTATTTTAAATTTTTAGTGTTTATTCCAAGTTATTTCAAATAAACTATTCATGTGTGTTATCAAAATTTCGCAAGAAAATTTTCTTTCTATTAACCTAATGAGCCACCCTTTTCTCATTTAAAAAAAAATTACTTTTGGAAAAAAATCAAAATACATAGTACTTTTCTTAAGATACCAGACCAAAAGTTAAGCAAATAAGCTAACTCAAGGTACTCTAGATTAAAAATTAAAATTATAAATTGCACGACCTGTCAAAAATTTCTGGGTTGAAATATGACCCTCTCTCAAAAATAGTATATTTCTAACCTAATAGTTAAATAAAACATTTCCAACTCGGGAGATGCTATTTGGCCGAGGCGTAGTTGGAAAAGTAATTTTCTTATGTGTTTAGAACAGAACTTTATTCACAAGCATAAATAAATAACACATTACGTCGAAAAATTCACCATTTTAAATGATCTTCTACATAAATTTTGCAGATTTCTAACCTCACTGTAAAATTCAACTAAATAATAATTTAAATAAGTGGCTCGTTGTTATTTTAAATATTATTTCTTATTGTTTTTCGTAGAAATAAACTAAAAAGTTAGGTTATTTTAGTCGCAAACCACAGCTGTTTACAGACAAGGCGATTGTTTCGCCATCTATGAGGTATAACCAAAAGCAAAAAAAAAACAGATTAGATATGAATTCATATCAAACCTAGGTTAAAAAAGAAAAGCTTTTTAACTTTTAAAACAACAGACAAAAATGTACAGAGGTAATAAAGTGCAAGGAACCGAAAATTGTTTTTTTTTTCTATAAGTTTAGAAAAGTTTCGAAATGTACAGGGCGATATCTAGGAGAGCATAAAGACAAAAAAATACTTTTAAAATTTAACATTTGTCACCTACCATGCTGAGAAAATGCCAATTGAAATTCTCAAATAGTATAGTCAAAGGTGCTACTGTTAAAAAAAAATGTCAGAATATGTTATAGGAAAGAGTTTTTACTAATTACAACCAAAGTAAAAAGAACGAAGATAGTTCTTACTTTATTTAACCAACTATTTATTTTTAATTTGTTTGGTCCAAAAATCAACCCTGAAGATTATTTCGTATTATTTTTAATTTTTTCTTTTTTCCTAGGACTAGGAATTGTAAGTAATAATTTTATTTTTATGCCCTTTTATTTTCAGGAATTTGCCACGAAGTATCGTAATCGGTATACCTCTGGTAACAGTATGTTATGCACTAATCAACATCTCCTACTTAACAGTCATGTCGCCTATGGAGATGATGACCAGCACAGCAGTGGCTGTCACGTTTGGGAACCGTCTTCTAGGAGTTATGTCCTGGTTGATGCCTTTGTCAGTCACGATATCCACATTTGGTTCCGCCAATGGAACGCTGTTTGCAGCAGGAAGGTTGTGTTTTGCGGCTAGCAGAGAGGGTCATTTGCTGGATATATTATCCTATGTGCATGTTAGGAGATACACTCCTGCACCTGGATTAATATTTCATGTAAGTGTGAGCTTTAGCTATAGCTTTAGGGGTTGCAAATAACTTTCTTAATAAGTGAATCAATAAGCCTTGAAGATACGTAATTCATATTGCTAATAATGTTTTAATTGTTTCCCTGAGGGTTTAAATTACTACGTAATTTAATTGTAATTGTAAAACATACATTACATCTAAAAAATGCTTGCAACGCTTTTTACTTTTTACTTTTTACAGATTTTTATTAAAAAGGTAAAAGATAAATACTTAAAACCCTGATAACCTTGTTTGTATCAAACATAGCAAACAGTCATCAAACGTTGTGTTCGAGCAAATTTTGTATTATTTGTTTGTTTAGCCTCGTACTATTCTACT
This sequence comes from Brachypterus glaber, assembly GCA_958510825.1. NCBI lineage: Eukaryota > Metazoa > Arthropoda > Insecta > Coleoptera > Kateretidae > Brachypterus > Brachypterus glaber. The sequence goes on from OY294048.1 coordinate 34,805,836, forward strand.
TAATTAAGCATCCCCAAAGTACAGGACTTGTGTGGGCTAGTAGTAGAGGAAACCACCGGCTTTAACTGACTTAATTAAGCATCCACTAAGTCCAGGACTTGGGTGGGCTAGTAGTAGAGGGAACCACCGGCTTTAACTGACTTTCAAACCAGTTTATAGGGAGTGTCCGTTTTTCTTATCGCCTTTGCCAAATTTCAATTATTAATTAACTGAAAAAGGCAAATCGGCGCCAGTGAGAATCGAACTTACGCTAGCGGGCTAGTCACATCGACGCGCTAGCCCACTAAGCCATGCCATCCCATTATTACTTTGGGACTTTGGTAAAAAACATGAATCAAGTAAATAAACACAAGAGCCACATTAAATCAAATAGAAAAACTTCCCTTGATAAAAAAAAAACTATTTTAAAAAGATCTTTAATTTTTTTCACTGTCAAGCTTTGGAATATGATACCGACACATTAAACAAATTTAAATAAAGCTAAAAAGTTATATTTTAGAAAATCCAATTAGTTTTGATTCAAAGAAACCCACCTAGTGTGTCAAATTTACGCATTTCACTTTTTTTATTCTTATGTAAAAAATCCTGAATTTTCACGTGAGCTATGGCTCATCCAGGAGCAGCTCCTCGATTATAGAAAATGAAACGATCATAGGCGCCCACGTTCCAAAATCCCAGGGGGGGGGGCAAAAAAAATTAAGTAAAAAAATGCATAAAAGATTAAGTTTTATTAAATGAAAAAAAAAACTAAAAATGTATTTAAAAATTGGGAACCTTTTATAATATTTAAAAGTATAGACAATATTCCCCCTGCTGTCGGTGACTATGGAAACGATTGTAGGTACACATCGAGCCTAGATATATTTATCCTACATGCCTCAACTAATAAATCTAGTATGGCTAAGTTCAATTGTTATAAGCTTTTTTGTATCAAAGCTTTTGTTTTATATCCTTTAATCCAATAAAACTCCAACCAACATTTGCAACAACTAAGCTCTTACATGTTTCAATTTGTGAACAGTTAGACAGCAGATAGATAGCAGAAAGATAGATAGATCTAATGATTCACAGCTATTTTACTTTTTACTATAATTAGTTATTATTATTATTAATACGTTATTACTAATAACAAACGAAAAGTGGGAATAATAATAGATAAAAACAGTGTGTATTGAATATAGATGCAATTAATCAATGAGGGTGAATTTTGGGGCACGAGTCGAAAGGCGAGTGACCTAATCACCCGAATGATTAATATATATTATATGCGAGTAGAATTTCATACTTTATCCACGGTCGTTTTAAATTTTAAACGATTTATTTCTACAGACCCGTGAATAATAGGCCCATTAATCACGGCCGTGGATAAAACTAATTCTACTATCGGTGACAAATGAATTAACACGTGTGTTTGAGATCAAATTTTTCAAAATATATCAATTTTAACGAAACTAAATTTAATCGATAGAACCTTTATTTCTATAAAATTTATTCACAAAAACAATTATAGCTTTTTTTGGTTTAGGCAATATTAAATGATAAACAAAAAAGATTACAATTAATCAGTGAGGGTGAATTTTGGGGCACGAGCCGAAAGGCGTGTGACTTAATCACCTGAATGATTAATGTCTATTATATGCGAGTAGAATTTTATACTTTATCCACGGTCGTTTTAAATTTTAAACGGTTTATTTCTACAGACCCGTGATTAATAGGCCCATTAATCACGGCCGTGGATAAAACTAATTCTACTATCGGTGACAAATGAATTAACACGTGTGTTTGAGATCTAATTTTTCAAAATATACTTGATCAATTTTAATGAAACTAAATTTAATTGATAGAACATTTATTTGTATATAATTTATCCACAAAAAATAATCATAGCTTTTTTTGGCTTAAGCAATATCAAATGATAAATTAAAAATAATACAAGTTTTTAACGATTAGATCCAAACCAAGCAAAAGCGTGTTTTTTTTAACTTCCTCGTTTTTCGAAAAAATTATCTATTGTTTTTTTTTTTCAGTCAATAATTGCTGGTGCTATGGTTATGTACGGTACAATAGATTCGCTGATTGACTTCTTCAGCTTCACCGCATGGATATTTTATGGCGGCGCCATGGTAGCCCTTATTGTGATGCGGTACACTAAACCAAATTACCCGAGGCCCTACAAGGTAAATGACTCAAGTTAATTTTTGGAAAGTCAGAGTTTATCAAACTTATCAGACTTGAAGTTTTGAACAGAGATAATAAGATCCAAGCGCGTAAGGAAGGGGCAATTGCCTCCTCTCCTAAAATTAAATTTCGACAAATTTTAGTTCCCCCCAAGCCGGCTTTTTATCCCCGCGGCCCTGTTTTATTGACAATTGGTCCTCCAAAACCAACCATACCCGAATTGTTGAATATGTTGCAATCGTCCTTCCTCTAAGCAAATTCCGTGATCTGCCCTTAATAAGATCTATCTTTGTGTTAAATTTATTTGGTCTTAGCTAGGACCTTATTTTTCTTTTATTTTTTAGGTGCCTATAATCATTCCTTATTTGGTACTAGTGATCTCCATTTATCTCATAATAGGGCCAATCATAGACAAGCCTACGATTGAATATTTATATGCTGCTCTCTTCATTTTGGGAGGAATGATATTCTATATACCATTTGTACATTACAAACTACGTATTCCGTTTATGGGTAAGTTTATCGGCATTTTCGAGGGTATTTTATTTCATATTTTATACTTGATGATATTTTTAAATAAATTTTGCCATATAATGTTATTATATAAAAAATGGCGAATATTTCATAATCTATTATATATATATATATATATATATATATATATATATATATATATATTATAGCTATATCCCTACTTTCATGAGATACATTCCTGTTGAATAATAAAATATTATTTTTTTTTGCGACTTAAGCTTTAAGGTCACGGGACTGAAAAATTATTCGAGTGCACTAAAAGACTTTATCTATCTACGTTAAACAGCCCAAAGCTGTAAAACCCCGAAAAAAATCAAAATGATTACATTGACATTGACATTTACTTGACAATATAAAAAAAGTATTGTGAAAATGGAAAAACAAAAGCATTCGGGTTTCGTATCTTAAAAAGCACTAGTGTTTTAATGTGAGCATTAAAAAACCCAAACGTAGATAAAGTATGTTATAAACTTAAAAGTAAACATACATATATAAATAGTTATGTTTAGTTTATTATGTATTTTATTTAGCTTCATAATCTTACATCTGTTTTTTTTTTTTTAGATGGTGTAACGGTCTTTTTGCAGATGTTGCTAGAGGTGGCGCCAACATCAAACATGTTTGAGTAGTGTCAAACATATTTTAGCTAAAGCTCAAATAGTGTTAGTTTATCATGGTTACAAGGAAAAGAAAATTAAATATAATAATTTTTATCCACTGAAAAATTGATAGTTTTAGTCATGCACATAATAAGTGCTAGATTACACAAGAGCGTTTGACTACGTCATAATTTAGATGCGTTTGAAACAGATAATTTAAATTATTTTTTCTGTACTTCTAAAAACTGAATTTTGGATTGTCATCTTAAGATCTTAGTCTTAAAATTATATTCCTTCAGGCATAAGTGCCTAAAAGTTATATTCTTTTAACACAAAAAGTGCTTGAAAGAATGTATATTGCATGTTTTGTACCTTTGTTAAAAGCAGAAACATAACGTTCTAAAAGTTTAAAGTTTTCAGACTTTTTAATCCAAGATGACTTTAAAGTCAACTTGCTTTGATCTTAAAACTATCAATTTTTTTAATAAATAATATTTAACAATGAACCGTTTGGCCTACGATTTCTCTTCAAAGTTTTTCAAATTTGAAAAAATGCGCTAAATTGCACGGATCATTCCTAACATTTCAGACATTTTACGGGGTGCAACGTGGATGTCTTTCAATTATTTTCAGTTTTTAAGTAAAAGTAGTGAATAAAATAAAGTAAATTAAAGAAAATAATTATTAATAATTATTATAATAATTAAAGACCACAGGAAAGAAACGATTTAACTCGCAAAACGAAAAATGTTCAGGAAAGTTTTAACTCCAATAGATTTAACAAAAACAATTATAATAACTTTTAAAATGGTGGTTATAGATCTTTGTACTTCAGAAAAACACTTTTAATAACTTGCCAACGTTTCGAAAAATTTATTTTCTTCCTCAGGGCTCTACAATTCAGTAAAACGCAGAAATTACAATATGTGTATAACATGAAAAAAATATATAAATATATAAAGATTTGTTACAAAATTAAAATTAAAAAGAAACAAAATAAATATCTATAGTATATGTTACTAGTTAATTTTAACAACATCCAAAATTATAAATTATTTTTGTCAGTATATTTATTTGTGTATTTATAATTTTGGTTGTTGTTAAATTTTTTCACTTCCGGTTTAACCGGAAACGACCCCCACTTTTGATTTTTAAATGGAACACCCTGTATATTTTTACATATTTGGATTCTTCATTAAATTATGTGTATTTTGTCAAAAATTGACAGCTTTTGTCATTTTTTAAATAAAATTTAGTTTTACATTTTTTTTATCTGAAAAGTCACTAAATCTATTCATTTTGGATCAAATATTGGTAGAAAAAAAACTTATTAAAGAAAATATTTACTTTTGATTTTACACGAAAACTTAACTTGGAAAAACACATTGTTTGCTTTAACTCAAATTTTTGCTTTATTACGTCTATGGCTCATTGCTATTACAAGAAAGATAATTTTTTTATCTTTACAATGATACCAAAAAGTTAATATTTATTTTCTTATTTTTTTTTTTAAATAATATAGTTTCATAATTTCGAGGTTTGCAGGGTTTTTAACCATAAAAAAATGGCAAGCAATTATTTTTATTTTTTCATTTTTTACTCACATTTATTATTTTTTTTGTGAAAAAAATCACAAATTTTTAATTTTCAGCCACCCTAATGTATTTATTATCTTTAACAATATTCAGAATCTTTAAAATTCCTACTTCCTTTCCAATTTCTTTTTACATATTCGAATTATTCACTAATTTTGCTTAAAAAGAAAGCATTTGTAACCAACTACATTTATTACGAAAAGTCTGACATTTTTTATCAAATTATTTTTGTAAACCATGTAGCCATGATGTATGTTATAGAAAATTGTTAAAACTAAACATTGTAAAATGTTGATGGTAAAACTATGGATGGATCATTCCTTACCACAACATTTGTTAAATTTTATATTTATTTTTAACTTTTGAATTTCTATTTTTTTATGATACGTATATTTACAAAGATTTTTATTTTGGGAGAGTACAAATCTACTATTAAATGATTTAACAATTTTAATAATATTTTTTTGCATTACAAAAGAATTTATATTTATATAATCGTAACTTATAATTTTGAATGAGAAATTTTTATCAAAACCCCTCTTCACTTATTTATATATATATATATATATATATATTAAATATTTTATCCAATACATACAGATAATACCAGCTTTATTTTAAATAGATAAACTCAATAATAACCCCCGCGTGGCTTTTACTTTATTGAGTGGATAATTATTTATTTTACCCACTCAACTGTCACTTGTCAAATTATTTTCTTGTAAATGTCATTAAAATTTTTAATAAAAATATGAATTCCTAAGCTATTTATTGGATAAAACCTTGTATGGTACTCATGGGTAAACCGATATTGCCCACTAGTACCATAAATAACTATTGTCCTCAAATCTGCCAAAAGCTTTTTCGTCCACTTAGACTATTGCTGAAATTTGGAACACATGCTTATCTCGGTTGATAATACCAATTTATATAAAATGTAACCTCCAGCTCCCCCACACCTAAAATTTAAGTACCCCTTTTTTACCCAAGTAATATACAGGGTTATTCAGAAATAATTTCGAAAAATTTAAGAGGCGATTCTACGTTAAAAAATATGAAAATAGTTCTGGAATAAAAAGTAGTTTTTATTTAATATTTCTGGAACCCTATAAACCACAGTAACGAATTTTTTCACATACCTTAACATTGATAAAAGCTATCATTTCATGTAATTTTTATTTGTTAATTTTAACCAGGGACGTGCGAAATTTTTTGCCCCAAACTTTTTTATCCGTATTTTTTTTGGCATTTTCTCAATAAAATAATAATCTTTAATAAAAATTACATAAAAAAAGGTACTCTTTATGTAACACTGTAGAGCTAACCGTTTTCGAGAACATTGCAATTAAAGAGGCAATTTTACGTTCTGAGCATCAAAAATAGGAACTAAAAAATGCACCAATAAAAAATTCAATACTGCAGGTTGATTCTACATTAAAAACTGTGAAAAAAAGCTCGCACACATCTATGTTCTAAAGTCAGTTTTAATAGTAATACGGCCTCTTAAAGAGCAACACTTATCTCTGAATCACCCTGTATAATTCTTGCGCGTTATATATTTAAATGCATGCAGATTTATAAAAAAATGAATATGCAGATTATTTTAGGAACACCATGGTACCAATAAAATTATACCACAAGTCTAAAAATTATTTTTATATAAAATATTCATTACATATTCATATTATTAGTTGCAACTAAAGAAATTATTTAACGAACATTCTGAAAATAAGAAATACACTAAATACTGAAAAAAATTGTTAAAAATTCTATTTAATGCAAGAGAATATTACAAAATTTTAACCTCTAGGACTATACATAATGAGTAATTTCCATGTACCTGTCTAAAATAAGTCTTTTTAATGGAATTAATATTTTTAAAATTAGGACTTCTATTTTTTAAAACTAGCTATTAATTGAAAATGAACTTAAATAAAATGCAGAAATGCCCAAGCAACAAAATAGGTGAAAAAGTGGACAAAAAGTCTAAGTATTAATTGATATTAGACTTTTTGTCCACTTTTTTACCTGTTTTGTTGCTTGGCCACTTAATTTAAATAATTACACTTCATTCAAGACCTCGTATTAGAGTGATTTTAGGATACCTTTGTGGGGTGTGCCGAATATGAATATGATATCCGTTTTTGTAGAATGGCTCTAGTTTTTAAGAAAAAGAACATAGGGGCTGTTCAAGAATGACGTCCTCCATAGAGGGGAGGGGGAATTGGTCAATAGGTGACAAAAAGTGACGAAGGGGGGGGGGGTCTGGCTAAAAGTGACGTCACCTTTAAAAAAGAGGTATATTTAAAAAAAATAGTGAAAATTCTTACAGTTTTATTATAAAAACAACTACCTACGACATAAAAGACTAGAGTAAATTTTACTTTAGGTATAGCTCAACAAAAATCATATTAAATTTTTCCTTGTTCCTTAAAATAAGATATTTTTTAACGGCTTTAAGGATTTAATTGTCAGAAGTTCTGGGCCTAAATGGCCTGTTCAAACCTTAGTTGGTTACAGACCCTGTAACCAACTAAGATTTTGCGTTATTTGTTGAATTATCTATTAAGTTTAAAAGTTTTAAATTAAAATATATTAAAATTTAATTGTTTTTATATTTTAGTAGGTTTACCTATACAGCCCTAATACGCTAGAAAGCAGTAACTTCATTTGTCGCCTAGCGATGTTTGACGTCAACTCTACTGTAATATGTTGAAAATGCTGCTATGATACAAATGTAGTTACAGCTTTCTAGTGTAGTACGGCAATACACTGGCCTACTAAGCAAGAAAACAGTAACTCCATTTGTCAATAGCACAAAAGGTAATATTTATATTTATAAATATTTATGTTAAAAGACATTTTTATAGTTAATTAAACATTATATTGCAAATTTATCTGAAACGTCCCTCTACCCTCTTCCAAATGGTGGCGTCATTTTTTTCTATTTCATAGAGGGGTCAAGGCAAAAGTGACGAAAGTTGACAAAGGGGGAGGGGGGGGGGTCAAAAATTGGTCAAATATAGGTGACGTCATTTTTGAACAGCCCTATAGATTAACTACAGAAGCTTAGTTTGTGTATCCGGATAATTATCTTAAAAAATATAGTCAACTTAAGAAAACGGCATTCCATACAAGTTGTCTGTCACCTAGTTAATATCCATTCAACGAGAGAATACGACACTGACGTCACAGCACGTAAACTAAATAGCACTCTGTAGGATAATTAAAACTTATTTCTTAAGATTTAATAAATGATTTTTGTATATATACATTTTCTATATAATAATTCTGTATTAAGTCCTAATAAATTAAGGTTCAGTTACACTAACAGAGTGCTTTTTAATTTACGGACTGTGACGTCAGAGTCGCAATCTCTCGTTGAATGGTATTTAACTTTCTGCAGGTAGTGATGTTTTTTTTGTATCATCATTTTCTTGATGTAACTAGTTTAAAATAAATCCATTAAAATGACACCCTGTATAATGCCAAATTAATTAATTGTTTACATATCTAAATGTATTGCTCTCTAATAAAAATTTAAAAAGTCTTTTAACATCGATTAATATTTAAAACTTAACTATGTATAAAACGATTGTTATTTATTATTGTTTAAAAAATGTGTTTTATATAAAAAATAGAAGAGAAACATTTTTGCCAAAGCATATAATGTACAATATAAATTATTAATATATATATATTGTAAACTTATCAGCTTGTTTTTTTTTAGTACTCTATGGAATTTATTTTAATATTTATAAAATACATTAAACTTAATAAACTTAAAAAAAATAAAAACTAAATACAGGATGTCCAGTAAATGATGTCATTAATTTTAAGGGATTTTACATAGGAAAATATGAAAAAAAGTTCCTATATGTCTAAAAATGCGTCGTTAGGGAGCTAAGCCCCTTTGAAAGTGGCTAAAAAAATCGGTTTTTATTTAATAGCTCAGGAACGCTTTGAGGTACAGCAACCAGGTTTTGAATGTAAACTAACATTAATAAGGCCCATCCTCGCTATTTTTATGTACTTACTTTATACAGGGGTGTGCGAAACTAGGGGGCCTTATTAGTTTTTTGTCCCGAACGTTTTTCTGTGTAACTTTTTTTGTAATTTTATTTTTGGAATATGATTCTTCAGGTCAAAATTCATAAAAAAGGTACTGTTGTTCTAATATTGTAGGGTTAACCGTTTTCAAGAAAAATTAATTTAAAGGTGAAATTTCACGGATCGAGGACGAAAAATTAAGTACTGATATATTAATCATTTTGGTTTTAAACATAGTAATATGTTTAAAACCAAAATGATTCCTCATCATATTCCAAAAATAAAATTACAAAAAAGTTACACAGAAAAAAGTTTGGGACAAAAAACTTAAAAGCCGCCCCAGTTTTGCACACCTGGTTAAAATAAGTTCATGAAAATAAAATACGTGTTATTAAATAAAAACCGAGTTTTTTAGCCACTTTCAAAGGGGCTTAGCTCCCTTACGACGCATTTTTAGACATATGTTTATAGGAACTTTTTTTCATATTTTCCTAGAATCACCCCTTAAAATTAATGACACCATTTAGTAAACATCCTGTATAGTAAATAAAAAAATCTAATACAATCTAAACCTGACTTGTCCTTTATGGTGTCCCATGCTGACCCTCTTGATAATGAAGATTTTTGTATTTTTACAAGAAATATCTTTGCAAATCTCCAATATGAGCCTTTTAGCTTACCCTTATGAAAAAATGCTACTGAGATCCCAGTAGTTACTATTAAAAGTCCAATTGTAAAAAGTCGGGGTTAACTGGTCCACCTGGATTTTATCAATTTTTTTTATTAGTATTGGCGCCTTAGGGCATAAGTCAATCGTTCTTGACGTTTTTTTGGAGATTTTGGAAAATACTACCGTATTATACCTACTCTTCTAGCACTTGCGCGCAGCGAAGTGTATAATAATGTAATAATAATTGTATAACGACTTAATAATTTGATAATGAAATTATTTATCAACTGATAATCTCGTTTAAAAATCATAAGTAAAAAATATTTTTAAATTAAATTCTGTATATTGAATAAACTTTATCATTTTATTTGATAATCAGTACCCGGCGTATTTCCAGTTATAGTCCAGTTTTCAAGTTAATAAAGTTGTTAACCTCAATTAAGACAACAACCAAAATTTTTTCAACATTTTTAGTTGCACTTTCAGAGGGGGGGGGGCAATTTTTTTTTAGTTTTTACCACACCATAGGCGCATTTTTGGACTGCACTCAAATAGTGTTATTAAAGATATATCACTGATATAATATCACACATCTATAAAAAAAAAATTACCCCTACTTTTTCGTGTATGCGCCTGATTTGTTTTAATCAAATGTATTTGTTGATATTGACCTAAATTTGGGAGGACTACAGTCAGATTTTTTTTTCTAAATCTTTGGTGGCATACTTTCGGAGATGGGGGGTAACATTTTTTTTAGTTTTTCCCCACAGCGGGCGCATTTTTGGAAAAAAAGAATAAAAAATATTCCAAGACTGCACTTAAAAAAAAATAAAAACAAACAAACAGTGTTTGAAGTAAAAAAAAATATTTAAAAATAATATGAAAAAACATTTTTTTTAAGGTTCTTCTTAGAAAAAAAGAAAAAAAATTGAAAATCAAAATTGAAAATGATAGTTTTTTTCATTGTTTTAAAAAATATAACCCCCAATAACATTTTTTGTTTTTAGGGAGCTTATTTTCAAAAACAATGGGAATCTTTCCCGCACTTGATTTTTCCTGAAAATTTCGGATCGATCGGATAATTCGTTCTTGAGTTATCGTGTCCACAAAAATCGTGACATCAGAGGGAGAAACGGACGGACAGTCTGACGGACAGACGGACGAACAGACGAACATTTCTAAAGTTTCTTATTTTTTCATGAAACACATTTGTATCCAAGATTTTTTTGTCTAAGACGTATTATACTATTCTAGCACTTACGCGCTGTGAATAGTATAATAAGCATAATCGCGAATTTACTACCTATTATAAAAATCATATTTTATATCACTCATGCTCAGATATATAATTTTGCATTTGTATAATACTGCCCTGCTAAGACAAGTTGTCCTATCTGCAAATTAGATGTTTTGAGATATTGCCAGTTTTATCGTTTTTGTTTGCACTTTTTAAAATAAATATGGCTTTGGGTTCTGCTTTATTTTAAATCAAAAATACGTGATATCCTTTGAAAATTTTTTTTTTGACTGAAAAATAAATTGTCATACTAAATGCCTTTGTCCTATCTGAGAAATTTAGGACAAAATGATCTAAAAAGTCCAATAAAATTACTAATATCTGTAAAGTTTATCCTAGTCCTGACTTACTCGTCTAGTAAAGGACAATTTGATTTAGAAAACATTGAAAAATTTTCACACAGGACAAACATTTTAGGCTAATTTTCAGGATTTGGGTTTTAGATAGGACATTTCTTTTAGTAGACACATGTGGCTAGTATAATGCAATACAATGGTGTGCTTATCTCAAAAAGTGAATTTTTGCAGATAGGACAACTTGTCTTAGAGGGCAGAATAAACACTTCAAGTTCCGCCTATGCTTTGATATAATAAAATCATCAAATATATAACTGAGATAAAATTATTCGATTGTTAAACCAAACATAATGTTCTATATATGCGGATTAATTTTAATATGTGTGGTAGCAGAATCTCTACAAACTGTAAGTTACTTTTTTATTCCGCCTATCACGATGCCTATAATAATTGAGAAATGTTTAATAAAATGTGAGAAAGTTTGGTATAAAATACAATTCAAGTACCCCTAGTTAACCCTTTGTTTAAGGGCATGTTTAGCTTCTAGAAAATTAAATCTTGCTTTTTGCACAAGTTCATGACCAGACAAAAAATTTGAGCACTTATACGTTACATTTTATGAATTCCAATCGAAGTTACACATGTTTGATAAAGAGGCTAAAAAACCTCTTTTTTTTTGCGGTCGCTCTTTTAAGGGTAAAAAATAAATAGAATGTCAAACATTTAGTTTTCATCAAAAAAATAATTTATGCAAACAATGAATATAATAAATATGTTAATGCGAGTGTTAATGATATGTAAATCTTCCCTGGCGATTTAAAAATATCATAATTTTAAATAGTGCAGTGCGGTCCAAAAGTCCCTCATTTAACTTTTGAAAGAGTTGAGATATCGACTTTAAATTTAAAACACATGAATATGAAAACCTAAACTATTTTTTGTGTTATTTGTTAAAAATCGTTCTTAAAGCTTTTATTTGAAACCTTGCATAAGTTAGGAATATAAAGCTTTACGTAACCTTTTTTAAAAAGGTTTTTAAAAGCTTGCAAATGTAAGCTAACAGCAACGTTTCATAAGTAACCTTTCTGAAAGTTTATATTAAAGCTTTCTTAAAGCTTTAATTTGAAACCTTGCCAACATCTCGGTTTGTTTGTAAACAAATAGTAGGTATATTTAGGCCTGAATAATAACAATTACCAGTAACTGTTATTGTTGTCTCTGTTAGAACAAAGCTGTGCAAGTAAGACAGGAAAATGTATATATTGGCTACGTTTTTTTCAGTTTTTACAAATGAAATGCCTATTCTAGAGGGAAGAGTTATTAGTTCGTTGGTCCTAGCTAATTAAATATAGTTTTTTTTATAAAATTTACATTTAGCAATTTTATAATTTTAGAATGACAACACTATAGTAGCTTTACCAAATGGAAAAATTAGGGGAAGAGTGGAGAAAACGTATAAAAATGTAACTTTTTATGCATTTGACGAAATTCCTTTTGCTAAACCGCCAATAGGAAAGCTTCGTTTTCAGGTAAGTATATTATAAATTTTATAATGTTATAATGCCTAAATTTGTCTGATAAACTTAATAAACTTTTCAATTTTGTATCAAAATTAATAGTTTTATACTGGCTAGAGGTTATAAGCTTATGAGCAGAGTTTATGTTTATTTTTTTTTATTAACCAAAAAAAAAGCTCATCAGCTCAATGTTTGCAAACTTTTTGAATGAATAATAAAAAATTACCACCAACTGTTCCAATTTTACTTTAAAATTTACTAATACAATGAAATAGTCCCTGGCAGAAATTAAACTTTATAATAACGATTTTGTAACGTTAGAAAACTGTATAAAAGTACGTTATAAAATATTTGCAAGCTTCCCGCTTTTTAGCGTAGGATTCTACTTTAGTTGCAAACGTTAATCTAATCAAAATTTATCTCTACAGTCGGTCAAGTAAGAGCGTGTCGCCTATAAGTGTAGTCGGTAAGAGAGAGCCTTACTTTTTTTTTAGGGGATATACTTTACTTCCTGACCGACAATGCTTTGTACATAGAGACTTTTTCTGAACCTTATTTTTAGTGACTCGGCACGTTTTAAAACATGAGTGCTGCGTACGCATCACGGTTCGGGGCTGTCTTCCTCTGTTTGCACCCGAAAGGTCCGAAAATGACGCCTACAGTGGCTGAAAATTATATGGGAGAGTCAAAGACATTCGTCAACAAGTGGGTCAAACGATACTCGAAAACGAAAAATGTTGACGACTTACCTGATCGTCGCCCAACAGGAAAGTTTCGTCTAAGCAAGAAATGTTTTCGCAGAATCCTCAATGCGCCAAGGGGCAAAAAAACTGATGCAGAAAGGTTTGGATATATCACATGAAACAATTACTCGTCTCCAGGCTCACGACTTAAAGTGGCGAAGTACAATAAAGAAACCTTTGTTGAGTAAAGCACAGAGAGAAAAACGACTCGCGTGAGTCAAGGGAAACACTGATCGAGACTGGAGCAAGGTTATTTTTACCGATGAAGCTTCCTTTTGGGTCATCACCTAACGGGCTTGAACATCCTCCACCAACCGATTGGTCCAGCGAACCGTGAAACACCCTGTAAAGATTCATGTTTGGTGGTGTCTCTCGGAAAAGGGTTTTGGATATTTATTTCTCTTGAACGCTGAAAAATGGTCGAGATTTACAAAAAAGCTCTTATACCGACTTTCAAAAGTTGGTATGGCGATAAAAATAAGCAGTGGATCCTCCAAGACGACAACAACCCCCAACATCGGAGCAAATTGTGTAGCCAGTGGAAGAGGACATCCGACATCATCACGCTGGATTAGTCGTCCCAATCGCCCGACGCAAACCCCATTGAGAATGTGTGGTCATTCATTAAGCACAAGTTTCGCGGAAAAAAGGTACACACATTAAAGCAGCTATCACGAGAAATTCGGACAATATGGAGGTATTTGCCGAAGGAATATGCAAATAATCTCGTTGAAAGTATGCCATCACGATTCCAGGCGATCATTGAGGCAAATGGAGACTGGACAAGTTACTAAGTTATTTGCATTGATCTATCATTCTGTAATTAAATGTAAAAAAAATAGATAAATATATTCTTAAATAAACAATGCGAGACACGCTCTTACTTGACCGACTGTACATTTCTAAGTTAGAAGTACGTGTAAAACTAAATAGGAAATCTCTACCTGTTATTTTGGTAGTACTAAATTTTACTTATTTATCGATATAAAGGAAAGGGATTAGGCTTGGATGAGTCCAATTCCCGATCACAACTCAAAAAATAACAGAAATAACATCTGATGTTAGTGGCCAATCGGCTAGGTGGACAGGTGGACCGCCAAATATTAATTTGGAATTGTATTTGGAATAAATCTTAATATATTTTAGCAATTATAATATTTTTTTTAATTATTTTGTTAAATTTATGTATAAAATAGCCACCTTTTTAGGTGGCCCTAAATATTTTTCGTGCAATATGCTGTTATACCAAAGACTAGTGATTTTTTAACCTTTGGTTATACTTTCATAAATACATTTAGGTACCTCTCAGAAAAAGTTCATATTTATTTAGTTAATATTTATTTATATTACATTTAGAATCTAAAAATATATTTTCATATCTAATATAGGTAATATAAAATTATAATAATTGCAATTACTTAAATATCGATTTATAATAAGATAAGATAAAAATTTGATTGTTAGTTACATTTTATACAAGTACGTGAGGACAAAGGTCTGTTTAATCAAGGAGAATAACAACATCTTTTAGTTTTTATTTTTTTCAATTTCCAAACTTTGCATGAAGAATTATTAAATCTAGAGGCACATAGCTATCTACAATATAGTATTTTCAAGGCGTCCTTCATGAGGTGAATTCACTTATTAAAGGTTTTTTGTTTGTTTGTTTGTTTTAACCTCGTACTATTCTACTTAATTAAGCATCCTCTAAGTCCAGGACTTGTGTGGGCTAGTAGTAGAGGGAACCACCGGCTTACACTGACTTTCGAACCACTTTTTATAGGGAGTGTCCGCTTCACTTATGCCGTCGCCAAATTTCAATTATTAATTAACTAAAAAAGGCAAATCGGCGCCAGTGAGAATCAAACTTACGCTAGTTGTAGTAGACTCGTCATGTACAGACGCGGTAGACCACTACACCAATCCTCCTAAAAGGTCACATTGGTATTTTCTGTTACATCTTACGTAATAATAATAATAACATATGTTTATTTATCCACGGCCGTGATTAATAGGCTGTAAAAATAAACCGTTGGAAATTTAAAACGACCGTGGATAAAGTATAGAATTCTACTCGCGTAAATAGCTATTAATTATTCAGGTGATTAGGTCACTCGCCTTTCCCAAAATTCACCCTCATTGATTAATAGCAATTATTATACGCTCATTGAATAATATACTATTATTGATTTTCTCCAGGAGTGCTCACATGGGGGGCGCCAACCCCCCACCTCACGCTCAAGTTGGGAAAATCTACTTTTCAGTTGGAAAAATCTACTATTCAGTTGGCAAAATAGAGTAAATTAAGTGGTAGATTTCGGAAATTGGCAGAATAGTTGGGAAATTGATCAGTAAATTTCGACAGGGGTATTGCGTATTTCTAGAGTTTGGAAAATTGGAGTACAGTTTGGAAAATTGGAGTAGTAGTACAGTCGGGTTTGGATGTTCTCAAAAGTAAGAACATATTATTATTATTATTATTATTACAATATTAAGAGTTGAGGTTAAAAAAAACCTATATAAACTCAATTTCATCAATTAGGTTGAAAATTAAACTATCTAAGCCAAATTAAACTAATACAAACTAAACTAATATAAACTAAAGTATATAAACTAAGTTAAACTAATACAAGAAAACGTTTAGGATCTGGTAGCTACAGATACATAAATTTATCTAAGCGATTTTTAAAAGCATTTATGGATGGAGCTTCGACTACATGTTGAGGTAGGGAGTTCCAGGTAGTAAAAACTCTATTACATAAAAAGTTTTTTCTGGCAGTAGACCGGTAGACCTCATGTGATAGCTTAAGACTGTGCCCCCTGAGATGATTTTCGTTCAAGGTAAACAAATTTCTTAGATCCAATGTAAATGTGTTGTGTAAAATTCTGTATGTCATAATTAGGGAACCCCTTTCCAGTCTGTCCATTGCAGTAGGTAATCCAAATATTCTAAGGCGCTCTTCGTATGGAGGCCGAGTTCTTCCATATGGGATTCTGGTAGCGGCACGCTGAATGTTGTCAATTCGATTTATTTCTCGCACTAGGTTAGGATACCATACTGAAAACCCGAACTCCAGGACCGGTCGAATATATGTTTTATATAAACATGCTGCTGTAGCAACCGAAGGCCTAGTAAATATTTTTCTGAACAAAAAAATAGTCTTTTTAGATTTATTACAGATCGAATTAATATGTTCAGACCAAGTCAAATCACACGTCACGATAACACCAAGATCAGTATGTTGGTTCACTTTTCTTAAGGGTATGTTGTCTATAGTATAGTCTAGACAAGGATTGTTTTTGCCAATATGAAGTACCACGCACTTGTTAATGTTCAAAGGGATTAACCATAAACTACACCATTCCAATATTAAATTAATATCAAGCTGGATAAGGTGATATTGTAACAGGGGATTTCCATAGAATTTGGAGTCATTCGCAAAAAAGGAACTAACGCAATGGAGAAGTCTTGGCAGATCAGCGATGTAGAGAAGAAACAACAAAGGTCCAAGCACTGATCCCTGAGGAACACCACTATCCACTGAGAAAAGTCTGGAAAAAGCATCACCAACTCTGACCCTAAATGTTCTGTTGGTTAAAAATGAAGCAATCCACAAAAGCAGTAATCCTCGGATACCAAAATGACTCAACTTGTGTAGCAATCTCTTATGAGGCACTTTATCAAACGCCTTTTTAAAGTCTAAATATATTACATCCATTGGGATGCCTTTTTCCATAGCTAATGTCCAGTCATTAAGACATTTTAACAGATTCGTGATGACAGATCGTCCAGGTAGGAATCCATGCTGTTCATTTGGAATCAATCCGTTGGCTACTAGAAAAGCGACCATAGCTTCGGCAATTATTCTCTCCATTAATTTTACTTCTATACAAGTTAAAGTAATTTGGCGATAGTTTTCCTTTAGCAGCTTGTTTCCCTTTTTGTGAATAGCGACTACGTTGGCGGATTTCCAAGCATCTGGCAAAGTACTATGATTAAAAGATGTTTGCATGATAAGAGTTAATGGTAGGCTAAGTGACGATGCGCAGTTCTTTAAGATCTTGGGCGCCAAACCTCCAGGGCCAGCGGATGTGAATTCTTTTAAAGCTAGTAGTTTTTCTTGTACAATATCTTCAGAAAATGTGATTTGTTCTAAGGAATTAGGTTGATAAGGTAACTGGATTGGAGGAGGAACAGCTTGTGTTTCAGCTGTGTAGTTGGATTTAAAAAAAGTACCAAATTCTTGTGCCGTTTCAAAGTTATTACTACAAAGTATATTATTTTGGTTGTATATTTGTGGAATGGTAACATTAGATGCAAGTGACTTCTTAACATAACTAAAAAGCTGTTTTTTATTTTGGGACAGAATTAAGTTGTTTTCATAGTTACGCCTGGCTTTTTTTTAGTTAAAATATGTGGCAGGGGTGAAAAAATTAATCTATATTTGAGGGTGTGGAGAAGCTTTTTTGAGGGTCTTTTTCAAAATTCTTGGTAAGGGTAAAATAAAATTTTGAGGGCGAGGAGCTTTCTTTTTAGTCATTAAAATTTTAGGTCAGGGGTAAAGCTTTTTTTCTTTAGTTGGGAAATTTCTTAATTTTAAGTTGGAAATATTTTCTACCAGGTTTTCACTGTTTTCGATGTTTAATCTAAAAGATTAATATATTAATTCGTTTTTTATTTTAATAGTTTTTTAATAGGTATGGCTCTGCTTGCAAGTTTAAGAAACCTATTTGTTTTCTATACTATAAAGAATTTCAGATAATCCCTTGCGACTTTACAATCACGCTGAAAAAACTCTGGAAACATTCTAATAACATTTTGTAATCATGCTGTTACTAGAGTATTTCCAGAGTGTATTTGTGCCCTTTATCCATAACGTTCCCAGAGTAAAATCAGAGCGTTTTCAGAGTGTTTTGGACTTTTTTTTTTTTTTGAAAAAAAAAAAAAAAAAGTCCAAACGAAAACACTCTGAAAACGCTCTGATTTAAAAAAAAAAAAGTCCAAACCCACTTTGGATCTACTGTGAATCAAGCCTGGAACCACTCCGATTCAACTCTGACAAAATGGCACAAAACCACTCTGGAAACACGTTGGCAGCAGAATGTTTTCACTCTGACTCTGTTTCCAGAGTGTTTCCAGAGTAAGTTGAAGGTCGCAAGGGATAGTTAAAAAAACAACAAATTTAATTTTGCAAAGTTGTAATCTGCACTAATCTAGTATTTATTGTAAAAAAAATTATCTTTATTAAATAAATACAAATGTAATTTGACAAAGTTATATACATAACCCAAATATTTTTTTTGGCATATGTGACCTTGCACAAAGAAACCCGGTCAGTGTGTCAAATTTAAAATTTCTCTTTTTTTCGGATTGTTATGTAAAAAAATTTTCTACATAAGAATCCGATAAAAAAAACGTAAATTTGACACACTAACCAAGTTTCTTTGTGCAGCTTCATATATATTTAATACTTTTAGGAGCCACAATGGAGGCATGGGGCAAGGGAAACAATATTTCCCCTTGCCCCCTGCTTCCACTCAGCCCCTTAACCATATTAGTATATATCAAAAAACTATTTGGGTTATGTTATTTACGTGTTCCAAATTGCAAGTTAATATCCTACTCCGTTCAAAAGTTAAGGAGGGGCGGACTTTTGACACGTATTCAGGCCTATTCACATGTAATCTTGAAATCTATTCAATATTGACAAAAATTACAATCCCATGCAGTTTTAATACAGTTGACTTAAATGACCTAGCAATTTTCGTCAATATTGCCACAAATCTCAATATCAATGGTACATGTGAATAGGTCTGATTGTAGTATAAAATTATGTCTAGGCACCAGAACCAATTGGAAATTGGGATGGGATATTGGACACAACTAGAAATACAAAAGTTTGTCATCAAATGGAAAGAAATTTAACCTTAGAAAATGAGGATTGTTTATATTTAAACGTTTATACTCCAGTGGTAAGTTTATAAGGTACTAGCCGCAAAGCCTATTCTTCGCACGGATTATTTAAAAACTAAAAATAGTTCTCCCTCTACTAATCTTGTTTAATAATTTCTCCTCAATTAAGGATGTAATTTTTAAGATTTTTTTTATTTTTACTTCTTTACTTTTAGTTCTAAAATTATTATATTTTTTTTTCAATTTTTATATTTTTTCAATTTGTTTACCTAGGGGTAAAGGGGTCGGAAGTAGGTAAACAAAACCGGACAACTATAATAGGACCGAGAAAGACTTTAAATAATAAACATACCTAAATACATAATATACGCAGGCTTTTTCTCTTTTATATTACAGAATTTACAGATAAACAATATTTTTAATATTTTTTTATAAATTTTATTTGAAACTTTATTCAATACATTTTTAATCATTTGACTAAAATATTAATATCTAAATATTATAAAAAATAATATTTTCTATCCACGATTTAATAATTGACTTCCTACAATTATTTTTTTAAATTTCAAATACCTCATAATAATAGCAAATAGTAGAGGTGTCTGCGTTAAGGCCTATCCAGAAGCTTACATAAGAACCTAAAACATAAGAATGCGATGCAGTGATTGGCTTACAAGATACATGGCGGCACATCAAACCAATCACGGCATCGCATTGTTATGTTGTTATGCGAGCCTGTAGATATGCGCTTAGTCGTTGCATCTTGTTTTTGCGCTGTGAAAACCAGACAAGAAAAAAACATGACTTAGGGGAAAGAGCAGGTAAATATATGGGTTTAAATATCTAAAATATTAAAAGTCATTTTAAAAAACAAACCGGTTGCGCCATCACGTAATACAACGTAAACAACCGTTCGCCGCTTAGTTGAGATTGCAACCTGTGTTGGATTGTACTTAGCTTTTTTGAAATCACCTACTTGAATTTAATTTAATGGAGCTCTCTACAACTAGAATTATGAAACAAAAGACGTCTACCCTATCTCTATCTCATTTGTGCTACACTTTTCAGCCAACCAAATAAATACTGTATTTGTTTTTCATGCCACAAATACAGTATTTATTTGGTTGGTCGGAAAGTGTAGCACTGAGCGCCACGAACGAACATAGCTAATGTGAATCTGTAGAATAAGATAACTCTACTAAAATTTAGATGGCGCCAGTAATTTCTTTAATAAAAATAACACTTCGCCCGGCCAAGTAAATATTGTATTTGTTCAACAAAGAACAAATACAGAATTTGTTTGGTTGGGTGGAAGTGGGAGTGTATGTATGTCTTCTATCCTTTTTGGGTAGAACTTTTGTCCCTGTCTAATCTAACGGGAGAAATCGCCATTGCTCTCTAAAATAAGCTGTAAGTTAATTAGTTTTAAACTTTTTGGTTTAACTTTTTACTCGAATTTTACATTATTTTTTTTTCCTTTTTACTTTCTCATGAAGTAAGTGCCTATTTTGGAAAAAATCAATATTTTTTTGCCCAAATCTTATTTTTCCCGAAACGTGAAGAAAAATCAAAACAAGCAACAAAGAAATTATGTCTGTCTGTCGGGTTGTCTGTCTGTATCCACGATAACTTAAGAACGCTTTGAGCTAGATACTTGAAATTTGGTATTCCGATGTATTTTTATATTATCTTGGACAAGTTCGTATTTGATCAAAATCGGTTATGGAAAGGGGGTAAAAGAGGGGGAAATTTTTGTTTTGGCCTTAACTTTTTTATTATTCAGAATAGGATAAACATTTAAAAACTAACTAAAAGGTAAATCAAAATTACACAAACTTTTTATCTGACCCCAAAATATAAAAAATTGGTTATAAACATAATTTTATTATTCACAATAAAAGAAAAGTTTAAAAGGTCGATTTTAAACTAAGGTAAAAAAAATACACAAAAAAAATGTATATAAAAAATATCAATGTTGAATCTATTTGGAATCCACCATTTTGAAATTTAAATGATCAATATCATGTTTGATATTGATATTGATAATAACCTAATGTAATTGAGAATGTCCTGATGAATTTCAAAAAGACGCGAAACGTAGGCAATTCTACAAAATTGTTTTTTCATTCGACTATATATCTTACTACTTGCATAAATCTATTGCATATTGGATATCCGGATATTATCCAAAGATACGATAAACAGAATTATTTATATCTCCACAGACCCCAGACCACAGGCCACAGGCCATAGATGGATGTTTTTCTAATGGCGATTTCTCCCGTTAGATTAGACAGGGACAAAAGTTCTACCCAAAAAGGATAGAAGACATACATACACTCCCACTTCCACCCAACCAAACAAATTCTGTATTTGTTCTTTGTTGAACAAATACAATATTTACTTGGACGGGCGACAAGTGTAACTATATTATTTTTATTAAAGAAATTACTGGCGCCATCTAAATTTTAGTAGAATTATCTTATTCTACAGATTCACATTAGCTATGTT
This sequence comes from Brachypterus glaber, assembly GCA_958510825.1. Classification (NCBI taxonomy): domain Eukaryota; kingdom Metazoa; phylum Arthropoda; class Insecta; order Coleoptera; family Kateretidae; genus Brachypterus; species Brachypterus glaber. The sequence goes on from OY294048.1 coordinate 34,827,740, forward strand.
CGTTCCTGCTCAGTGCTACACTTTCCGGCCAACCAAATAAATAGTGTATTTGTTGTATAAAAAACAAATACAATATTTATTTGGTTGGCTGGAAAGTGTAGCACAAATGAGAAAGAGATAGGGTAGCCGTCTTTTGTTTCATAATTCTAGTTGTAGAGAGCTCCATTTAATAAAAACCCCGCTGTTTTTTTTTATAAAGCTTTTCGCATTTTCCTTACCAAGATCCTATAGATCTAATATCCCTCAATATTTTTAGGAACCTGGTAAGACATCCAGTTTACCAGTTATGTACTACATTTTTGGAGGTGGCTTTATTCAAGGATACTGCATATTTCATAATTGTGCACCACAATGGCTCGTTGAACATGGCGTAATTGTAGTGACAGTTAATTATCGCACAGGACCATTCGGTAAAATTTTTATTTTAAATTATAATCAAGAATGTACACGGTACAACAGAAAAAAAACTGCTATCGATCTAATTTAAATCTAAAATCAGATTTTTTGGGTCACGTCAGGATTTTTTTCAAGTCACTTGAAGTTATAAATTTATTATTTATCAAGTTTTTTAAGTCAATTTTAAAAATATAAAAACAAAAGGCAAGAACCTGTATGATGGCACAATATTATACGTTATAAGTACGTTTAATTTATAACTTTCGGAGGGGACGTGGCAAACTAGGAAATTTCTACCTGCATCATAAAATGGCAGCTGGAGAAAAATTTATTCATATAAATAAATCTTAATATATTTTAGTAATCATAATATTTTTAAACATAATTTTGTTACATTTATTTATAAAATAGCCATCTTTTTAGGTGGCCCTAAATATTTTTCGTGTAATATGCTGTTATACTTCGATAAATACGTTTACCTCTCAGAAAAACTTTATATTTAGTTAGTTAATATTCATTTCTACATTCATAATCTTAAAATATTTGTTTAATTTTAGTACAGCGTTGCCAGACTTACTATAATTTTAACTTTTGGGGAATATTTTTTTAAATTTGTAGAAATAATAAATAATTATCAAACCTAGGCACATAGCTGTCTGAAATGATTATTTTCTACTATAGCTTATGTATTAATAATGGAAATTTAAAAAATATTTAAAGTTAGAATAAGGTTAGAAAAGGGTTAGAATTTAGTTAGGAAACTAACGTTAGATTTATGTATTTTATAATGTTTTTGTCAAACGTTATTTTTTAAGGTTAGATTTATATATTTTATAACGTTTTTGTCAAACGTTAGTTTTTAAGGTTAGATTTATATATTTTATAAAGTTTTTGTATAACGTTTGAGACTAAAGATAAAAATGTCACTAATCTAATGTTATGTTAAGTTATATTTATGTACTTTTCTACCAGGGTAGTTTTTTGGGTAAGTACTAGTATACTGTGCCTGTTTGGACTGGATAGACTTTGTAATAATGTTCCTTAAATCTTCTGTTATTTTTATGCAGAGCATTTACATACAGGCAAAACCCAAGAGAAATCTTCTTCAAAAATATAAATCCAAATTATCCCATAAGTTGGATAATTTAATCATACCTACTGCAAATCAATTATTTTAGGTTTTTTGTCAACTGGAGATACAATTATACCTGGAAACAATGGGCTAAAAGATCAAAATATGGGATTAAAGTGGGTACAACAAAATATACATTTATTTGGTGGAGATCCAGAAAAGGTGACCATTTTTGGTCAGAGTGCTGGTTCGGCATCAGTAACTTATCAAATCATCAGCAAGCAGTCAAAAGGTAAAAATTCATATGTTGGGGTGCTTAAATATCAGTCGTTCTAAATCGATATTTAATTATCCGATGTTCTTATTCTTAGTGATAAATAAATTTGTAGAAAAGAACCAATCAAAACATCTGAATTTTAACATGCCAACCAAGATGACATGTAAAGTTATCTTAATGTCAACAAATGACTTTCAATTTACAGCAATAAATAAATAAATATATAGGTATCATTATCTTTACTAGTGTGTTTGGTATATTCAAGAGTCATGCTTAGTACCTACATAGGAACTCAAAGACTCAACCAAGAGGAACTAAGAGATCTCCCCTGGGCCAATATCCTGACCTTTATTGAAAGGACGGGCAGGTTCAAGGAGTACTCAAATTAGTAAATGGCTGGGATTGCCTGGGGTGACAAAAAGGGCCAGAAATGGCCTAGTTGTCCGGCTTTTGGCCAACCCAAAAATTTACTACTACTACTACTACTACTACTAGGAACATATGGATAATTTGTTGGAATAGGGAGTAGTTATACGTTACATTTTATCAATTCTAATCGAAGTTACAGGTGTTTGAAAAACAGGCTAAAAAACTCTTATTTGCGGTCACTCTTTCGTGATCGTAATCGGAAAAATATGAGTTTGATCTTGGTTGTCTTGGATAAAAGAATTAAGCTAAGACGGATGATTTTCGTTTTAAAGAGGGGCATGTCGAGGTCTTCATGGATTTGGGTGTTCCTCATAAAGTATGAGGTATTGAGGTATATAATATAATATCACAATAATTGTGAGTACCTTGTTTTGGAAGGCCTGAAATTTATATGAGAGTATTTTATTAAGGGTGATTTTGTTTCAGGCTGAAGCTCCATAGAGTACTGGCTTAAGGGTTTATATTAGGGGGTAGAGTTTCGAGAGATGGCCGTTGGCGTTTCTGATGTTCTGATCCCATGTAAGGGTTTTGGATAGAGTAATGCCTAGATATTTAACATGCTTTTTCCTATAATTGTTTTGGCCATAAAATGAGCAAGACATTAACTGGGAAACCCATGTTAAATTAATTTTTGTGAATTAGAGACCTATAATGCCTGTGATTTTATGACCAATATCCATCAAAAGTTTTTTTCTAAATTTAACTCGAGATAGATATTTTATCGAATTTCGTTCCTTTTCAATCAATGTGCCTGTCTTAACCTATTATGGTTCAGCGTCCAAATTTTTTTTCGCCTCTTTTGCGCAACTTTACGAATATGGCGTATCGCCACTTAAAAGTACATAGAAAACAGTTTCTTTGGAGTGTTACACCCATGTTAATGGTATAGGAAAATAGCGTTACAGGGGGGAGGAGTTGGGGTCAAAAATGTTACGTATGTTACGTAATACTTGAACGGTCCCTTATTAATAATAAATGAACATTTAATATAATAAGTTTTAAAATCAGGGAACGTTCAAGTATTACGTAACGCAAAATGTACCAAAATTCATACACTTCATACCTCGGTTCTCGCGTTAATCAAGGCTGTAGAGATTTCATATTTTGGCTACCCCCCCCCCCCTAACACACCCCTTATTAGGGGGGGTATCGAAAATATGAAAACTCTATAATCTATAATAACCTGAGAACCGGGGTCTGAAGTGTATAAATTTTGGTACAATTTGCGTTACGTAATACTTGAACGTTCCCTCAGGGGAGAAGTTCCATAGTGGAAGACATACAACATGTCATGCAAAGGCGTCCTTTGCTTGTGAGTGAAAGACGCCTTGATCATATATAACTTTAAAAAAATCTGGATTCACTTAGACTAAGATTATGATAATTTTGATTTTGAACAAAGCGGTCATGATCTTAGAGGTTTAAGTTACGTTTGGTATGTTTCATTTCAAATATGCTATCTATCTATTATAAGGCATATCCAGAAGCTTGCATAAGAATATAAAACATAAGCTATGCCGTGATTGGCTTACAAGATACATGGCGGCCCATCAAGCCAATCACGGCATCGCATTGTTATGTTTTATGTTCTTATGCTTCTGAAGAGGTACTTAATCAAAAGTAAAAATTCCTTAAGTTCATTTCTTTACGCACGTTTTGGTAAGAATTCCAAAATTTGGATTTAAAATTTTATTCACAATTTTGATTTGTAATACTACAGAAAATTGTTGAAACGCATGCGTGAATTATTTTTAGTCAGCTGTCAGGAATTTTCAGCTTTTTTAACCTAACCTAAGTTTGTTCTGGCCGACCCCGGTAGCGCAATAGTTAGCGCGTTTGATTACGGATCCTGGGGTTGTGGGTTCGAGCCCCACATAGTGGTGTAAATAGTCGGTAGATGGAACTACGATGACTAACTGTAATGTGGGTTGCAGGTTAAACTGTAAACACATTTCAGGGTGGATGCGAGTTTTGTTGAGGACCGTGCTTCGGAGGGCACGTAAAGATGGCGGTCCCGTCAATTAGGCCATAGCAGCGAAAAACGACGTTAAACAGTAAAACAACAACAACAACAACAACAACAAGTTCTGAAATCGTTTATTGCTCTGTGGTGTTTTATCACATTCATAAATAATTAGATATCTATGGGTTTATGTGTCCTTCGAGGATGGGTATTTACACAATACACTTTGTCATACTGATCCCACCAGCACAAAAAAAAAATCACAGAAAAAATAATAATAATTCGTTTGAAACGAAACTAAATACAAAAAACTAATAATCTAAATTGTTTCGGCCAACATTTGGCGGCCAAATACCCAAAAACGTACATTTGTGATGGTTGGTGCATACGTTTTAAACAATTTTGTTCAACAATTCTCACTCTCGAATGGATGTGTTTCCGTTCCGGTTTATGATTAAAATCCAAATTCCAAATCCAAATTTTGTAATTCTCACCAAAACTTACCTTTTATTTATTAAAAATATTACTTATAGGGTTGTTTAGAGGAGCCATTGGCGAAAGTGGATCGGCTATTTCTCCATGGGCATATCAAAGACACGCTAAAAATATAGCCTGGCAATTGGCGTCATTAATTAATCCTGAATTTTCAAATCAAAATACGTCCGAAGAGCTAAGAGATTACTTACAAGATCTTCCCGAAAAAGTCATCAAAGATGCTGCTTCTGTATTATCACCGGTAAGATCTTAACACCAAAGAAAATATATATAAAATATAACACGTTGCGGTCGAGGTGTACCTACCACCGGTGGTACACCGAGGCATGTCCTCAAAAGTCGTTGAAACGAGTTGAAATGCGAATTTAGGCACAGAATATGATATTAAAAATTATTTTAAACAAGCCAAGAAGGTACTCAACTGAATCGCTGTTTAGAGAAAATGAAATATTATCTATTAGGCAATTATTTATTTATCAATTTGTGTTATGGACCCACAAAAACAATAAACTATTAAATATATATTTACGTAAAACAAGAGCTGCATCACACCTAAGCTTACCCATACCTCTGTATAAAAAACCAACACACAACGATGTATTTTTTACTTTGGGCCAATGTTCTATAACAGCATTCCAGTCGAAATTAAAAGTATTAAAAATTACAATAGTCTTAAAAAGGAACTAAAAACATATTTCATAAATAATTATCATCTGTTAAAACCTTTTTTTGACAATGATACAAAATAATAATAAAAAGTTATTTTCTTTTACCTCATAATTTTTTTTTCTTTTCTTTTTACAACATTAATTTTTTTCTCCTTATTCTCTTTTGCTGTCAAACTAATACATATTTTTTTTACTCAACATTCTATTGATTTAGTTTTTATTTATGAAATATTTTTTTATATATTGTGAAAAAGTATAACTAATATTGTAGGATACCGCACACAAATTTTAATTTAGGCGGATCATTTAATGTTAAATTTATATATTTGTAATTAATTGAAATTGAATAAATTGAAATTTAAATATAAGTTAAGTTTTTTGGGTTCAGCCGCATGCGTGTTAAAAGGATATAACAATATAACATATATGCTATATCTGGGGAAATGTGATATAGATGATATCATATAACTTATATCCGAAAAAAAAGTAGTCGTTTACACCGGCCGCTAGCGAAGAAAAGCGTTTAATGAATATGAACTTGGATTACCACTTCCGCCACTCCGCGGCAATCGTCTTCGACTTATTGTTTTCTGACATTAGATTTTTGGTAGTAGTCAGTACATTTTTAGTTTTTTGTTTGTTTAGGCAAAAAAAAAATTGGCATTCAGAAAATTTTTGGAGGTGATGATTTTTTTTAAGTCATGTTTTTTCCGGGAGACAATATTTTAGCCAGCCGGAAAATTTTACCTTTACACGACAAAAACCTCGGTGCCGCATTTCGAGAGATATAATCTCCTTTTTAAAGAAAAAAACGTTAAAAATAAGAATTAAAAATAAAATTTTAGAAAATATACAATCCTTGATTTGTTTCTGAGTAGCTAAATTCTATGACTTCTCCAGGTCAAATAAATGATTTAATTTTTGCAATAATTTTTAGGTTGGTGTTCCTACAGAACAAATTGTTGAAGGATTTTACTTTGCACCCGTGGTAGAGCCTGAACATGAAGGTGCATTTATAACTGAAAACATGTATACAAGTGTTGAAACGGGAAATATTTCCAATGTACCTCTTATGATTGGAATATGTTCTGAAGAATCAATTTACAGGGCAACTGGTACGTATTTCTGTAAACAAATAATAATTCAGTTGGCAGACTAACTCTACTCCGTAACATCTCTACTCCATAACATCTCTACTCCGTAACAACTCTACTTCACACTATATGCACTTTATTAGCCACTTAATAATAAATGAGCAGTTCAAAGAACAAAGAATCTTCTTCTTCTAGATTATTTTATTTTTTTCCTAGAAAACGTTTATCTTTAAATGTAAATCTAGAACAATCATAAATGAATTATTCTAAAAGCAACAATGACCGCGTACTCTTAACATGCACTAATATGTAAGTAATTAATAAACTGAATTCATTTTTGACAGTGACTTAGCATGACAAATATTCTTTTGAGTTAAGACAAGTGGCTAATCGAGTGTCTATAGTGTGGAGTAGAATTGTTACGGAGTAGAGATGTTATGGAGTAGAGATGTTACGGAGTAGAGTTGTTGTGGAGTAGGGATGTTAGGGAGTAGAGAAATTTAGAGTAGAGATGTTAGTCTGCCACTATTTGTCATTCAGTTTTTGTGGGAAAAAAATCACACCTCATTTGACCAATCCTGTCGCGAATCAGATACATTTTTTATATTTTTTATATATTTTTAATTTTTTTCAAATTTAAAAGTGTTAAAAATGGGGATTTTCGTCATCCCCCCCCACATGAAATGACCCAGTCGGAAATTTCAGCAGATAAGTCGGCAAAATTTTAGTTCAATCGGCAAAACGTAGATATGGTATAAATGTTGGCGTAAAAAAATGCGGGTTAACAAAAATTTTTGGGGGTGAAAAACTTTTTTGGGGGTGATGCCTTTTTTTTAATCATAAAAATTCTTGGCAGGGGTAAAAAAAATTGGGAGTAGACATTTTTTTAGCCAACAAAATTTTTGGGAGGCAAAAAAATCAGAAGGCAAATTCTTCACGACAAAAATCTCGGAATGCCCCTGGTTTTGGTAGGCATAACCTCTTGCCACCAGAACTTATTAAGCTTCCAATGAATTCGATTTTGATTTTTGTCAAAAGCATTAGGTCGGCTAAGAGGTAAATTTACCTATCTCGATATTTTAATTTTTTTCAGGAAATGTAAAAAACGATTTTAAAATGTATGTTGGTGATTTATAATTACTATATATATATTTTGTTGGTACCTTAAAGAGCACTTAATTCGTTAATGTATTTAAATAATTTCATTCTTAACTATTTTATTTTAAATTCAACAAAAATCGGTATACGTACTTGACATTCTAAAAATTACACATATTTCAGAGGTAAATTTACCTTAACCTAAGGGATATGGAATCTAGTTTAAAATTATGATATTTATAAAGATTTTTGTATATCTTATTTTATTGAGTAGGTACTTATTTTTTTATATATCCAGGCGCTTTTGTATTATACAGCCTGTTCCAGAACTCGCGTACCGAAATTTGAGGGTATATTAAAAACCCTCTGGAAAATATGAAAAAAAAATAATAAAAAATCCATCTTCGTTCAATTCAAAAATAAGAACGCTTTAAGTGGACCAATCCTGTTGCTGATTATAAATTACCATTAAAGGTTGAATTTGTAGCTATGGAAGCAAATTTAATTATTGCAGGTACATATTCTGTAGGTTGACATGGTGATTAATGTGACATAAATATTTATTAATGTCATAAAAAAATATCAAAACTTTCATGATGTTTACTTCAGAAGAGTATTGCGAAATGCTAATTTTATATGGCTTATTTGGGGCTCTCCATGACTTTTTGTATACTATGAATAAGTAAATAAATAAACAAATAAATAAATAAAATATGGCGAGTGTGGCCGGAGTGCTTCAGCTACATCTGTAGAAGAATATTCTATTCGTTTTCCCAATAGAGAACATCCTAGCAGAAATGTTATTTTAAGATTGGTGCAAAGGGCAAGAAATTCTGGAAATTTAACTCCAAACAAAAAAGAGATTGGAGGCGCTCCGCGAACTGCAAGAACTGTTGATAATGAAGAAGCTGTCATTCAGGCTTTTGAAGAAGAACCTGAAACAAGCCTTAGTATCGTGGCTAGAAATCTTGATATGTCTAAGACCTCTGTTCAACGAATTCTAAAAGATGAAAAAATGCACCCCTTTCATTACACTCGAGTACAATGCTTGACACCGAGGACTATCCTTTACGAGTCGAATTTTGCACATGGCTGTTGCAGAAAATATTTGTTTTTAGGTTGGACCCCATGAGTTTCCTGGCAGATTGAATGGCGAAACCTACACTAACTTCTTAAGGGATGAAGTGACATCCCACTTCAAAGGTTGGCAAATGTGGATAACATCTGGTTTCAACATGATGGCTGTCCAGTGCATTTCTCAGAAACGAACGGCAAGAAGCCAACTCAACATCAGTTTTACAAACAGTTGGATAGGCCGTGGGGGTCCCAGAAGGTGGCCTCCTAGATCCCCTGATCTTACTCCAATGGACTTCTTTTTATGGGGCCATGTAAAAAATTTAGTGCATAGAAATATGCCAGACACTGTAGAAGAACTAGGAGACCGAATACATGAAGCGCTTGAGTCAGTAACTCCAAATATGATTATTAATGCCAGGAGAAGTCTGATAAAAAGAGCTGCTTTATGTGTTCAAGTTGGTGGAGGTCATTTTGAACATATTCTTTAGCATGCTTCATACATTGAACGCGAGTTTGCTAAAAATAATGCGTTTCTTCATCTTTTAGAGTTCATTAAACACAGGACAGACATATCAAGATTTTTTGCCACGATACTAATGCTTGTTCCAGATTATTCTTCAAAAGTCTAAATGAAAGCTTCTTTATTATCAACAGTTTTTGCATTTCGCGAAGTGTCTCCAACCACTTTTCTGTTTGCGTTTAAACTTCCAAAATTCCTTGCCCTCTGCACCAATCTTAAAATTACATTCTAGCTAGAATATTCTCTTTTCGGAACACCGATAAAAATTTTTCCTATGTTCATTACTTTGAAATAAATAAATAAAATTTAGTTATTGTATTTTTATTTTATTAATTTGTATTAAGAATTTATAGCCAGTAAATCAATTAAAAGATCTGAGTTTCTAATTTAAAAAACACTACATTCAGCGCGCTGAATGGAGTTGCAGCGGCAGTTTGTTGCCGCCGTCTAAGACGGGTATCATAAAACCACCGCCGGATGGAGTGACCCTATAAAAATAGAATATTTGATAGCCTCTGTCGGTTTTGTCAAAATATAATAACCTAAAAAGATTCTAAAGATGAAAGTCTTAAACAATGCACGAGTCAACCATTAAAATGCAACCATAGTTACTAATAAGTAGGGAAAAACTAATTTTTAGGTAATTTAACATCAGCAGCAGGATTGGTCAGATTAAATAGCTTCCTTTTTAATTAGTATTGAAGATGGATTTTTTTTTAATTTTTTTTTCATATTTTCCAGAGGGTTTTTAATATACCCTCAAATTTTGGTACGCGAGTTCTGGAACAGGCTGTATCTATTATATTCTATCAATTTCTGTACTTAACTATCATGTTTTAATGGATATCTCTACAACTAGAATTATGAAACAAAAGACGTCTACCCTATCTCTATCTCATTTGTGCTACACTTTCCAGCCAACCAAATAAATACTGTATTTGTTTTTCATACAACAAATACACTATTTATTTGGTTGGCCGGAAAGTGTAGCACTGAGCGGCACGAACGAACATAGCTAATGTGAATCTGTAGAATAAGATAATTCTACTAAAATTTAGATTACATTACATTACATGTTTTGTGGAACTGGGAGTGTATGTATGTATGTCTTCTATCCTTTTTGGGTAGAACTTTTGTCCCTGTCTAATCTAACGGGAGAAATCGCCATTGAAAAGTATCCCTTTAATATTACTGCCTGATGTAAATGATGAGAAACGTCATCTAAAAGTCTAGCTAAAACACTAGTGCTTTACTTACAATTTTATGATCGGTTTGGGTAATTTTACCTCTAAAATGTTTAGTTTTTATTCTTTTTATCGGTAGGTATTGATTTAATGCAAGTTAATTTTAAACAGAAACATAGTGTAAGACATTTTGTATCCGATTCTGTAAAAATGCAGATTTTGAAAAAAAAAATGGGTTTGGAATGATAACGGCTTTCGCTCTTATATCAAATAATGGCTAACGCGGAAACACAATAACACTAACTATTTTCTAGCCATTCATACATTTAAAAACTTTTTAAAATGCTACGAAAGTGATCCAGCACGTTTAGCTAATGAAGATTTACATATTGATGATGAGGAAAAAAGAAGAAATGCTGGCGAAGAAATTAGAAAAATATATACCGGAGGAAACTTTACTGAAGACTTAGCTTCAGCTATCAGAGTAAGTGATTATCTGTTTCGGGACCGCCTATTTTTTACTTTCGAGCCAGTCCAAAAAGTCCAAACGAAAATAAAAAGTTTCCCAGATTTTGAGGCATTTATCCTTTTTAACTCCGTCAGCACAGAAGGTTCCAGTTATAGGGACACTAGATCTAGGTCTTAAGTTAGCAAGGCGACAGACAAGTTGTATGTCGCCTTGCTAACTTAAAACCTAGATCTAGTGTCCCTATCCAGTTACCCTTCAGAAACATTGTAACTTTCCATTTTCATAACATTCTGGACACAAGTTAGGTACATTCTTAAAACTTTACAATCGTTGGCAAATGGAAATTACATTTGTTACCTTCCTGAATGATTTCAGAACATAACATAAGTTACCTTCCTCGAAGATAGCTGCAAGGTTGCATTGCAATGTTTTCAATTAACTATTTAATTATGGTGCCTTGGATCAAGCAATTTTTTTAGGTAGAAATGTCAGAATTAAATTTAAAAAAATTAATGGTTAAAAATTTTGTAAATCGTACAACGGTGATGTAAAAGGTAATATTACCCTACTGAAAATGACGGGTCTGGGCGGGTATAAATGGTGCATAAACCGGACTTGAGCGGATGAAATTCACCCTTCAAGTCCGGTCTATGCAACATTTATACCCGCGCAGACCCGTCATTTTCAATAGGGTATTGTAAAACTTTTGGATTGTTTCTGGTCGTTTCTGGTCTTTTTTCGTTGACTTCCGGCCTGTTTCCGGTCACTTCCGGCCTATTTATAGTCGTATCTGTTCTTTTCCAGATGGTTTCTGGTCGGTCCCTGTCACTTCCGGTCTGTTTCCAATCCATTCCTTATACATTCCTGGGACCTAACATTGTTATTTTCCTGGAACGTAACACACAGCGTAAATTTTAACCTTTCCTTGCAGGAATGTAACGAGATCTACAGGATGTCTCAGAAATAAAGCAAAAGTCCAAACGAAGTGATTCTACATCAAAGAAAGTATGAAAAAAGGTTCCCATAAAGTTATAGGTTATGAAAAACAAAAATTGAATACTAAAATATTTAAAACCAAGATTTTAATGATATAGGGTTACTGTACATCAAAAACTAAAAAAAACACTTTTTATACATGTAGTTCCAAAAATCGATTCTAAGGGAGTTACCGTCTCCCGAAATGCACCATTTTAAAGGGGCATGGTACGGTTAAAAACGATTTTTGGACCTACATGTACAGAAACTTTTTTTATTAGCTTTTGATATAGAATCACCCTGCTTTATTAAAATTTTGGTTTTTAACATTTTAGTGTTTATTTTTGGTTTCTTGATACGTGTAATTTTGCCTTTGATTGTGTATTTCTCGAAAACGGTTAATCTTACGGCATTAAAACAAAAGTATTTTTTTATATTTTTTATCTGGTGAATAATATTTTAATAATAAACCCACAAAAAAGTTATAGGAATTTTTTTTCATATTTTTTTTTAGAATCAACCCGTAAAAGGAAGTGAGTCAGTTCTGAGACACCCTGTATATACAATGTTCCTGAAACTACATAAAAAAAACGGATTCCTTGAACCAAGGACAAGTGTCTTTGGATATGTTCAAAGCCATATTCTCTTGTTTCAAGGCTGGCATTTTCTTGAACGAAAGTCAATGTCCTTGAATAAAGAGCGCGGATTTTTATTCCAAAACCCGTGATCTTCATTCAAGGACATTGACTTTGGTTCAAGAAAATGCCAGCCTTGAAACAAGAGAATATGGCTTTGTCCAAGGAATCCGTTTTTTCTATGTATGGAATATAACCGATGTTATCTTTTAGGAACTTTCCTGGAAGGTTGGTGTGCTAACCGGGAAGGTCTAGGTCTACGTTCCTAAAAATCGAGTTTTTAATGTTCGTCCGTCGGTCTGTCGGTTCATCCGTTAAACAGATTAAAAGTAAACTTTAAACTTTTAGGTTTTAAAAGGTTTTTAGGGGATTTCTCAAGGGGGGTTTCTTAATTTTTCTCTGCTTGGCCAAATAAGGGTAGTTTACTAATAAACAAAAATCAAAAAAATCAATAGATAGATAGATAGATAGATAGAAATTTATTGACCACGTCAAAAGGCTATCGACCAAAGTCCTTCTGCCCATGTTTTTAACAAATTTTATAGCTTATATATAATATAAATAATATATAATAATAAAGTCCAAACTTATATAATTAATAAAGTAAAAAAAAATTAATAATTGTTTCTTCTTTGCAACATATTTTCGTAAATAGTGTTGACTGGGGTTTTGTATTTGGGGTTTAGTCTATCTCTCTCAATAGTTAAATCTTCAATTAAATTAATATTAATATCCTTGTGGGCAAATCTGCTGCTGAGACCATCTAGTCGCATCAAGATCGGTTTGACTTTTGTGGAGGAATGGAGTTAGTTCATTTGAGGGGTTGTGAAGCGGGTTTAGGAGATGTCTGAGTTTCGTGATTTTACGCAAACAGCTGGTTTCTGCTATCTGCAGGTTTTTCTTGACAGGGTTGTTGCAGTTTGTTAGGATAATGTGTCCATATTCGAGCATCGGTCTACATATTGACTGGTAGATTGTACTTGCTGTTTTAGTACTTATTCCTCCTTGTTTGAATGTGAGACTTTTGAAGTAGGCTGCTCTAGTTTTTGTCTTTGTTTTAATAGCATTTACGTGTTGGTTCATTTTCAGCTTCGAGTCAATACACATTCCGAGATACTTTGCATGGGGCCTAGGTGATATTTGGGTGTTATACATGGTAATGGTTGGTGAGAGTGAAATGATTTTATGGTGGAAAAGGACTAACTGGGATTTTGTAGGGTTGGGTTTTAGTCGACATTTATTGAACCATTTGGTGATTTTGTTTATAAGGTCTTGAAGGGAATTCATGGTGGTGGCGCCATGCGCCACTGCTGTCGTATCGTCTGCAAATTGAATTATGTAGGCATGCTTTTCTAAAAAATTTTGGTCCTCGCTATACATGTCATAACAGTATATGTTGTATAGCAACGGGGATAGTAGGATCCTTGAGGGCCCCTTGTAATGGGCAAAAAAATCGATTTTCCCAAAAATGGCTTTAACGATTTTGTTCAAATTTTGTACGATAATAGTAAATTACAAACATAACAGTTTTCCCTGGAAAAATCGCATAAGGGAAATCTTGTTTGCCATTTTGGCGAAGGCGAATTAAAAGTTAAATTTTACAGGTTCATAATGACCAAAAATAAATGAGAATTGATTATAAAAATAACAATAAAATAATCAAAATATATCCGAACCTTTTCGCAAGAAAGTAAGTGCGGTGGAACCGTACTATTTTCAGATTATTATGCTTTTATTCGTTTGAATTTAATTTATATGTGCAGTAGGTACTGCGTACGTGCTATTCTAAAGAATATTGCCCGATAGCCATTTGGGTTTCAAATAATTTAGTTAAAATAAATGCAACTATGAGTTTCCATCTTTTACATTTTATTTTTTTAATTTTTAGTATTTTAGTGATATTGGGTTTACAAGATCCGTAATACGTTGGGCTGAACTACAATCTCAGTATACAGATGTATATTTCTACCAATTTTCATACCATGGAGTTTTGGGTGGAAATAAAGTTCATATTGATGGTAAATACTATTTAGTAATTTGCTCTGTTCATATTAATATATTATATACATATTATCAGGGGCCCCGCAGGATTTTTTATAGGGGGGGGAAGCCTATGCGGCTTAACAACATTACAAAAAAAGTTTTTGCGAGTTTTTGCCAAATTGCCAAAAAGGGCCAATCTTTTTTCTTGGGGGAGGGAGCTAATATGTAACAGATTGAGTGGTATCACGATGCTCAACACACAATGTTTAGCGCCGCAGGCGAAATTTTTTAGAAGTCTTAAGGTATCATATTTTCAGAGGCGTAACCAGGTCCAAATTTTGGGGGGGCTTGAGCCCCTAAAAATATATGCGTAATTTTTAAGTTTTTCTGTCTGTGAGACTTTTATAGTTTGATTTGGGGGGGGGCTTAGAAAAATTTGGGGGGGGGGCTAAGCCCCCCCTAAGACCCCCCTCGTTACGCCTATGCGTATTTTCCAAAATTTAATTTGCAATTATTTAATAGAATTAATTACTAAAATTGTGATATTAACGTATTGAAAATCAAGTTAAGCGCCACAGGCGATATTTTTTTTAATTTCTAAGTTCACGTATTTTCCTAACAACAATAATTTAAAAAGAAAATTATTTATAAAATTTTTAGGAATATTTAGGTTTTGCATTTTTCAAATACAGGTATGCAAATTATTGAATAGAATATATTCATTAAAATAGTTGTATCACCTTATTGTTAAACAGTTTAGCGCCGTAGGCGATTTTTTTTAGGATTTTTAATGACGCATTTTCTAAACACCTTAGACTTTAAAAAACAAATTATTTTATAAATTTTATAAAATTTATGGCCGGCACTCAAACTCGGCTTGGTAATCATTCCGCAGGCAAAAACTTTTATAAATTAGTTTTCAAAGCAAATTTTAATTATTTATAAAATATTTTAAACACAAGTTTCACATGGATTTGTGTTTTGTAACCATTTTCAGGACCACAGGCAAAAAATTTTAGAAATCTGAATCTTTTAGAATTGTTAAAAACAAATCAAAAATCCAGGGGGGGCAAGCTCCCCTGCCCCGCCCCCCGGGGGCGCCCATGCATATTATGTACATATTTTAATAAATTGTTTTATAGGTGCCGAGGACGTGGGACATTCGGAAGACACTAGATACATTTGGGGAGGAGCATATAATATGGAAAATTATCCAGAATCTGACCTATTAACGGTGGAAAGATATATAACATTATTTACTGATTTCGCAAAAACATTGTGAGTATCTATATAAACAATATACCTACTTTAGCCACTAAGACATACAGAACTTTCACTGTCGGGTTTAGACGGTGTTGATGGATTTTCACTTTCAGTTTCAGATTAATTTGGAAAGTGAAAATCCATCTACACGGTCTAAACCCGAAAGTGAAACTTCTTTACAATATAATTTGCTATTATACGAAGGGGGCAAAAAGCTGATGGCCATTTAAATTGCAGTATAACATACCTTCTTTTTGTTTTCACTGCAATTTAATGATATCAGCGCCGCGGCGCGGATATCATCAAGTCGGCGCGTCGATCCAGTCTGCGCTGACGGCATGGGCTACAAATTCGGCTGATAATATTTTTATATGTAGCTCACCGATGTCTGAGAAAAAACCCAAATACAAAAACGTTTTTAAAAATATTATTTTTAATTTTTTTTTCAAAATTTGCAAATTTGTCAATAATTTGACATTGACGTGCAATAATTCAAAAGATTTTGACAAATTTAAAAATTAAAAAAAAAAGTATCATATTTTTGAAACAAGACACATTAAGGCTCTCTAGCCAATGCCATCAGCACTGCAGGGTTCGACGCGGTTATCTTTTAAAAAAATATAATTATTTATATCTTTTATGGATGCACCCTACCCATGGGTACGATAACTTAGTCGGTGGCTTATTCGGGGGCCGTATTTGATTAATTAGAGTGAAAATTAAACCCCGGATATTTGGTATTGATTGCGATGGGCGCGCAAATGTTTTTTTCAAAAAAACTTTTTAAAAATTTTCTTATTCTTAACCATCCCTTTTTTTTAATTTTTAAATTTGTCAAAATCTTTTGAATTATTGCACGTCAATGTCAAATTATTGGCGGCGTAACTTGGCGACTATGTTAAAGATGTGTATCCCAATATTATGACATAGGGGAATAACTATACTTTAAGGATATAATGGCGTATTATAAAAGACTTATAACTATATAAATATCAAAGGTCATACAACAACAAACTATATTATGTATATTTTACAACATATTTACACATGTAAGTGTTTTAAACATAATTAATATTATTGTTGAAAATAAAAATATATAATGGCTTATTATAAAAGAGTTATAACTATATAAATATCAAAGGTCAAACAACAAAAAACTATATTATGTATATTTTACAAAATATTTACACATGTAAGTGTTTTAAACATAATTAATATTATTGTTGTAATAAAAATATATAATCATGATTTTCTCCATGTTTTCGGCTATTAATCTTCGTCTTCTTTCATCAAAAGTATATTTATAATCTGAAAACGAACGTTTTATGTCTACCGAAGTTAGTGGAGCATATTTAAAGAATGTATGATTTCTTATAATTTCTTATTAATTAGTTAATTAATATAATATTAGTATTTATATTTGGTTTAGAAAAGTCAACTTCTTTGCCATTAAGAACACATTGTGGAAAATTCGGACAAGATAACATAATATGTGCAATCATAAGCATAAGCATTTGTGGTTTGGTTTCATCTAGGCTAAAAATATTTTTGTCTTGTACTAAAACTTTGGAATTTATATCTTCGAAAGCCTATGGTAAATAGTCTTCCAATCTTTCATCTTCCAATTTTCTATAAACTCTGAGGATTTTTAATTTTTGACCACGGAATGTTACAACTGGCCTTACTAAATCAAAATAAAACTTTTTTTTATATCATTGTTATGGGATTTTGATTAAAAGTTTAAAAAATTGAATATCTAAGACCAACCTATATCTTTTTCGCACGTTATACCTCACGATTAAATTGCAGCTCGGGAATATTTTGACTCCAATGTTCTACGGTAATGCGTCGAAGACGCGCACAAGCTATTTTAAAGATTTTAAAAATTATTTATAAAAAATTACAAATTTGTGTCATTATTACATAGTACCTGGATATTTGGTATTGATTACGAGGGGCGCGCGGAAGTTTAATTTTTTATGAACATTCTGACAAGGCTGACACTTACTGAATATAATGACACAAATTTGTAATTTATTATAAATAAGTTTTTCCCGAGCTGCAATTTAATAGTGAGGTACTTTATTGTTAAACGTGCGAAAAAGATATAGGCTTGTCTTAGAAATGTAATGTTTCAAAGCACTTATCATCAAAATAATGGCATACAAAAATGTTTTATTTTGATTTAGTAAGCCAGTTGTAACATTCCGTCGATGAAAATTAAAAATCCTCAGGGTTTATAGAAAATTGGAAGTTGTAAAGTTGCCAAGCAAGCCAAAATCCAAAATTTTGGTACAAGACATAAATATTTTTAGCATAGATGAAAACAAAAATGTTTCTGGTTAAAGATTGCGCATGTTATGTTATTCCGAATTTTCCACAATGTTCAATAGTAGACCTTTTTAATGGCAAAGAAGTTTACTCTTCTAAACCAAATCTAAATACTAATAAATGCATTAAAAAATCATACATTCTTTAATTATGCTCTGCTTATGTACTTCGGTAGACATAGAACGTCTATTTTCAGATTATAAATATACTTTTGGTAAAACAAGACGAAGCTTAATAGCCGAAAACATGGGGAAAATCTTGATGATATATTTTTATTTTCAACAATAATATTAATTATGTTTAAAAATATGTGTTTTAGAACACTTAAATGTAAATATTTTGTACAATATACATAATATAGTTTTTTGTTGTTTTACCTTTGATATTTATATAGTTATAAATCTTTTGTAATACTAAAAGTATAGTTATTTCACCGTGTCAATATTAATAAACCTCTTTAACATAGCCGTCAAGTTACGCCATGAATAATAACTATTGCGGAATGGTTAAGGAAGTGTGCCATTAATCTTTAAAAACTTTTTTTATAAGTAACACTTGCGCGACCCTCGTAATCAATACCAAATATCCGGGGTATGGTCATTATACTTAGTAAGTGTCATCCATGTCAGAATATTTATAAAAAATTAAACTTCCGAGCGCCCCTCGTAATCAATACCAAATATCCGGCTACTGGTGAAAATAATACTATTATTTTAAATAATTAAATTATAATGGAAGAAGGTACCTTTCATATAATGTCAAAATTTAATTTTTGCAACTATTATAATCTTAAAAAAAAATTAAATATGCACGATTACAAAAAGAAAAAGGTACAGGTTTTAAAACCTGATGATTTTCAAAAATATTTTAGCTAACGTCAAAAAGGACTTTACTTTTAAGGTTAATATTAATGGTCCTTAAATACCTATGGTCTTTTTCATCAAGCAAAATAGTAAATTAAAAATCGCACAGTGAATATTTTCAAAACAGATTCGAATATTGGATGTGCGATGTGCTTAGTTTATTTTATAAAACATAACTATATTCTGTACACAAACATATACTAATCAAACCTGTTGTAAAAATATTTACTATGCGATTTTTAATTTACTATCTTGCTTGATGAAACAGACCACAAATACAAATCAATTAATTTTACTGGCCTACTTGATTCACAAGTATAACAAATTTTAACAGAATCACGGCTTTTTCACAATAATTTGCAAATAACTCGAAAACGGTTAATGTTAGGTATAGGGTATCCTATATTTATTTTAAAGCAAGTTTAGTTCTTTATTTAACTAAATAAATAAATATATAGGGTGCCATATAAAAAAATGAGTTATGGCTTTATTAAATTTGTTAGATTTGACCCGCTTTCTGGGAAACCCTGTATAAGTTTTGGGTTATGTTTTGGCTTAGGATAATTTGGTTAAGTGTTAAACTACAAAACAACAAAAGTCCAATTTAAAAAATCAAGGAAAAATTAATTATTTTAGGGGTGCTTGAATTTGCTAATTTTTCGATAAAAACTTGAATAACTCAAAAACTACCACAGATAGACATAAAGTGTTCACATCAAAATACAGCAAATTTAATGTGAATTTTAAAAATTTTAAAATATATGGGGTGTTCCAAAAATTGTTTTATGATGAACTTTGGTCGAAAAATAACTGCAGATCAAAGTACCTTTTTTGGTTTCTCGATGAATCTTTATACCCTCAGGGAAAACTAAAAATTATTTTTTTGCACGACCAAGACTAGAACCTAATTTTACGCTTTCATTTTCGGGACTAAACTTGCCGTTTTTCTCCCAAGGGAATAAAAATCACGGCAACCTTGATAATATTAAAATATTATACTTACTATGTAGTTTGCTGGTTCAAAAATTAGGTTTGGTGATGTTTTGTAATAAATTAGCGATTCAAACCAATTTATTTGATTTTAACAAAAAAAACCTTTAAAAATAACATTGTTATAACAATTTATACATAACTTAAAATTGAAATCGCGATAGCCGTGAAACTGACTTTTCGCAATTTACAGGCATTGATTAAATTACGAAAATAAAACAACCGATTTTAGACGCATGGTTTTTAATTTTAATTTTATCTACCTACCTAAATTATGTTTGGTTCTGCAAAAAATAGTGTACATACCTCAGGACTAAACGTGACTGTTTTAGTCCCTTGCATTTCACTTACCCTCGCTCACTACGCTCGCTCAGGAAACATTCATGCAGCGGGACTAAAACAGCCAGTTTAGTCCCTTGGTATATAAATAACTATTTATGTGCAGTTTTTATAAGCATCCGGAAAGGCATCTTTTATGATTAGTTGCTCGCCAAACGATTTAAAACAATAAAACAAAAGTCAAAATTTGACCACACCTACTATTGATATCTTTAGGAATCCAACTCCTGAAACGAAGGAAGTAATGCAGAACATTACATTTCCAAAAGTGACTTCCAACAACTTCCAATATTTGAATATTAATAGAACTTTAGAAATAATGACGAACCCAAAAGAAAAAACTTACTCTGCATGGAAGAAAATTTATGACATTTACGGCGTTCCACCTTTCGATACTTATTAATATTTTTAGGTACTTATTATGTTATATAGAGAACACAGGGCCAAAAAAAAAGGTGTAAAGTACCAGACATGTGATCACGGTATTTCGACAGACTAACATCTCCACTCCATAACATCCCTACTCTACAAAAACCCTACTTCATAACATACCTACTCCGTAAAATACCTACTTTCCAATAAGATATTGGAGAGTAGGTTTTGGCAATAACCCTACTCTGCACTAGGGATCTTATGGATTAGGGAAGTTAAGGAGTAGGAAAATCAAGAGTTAGGAGGTTAATCTGCCGATATTTCTAAAAAAGGCAATTTTTGTCAAAAACTGTTTAAAATGTCCCAAAAATAACCTAAAATCGAAAAATCCGGGGTGGTTTGACTTTCCATTTAATTTTGTTTAAAGCTACCCGTGTTTTTATAAAAATCTGAATGGCTCAAAAATTTTCGCATTTGTGGTCGATATCTCAGAAAGTACTTAAGTTACTAAAAGGGACTATATGACCTTTTTTTGTAGAGAATTATAAAAATAATCTTTTTTTTAACTTTTTATATATAGAAAGAAAAAATACATCATTGTGAAATTTTGTAGGTATGTTTATTCATATTCAAAGAACAACAAAATAGCGGACGTTTTTTAAAAAATTTCAAACAAAAACGCCCGCCATTTTGTTATTTTTTGGCCAGTTTTGTTTCTTCTAGTTCTTCTCCGTTTTGTTTTGTTTTTCAGTCGATCCAAACGACCACCGTTTTTTGATGTTTTTTATTCAAAAAAAATTCTGGCCAAAAAATGGCTCTTTAAAAAACTAAAATCATTTTATTGTATTCTTTGAATATAAATAAACAATGTTTAATAAACATACCTACAAAATCTCACAATGATATATTTTTTCTTTCTATATAAAAAAAAGTAAAAAAAAAGATTATTTTTATGATATCTAAAGTAGAAAGACTCCTTAAATTGGATACAAAAACACTCTTCCATTTTTTTGCGAATTATAGGGTTTTCGGGGCCAGTTTTATCAATTTTTATAAAAAACGAATGGCGAATGGATAATTCCGACACCATATTTGTATTCAGAAGCTCAAAATACATAAAAATATCATAGCCTATATCTTATATGTTACATTTTATTTTTTTGTGGACCTGTGTAACTTATAAATAAAATATAAATAATTTATAATAATAAATACCTACATTCTAATGTTAAATAAATATTACACCACTTATTTTGTTTTTTTATTTTTTTTATGAGTTTTTTAACATAACGTTTTTACTTTCCCGGCTTTCCCCCTTTGGAAGGGAAGTATTCTGATCGTACAAAGACCAAAATCAAGACAACAACGGTAATATCTATTTATGGTCCCATAAAAAAATTAAAACCATTTCCATGATTATGTGACATAAAAAAATAAAAAAAAATTGAAATAAATCGGATTTTTTTTAATCTTTTTTTTCACAAAAATAAATATTTTAAAAAAGGAAGAATTAAAAAAAAAAGAAAAACATTTTTTGAATAATTTTAGTCTACAGGGTGTATTTGAAATAGCGTAGGAAATTCTAACAGGTGATTCTACATGATAAAATATGACAAAAAGTTCCTATAAACATATGTCTAAAAATGCGTCATAAGGGAGCTACACCCCTTTGAAATTGGCTAAAAAAATCGGTTTTTATTTAATAACTCAGGAACCCTTTGAGATATAGCAACGAGGTTTTGCACGTGAATTAATCCTAATAAGGCCCATCTTTGTATGTCATTTTCACGTACTTATTTAAACCAGGGGTGTGCGAAACGGGGGGGCCTTATCAGTTTTTTGTCCCAAATTTTTTTCTGTGTAACTTTTTTGTAATTTTATTTTTGAAATATGATTCCTCAGGTCAAAATATATAAAAAAGGTACTCTTGTTGTAATACTGTAGAATTAACCGTTTTCGAGAAAAGTTCATTTGAAGGTGAAATTTCACGGTTCGAGGACGAAAAATTAAATACTAAAATGTCGAAAACCAAAATTTTAATGATGCAATGTTATTCTACATCAAAAACTAAGAAAAATAGTTTCCATACATGTAGGTCGAAAAAACGCTTTTAAAGCTACCATAGCCCTTTAAAAATGGTGCATATTTGGGAGACCATAGCTCCATTAGGATTGATTTTTGGAAATACCTGTATATGAGGTTTTTTTCTTAGATTTTAATGTACATTCGCCCTGCATCATTAAAATTTTGGTTTTCAACATTTTAGTATTTAATTTTTCGTCCTCGAACCGTGGAATTTCACCTTCAAATGAATTTTTTTCGAAAACGGTTAATCCTACAGTATTACAACAAGAGTACCTTTTTTATGTATTTTGAGGAATCATATTTCAGAAATAATATTGCAAAAAAGTTACCAGAAAAAATTTGGGACAAAAAACTGATAAGCCCCCCCCGTTTCGCACACCCCTGGTTGAAATAGATACATGAAAATAACACATAAAAACGGGCCTTGGTAGGATTAGTTGACGTGCAAAACCTCGTTGATATATCTCAAAGGGTTCCTGAGTTATTAAATAAAAACCGATTTTATTAGCCACTTTCAAAGGGGCGTAGCTCCCTTATGACGCATTTTTAAACATATGTTTATAGAAACTTTTTGTCATATTTTATGATGTAGAATCATCTGTTAAAATTTCCGACGCTATTTCAAATACACCGTGTATACAGCGAGGTCTTTGCCTCTAGCACTTTTTATTATTTCAGTCGACATGACGATTCGTACTAAACTGATTATTAATTTATGCAAATTAATCGATATAAATTAAAAAAACACACACACATAAAAAACCCAAACACATATATATGGGTACATTTAGTAAACGTTCCACTTTATCAATAAACATACAAACCAAAACAAAAACTAACCAAACCAAACTGCCATCAATCCCACGAAAAACCCCTTACATGAAATAAAAATAATGTATAAAAACTGGCGCGGTAAACAATTTTCGCTGTAAAAGTCATACGCGGTAAAGACAGTTCGCGGTAACGGTCTGCGCGGTTATTTTTTCACTGTAAAGTCCGGCGCCCCAATTTTCTACCAATTTACCGAAATTTACCACTCAATTTCCGAAATTTTCCACTCATTTTTCCAACTGAACAGTTGTTTAACTGTTTAACGTCGTTTTTCGAAGCTTGACGGGACCGCCATCTTTACGTGCCCTCCGGAGCACGGTCCTCAACAGAACTCGCATCCACCCTGAAATGTGTTTACAGTTTCACCTGCAACCCACATTACAGTTAGTCATCGTAGTTCCATCTACCGACTATTTACACCACTATACATCCATGCTCTATGTGGGGCTCGAACCCACAACCCCAGGATCTGTAATCAAATGCACTAATCATTGCGCTACCGGGGTCGGCAAGTGGATTTTCCCAACTCGGGCATGATTGGGGGTGGCGCCCCCCTCTCAGATTAAGTTAAGATTAATCTTGGCTAAAAAAAATACCTATTTTTTAATATGGTTAATATAGGTCATTATGCTTAATTATGAGTTATTACCACATACCCTCGCACATACCTAATATATTATATTGCTAACGTTTATTATGAGCTGCAACGTTAAAAGTTTTTAAACTTTTTGTTTCGAATACTTTGAAAAATTTTCTTCTCACAGTATGTGCCCACATGTTAAATATCTGCGTGCACACATTGTGAGAAAGAATTCGTCAAAATGTTGATAACAAAGCTATTCAAAAACCAGGGCCGGCGGAAGGGGCGGGCGAAGTGGGCGGCCGACCGCTTGATGTCGAGTAGAGGCGCCAAATTGGCACTAGTTTAGGTTGTTTTTTTATTTTATGGCTTAACTGGGCTTAACCAGTCGTTCAATTATTGGAGGGGGAGCCTAAATGGCTTGCCAAACTCTTGAAGAGTAATTTCCCAATTTTTCTTCTAATTTTTACAATTTATTTTGCATGATTCGATTTTGCAAGATTTCGCGGGATTTCGTAAGATTTCGCGAGGGTTATACCTACACAAGATTTCGCAGGAGATTTACCCCTGGTGAAAAACGAAATTATTTTTACTTTTTTGTTATAATTTTTTTATATTTTTCACTTTACAAAGAAATTTTTGAAAAAAAAAATATTTTTTTGAAAAAATATCCCACCTCAAAAAAAAACAATCCCAGCCGCGTACTTTGTATAAGGAACCGGGACTGCCTAATTTGCAATCTGCAGAAGAAAATAATTCAAAAACTCTGTGTGTGGCCATTCAGTGTAGGTGAAGAACTATCGAATTCGCATAAAAAAAGCAACCGCCCCCGCCTCACTATGTCGTAAACGGACCGAAAAAGTAACCATAACCACGCCAAAATATTCTTTTTGATATAAATTTTTGTGGTAAATATATTTTATAGATAAAAAATAATTAAATTAAGTTATTTTATGGTTAGTTCTAAAGGGGCTCTGCACCAGTTTTTAAATATTTATGGTATATTGCATTGACAGGACAGATCAGCTAGTAAATGGTTTCTATCAGATAAAATATTATATTTTAACAATTTTCATTATTCGTTCTAAAATGTTAATGTATACAATCATCCTGCAGTATTGAAATTTTTATTGGTGCATTTTTTTCTTCCTATTGTTGATTGTCAGAACGTGAAATTGCGTCTTTAATTTTAGTTTTCTAGAAAAAGGTTGGCCCTACAGTGTAACATAAAGAGTAGCTTTTATATGTATTTAAAAAAAAATCAAAAAAATATGTTTCATTAATATAAAAAAATAAAAAATCTACAGATAAAAAAGTTTGGGGCGAGGGGCTGACCGCGTCTGAAATTTGTACAAAAGAGTTCCTTTCTGCAAAGAGTTCCTCAGAGTTCCTTCGGAGTTCCTTGGGAGTTCCTCCTGTGTGTCTTAAGAGTTCCTCTCTGGAAGGGGTAATTTTTGGAAAATAAGCCGTAGAAATTACCGCTATGCAAGCACTACTGCCAATAGGGCACCCTCAAAAAAAAGCTTTGTCCCTGACGGTTTCAACCAAACTTGGCGACCCTACAAATAAAATGAAATTGGTACCTTCATGAAAAAAACTTTGTCTCTGACGGCTCTTACCAAACTTGGCGCCCCTACAAAACAAAATTTCAAAATTTGGAGCCCCAAAATAACCTTCAGGAAACAAAGCTTTGTCCCTGACAGTTTCTACCAAACTTGGCGCCCCTTCAAAAAAAAATTGGCGCCCAGAGGTAGGATGTTTTGTGGCTCATCTAGTTTAAAAATAAAAACGTTAATCCGCAAGGGTAATAAATAATAATTGTTTCTCACCGCGTCTGAAATTTGTACAAAAGAGTTCCATTTTGCAAAGAGTTACTTGGAGTTCCTCTGAGTTCCTTCGGAGTTCCTCCAGAGTTCTTTAGAGTTCCTTTGGCTTGTACAAAATATTTCCTCGCGATCAGCCCCTCGGTTTGGAGCAAAAAAGTGACATCGCCCCCTCTCCCCATTTTGACGTCCCTGATTAAAATTACCAAATAAAAATTACATAAAATAATAGCCTTTATCATTGTTAAGGCATGTGCAAAAAATCGTTACTGTGGTTCATAAGGTTCCAGAGATATTAAATAAAAATTACTTCTTAGATGTACCCTTAGAAGGGTTGTAGCTCCCTTAGCGCTCATTTCCAGACCAATTTTTATAGGAATTTTTTTTCATATTTTTTAATGTAGCATACCGCCTTAAAACTCTTGGACTTATTTCTGAATAACCCTGTATACCCTGTATATGTTTATCCAATACTATTCAATGAGGAGTCCTCATCTTTGTCCTTTCTAGGACAATTATAAATTGTGATACTTTTACTATAAATGAGCTTTGTTTGTATGCCAAATAATAGTACTATTTGTGTTAATATATTTAAAATAATTCAAAATAAAATTTTAAAATGCTTAAGAATCATACTTTTTTTTATTAAAAAACGCTCAATTTTAAGGAAGCGGACCAGAGCAGGCAAAATTAATAATATAGGTCTATTCGGCATGTTTTTACCAACACTTTGTGGTACCGCTTATAACTTTGAACAGCTTTGCACCATAACTTTTTTAAAATTTTGTGTCTAAATAACACGCTAAAAATAAGTCGTTCATTTCCAGCATGGTATACCCACTTGAATTTAGTATAATCCGTATATTTACGATTTTATCTCTAAAGAGTTTTATTCCAAACCTTGTGACAAATTATAACCCTCCTAGAAATAAAATTGTAATTTTTATTTCACATTAAGTACTCTCGCATCACAAAGCGTGTAAAAATCTAAATTTATGCATCGTTAGGAAAAATGCTAAACAACTGCATTCGTGATTACATTTGAAAAAAATGTTTAAACCTAAGGGAATGTTCAATTATTACGTAACGCTCCTAGGGGGGGTGGGGGTCATTTTGGAGTGTTACACCCATGTTAATGGTATAGGAAAATAGCGTTACAGGGGAGGTGGGGGGTTGAAAATGATCAACATTTGTGTTACGTAATACTTAAACGTTTCCTAATGGAGTAGTACAATTAACTAGTTTAAATAGATTTTGTGATCATATCGCCAAAATCGTTATTCGACTTATGGTTACTTTCTAAATATGACATAGTGTGCTGCCACATCAAATACACTGACAACATTTACAACAAGATATCTGGAGGCTTTAGGACAAGGGCGTAGATCTTTTTCTTCTATGGGGGGGGGGTAATACCCAGGGCCGGCCTTTCAAGCCTCAAATTTGGCGCCTCTAGCAAAAGAAAAAAACACCCTAAAATAAAGCTTTGTGCGCCTACATAAAAAAATGCCCCCCAAAAAATACCACAAGAAAAAGAGCGTTGTCCCTGACGGTTTCTACCAAACGTGGCGCCCCTACAAAAAAATGACGCCGCCCAAAAAAAACCCTAAGACAAAAGCTTTGTCCCTGATGGTTTCTACCAAACTTGGCGCCCAAAAAATACCAACAAGAAAAAAAACTGTGTCCCTGACGGTTTCTACCAAACTTGGAGCCCCGCAAACAAAATTGGCGCCCACGCCTATGGGGGGGGAGGTAATTACCCCATTACCCTTCATCTACGCCCTTGGGTTTATGCACCATTTATACCCGCCCAGACACGTCATTTTTAGCAGGGTGGTGCTATAGAGGTAAAAGTGCTGTATAAGTCTTTGGGGCGCGGTAAATTTTTAAATGGGAGAGGGTTACGACAGCTGAAATCTCAAAATTAATCTGCCCAAGTGGGCCCCCATTTTGGGGAGGTGCCACTAACAATAAAGAACTTAAAACGCTCGAAAAAAAATAGATTTGGCAACCGTATTTCTGTATTTATGATAATGTTATGTAATTTTTTAATAAAAGGCATTCACATTAAATCTTTTAGTCACTTCATTACAGTCTGCCGAATGAGGTGGATCTTTCGTAATTTTTTGTGTGTTTTTAGTTCTAAACAGTGTTAGTGTACGTTTTGTGTTTTTACACTATATCGGATTATTATGAATTGTTTTTCAACCACGAGTATATGTAAGTAATTTTGATTATTAAGATATTTATTTTTCATTTCATTTTTATAATAAATGGAAAATTTAGTTTGGTGCTATAGTGGTAAAAGTGTTTTAAATGGGGGAGGGGGGTGGTTACGACAGCTGAAATCTCAAAATTAATCTGCCCAAGTGAGCCCCCATTTTGAGCGATAACACTGCACAAAACTTTCTAACATTTATTATAATAAAATCAACAAAGATATTTCTGACTCATATGATAATGTTATGTAATTTTTAACAAAAGGCATTCTAAATTTAATCTTGTTCATTTCATTACAGTCTGCCGAATGAAGTGGATCGTTCCGTGTTTTTTCTTGTGTTTTTAGTTCTGAACGTTATTAGTGTATGTTTTGTGTTTTTACACTAACTATATATGGCTTGTCGGACCACTTAGGAATAATTTTTCAACCGCGAGTGTAAGTAATTGTGATTACACTGGTCTACAAAAAAAATCTTCTCCAAGGACTAAACCTATCATGCCTTAAGTATTTTTATGTGCTGAAACCGAATTTTCAATTTAAAAAACTTTCTACCGCGTAGATTTCGAGTAAATCCCGGTTTTTATTAGACATTGGTTATACGTGCCTAAAAAAGTAAACTTTTTCGGATTCATCAGCACACAAAAATACTTAACGCGAGATAGGTTTTGGTCTTTGGAGAAGATTTTTTTTCTTTTTTTGTAGACCAGTGTTATTAAGATAAATATTTTTTAACTTTGAGCAATTATGAGTAACTTTGGGGAACGGAAAATGTTTAAATGGGGAGGGGCAATTTACGACAGCTGAAATATCGAAATTAAGCTGCAGCTGAGCATGCCCAAGTGGGCCCCCATTTTAAGCGGTATCATTGCACAAAACTTTCTAAAGTTTATTATAATAAAATCGGCAACGATATTCCTGACTCATATGATAATGTTATGTAATTTTTTAACAAGGGTCATTGTAAACTAAATATTTTAGTCATTTCATTACAGTCTGCCGAATAAAGTGGATTGTTTTTGTTTGTTTTTTGTTCTAAACAGTATTAGTGTATGTTTTGTGCGTTTTTTTTATAATACTATAGTGTATTTAGGAATAATTTTTAAACCGCGAGTAAATGTAAGTAATTTTAAAACGATTTTGAACAATTTTTAATTACAGAGCCACACAAAAAAATGTCAAGTGTTTTTTTGGAGACCACTGTATTACCGTGTATTTTATGAAGCTGAACCCGAATTTGAGGTCAAAATAGCAACTCATCCCATTAGTTTTGGAGATAAACTCAAAAAATGTTAGGGAACGTTTAAGTATTACGTAACGCAAATTTTGATCATTTTGGACACCCCCCCCCTGTAACGCTATTTTCATATACCATTAACATGGGCGTAACACTCCAAAATGACCCCCCCCCCCCCTAGGAGCGTACGTAATACTTGAACGTTCCCTTATGCTCGTTTTACTCGAAAATAAGGTTTTTTGAGGTTATCTCCAAAACTAATTGGATGAGGTGCCTCAAAATACATAGGAATAAAATGGTCTCCAAAAAAAAATCTGGACCTTTTTTTGTGTGGCTGTGGTATTTTGGATTAGAATTTTCATTATTATTTTTTTTGGGTTTAATTGTGGACTTGTGAATAAATAAAACAGTTACTTTTTGAAATATTTTTGAATATAGTATTTATTATAAAAGGAACGTTCAAGTATTACGTAACGCAAATTGTAACAAAATTCATACACTTCATATTCCGGTTCTCGCGTTGTTATACGTTATAGAGATTTCATATTTCGGCTACCCCCCCCCCCCAAATATGAATTTTAAAAATGAATTTTGGTACAATTTGCGTTACGTAATACTTAAACGTTCCCAAAGTGCACTATTATGTGCACTTTGGCTTAGTTTACACCATGGGTTCTATATTTTAAGTCCAGGTACTTTTTGTCTACCTATCTCTGTTTATAGCGTTTTGTAATCAGAGATAGGTAGATAAAAAGTACCTGGACTTAAAATATAGTACCCATGGTGTAAACTAAGCCTTTAACGGCGGCTATATTTCAAAGTTTATTTTTAAATTATTTTTTTTACGAGATGACAATACTGGCGGCTCCGTGCACTATAGAATTCTATCAGTCTCATGTATAACTGCGGCAAATAATAGATTTCTATAGCTCACGTAGTCCACCTCATACATTTTTTATGAACTTTTAAATATGGCCGCTGTTAAACTCTTATATTAAATACGGATTAGTTTCATATTACTCTTTTTCGAAAAAGTACTTAAAAAAATAAAAACCTATAAAAACGAATTTTTGTTATGCGACCAATATTAAGCCCGATTTTTATCAAAAAAAATCCCATACGAGAACTCGTTATGTCCTACAGCCGCCAGTCCGATGCTGATTTAACGTCTAAAAACGTATTAATAACTTAATAAGTTATTTTATTTAAACTGTTATTTAACTTTGATCTCGGTTATTTTGAGGTAATTTTTTTAAACTAAATCTTTTTATTACAGAACTACATAAGATGGAGAAGTCAGTCATATAAACAGAGACAGTACAGGTAAGAAAACGTAGTAGTCCAGTCAAATAACGAAAAATTCCTATGTTAAATTGCAATAAATGTTCATGGGCTGATACTTTAATGGGTAGTAGTGCATAGTAGCAGAACACTCCTGTTAGTTTTTTACCGGGTGATTTGCGTAAGGGATGTCCGCTATCTTAAATTTTAGGGGTGAGTGCGGTTATCTCGCTAAATATGCATCTTACGATAAAAATGCATATAACTAATTTTGTTAAGTATTTCCAACAATTTTTGTTTAGATAATTTTTTTATTATATTAATAACAATCGAGTTATAAATATTTAAAAATGGCCATGTTGGGGGTGAAATCGTTTTTTTCGATTTTTCAGCCAAATTATTCATCAAAGGATAAAAGTGGTTATGAGCAAACTTGTAGCTCTTGAAGTGTTATATGTTATGCTTTTTCATAAGTATTTTGTTACGGTTACAGTGGGCGGTTGCACCCTCTGTAACCGTACCAAAGTACCTATGAAAATTAATAGTATATGAAACTTAAAGAGAATTTCGAGAGCTACAAGTTTGCTCATATCGTCCGATGAATAATTTGGCTGAAAAATGGAAAAAACCAATTCCACCTCCAACATGACTATTTTTAAATTAACCATTGTTATTAATATATTAAAAAAATGATCCCAATAAAAATTGTTGGAAATTTCCTCCTTAACAAAATTGGTTATATGCATTTTTATCGCTAGATGCATATTAAGCAACCCCTAAAATTCAAGATATCGGACACCCCTTACGCAAATCATCCAGTGAAAAACTAACAGATGTGTTCTGTTACCATCCACTACTACCCTTTAAAATATCAGCCCGTGTACATTTATTGCAATTTAAATTTATTATTTGACTGGACTATAGGTAATTAACACTAATATGTTATAGGATATAGGCAAGATCTATGTGAGTTTGTTTTTAACTGCAATGAAAACAACCGAAGTGGAAGTAGTGCTAATAGAAGAGTTGTGCCCAAAGGCACAGTTAATATAAGGAACAAAAGCAAAATAGTTTGGAATCTAAAACCGCCAAGAGTATAGAGCCTAATATAATAATATTTTTTACAGGTACCATCAACTGAGGTGACTTCGGACCGAGTAGGTGACTTTGGGCATTTTTTCGGAAAATCTTCTGAACCAAAGCACGTGTGTAAAAGTTGTGCGTTTGTGTGTAAAAGTTGTGGAAATGAACCCCACAACTTGAGCACACAACCCCACAACTTTTACACACGTGCTTTGGTTCAGAAGATTTTGCGAAAAAATGTCCGAAGTCATCCTACACCTTCAGAAGTCACCTGGGTGTTTTTTTACAGTTTAATCAAAAAAGAACATTGTTCTTATTAATGTGTTGTTTGTGTTCTTATTTTACACACATATATTTTTTTATATATTTTTTTTCAGGTATTATTATTATCAGGTATTTTATTTCTTTCAGGTACTATTATTTTCTTTTATGCATTATATCACTGGGTTAAAATGATAAGGTTCTATGTTCTATAGAAACCCCATAATGAAGAACTATATTTATTATATACTCTATTGTGTTGTTTGTGTTCTTATTTTACATACATATATTTTTTTTATGTATATTTTTTTTTCATATACAATGTTGGTTTTATTATTTTATTTTTTTCAGATAATGCTATATAATATATAGCCTATATTGTGCATTAGGTATTTTTTGAAAAAAAAAGTGTTCTTAGGTTAAATATTCTAAACATTTATTTTTTTTTTCAGGTATTAATTATATTATAATGTAATATTAGTTTTTATTTGAAAGTTTACTAGGTATATTAATATTTTTTAATTGTTAAGGATATTGTTTATAATAATTTTGGTTATATTTATGTATATTTTTTTCAGGATATAAGTGTTTTTTATTTATAATGTTATTATTTTATGTATTTTTTTTGATGTTTTATAGGATATTTTCAGGTATTTATTTTTTTACAGGTACAAATACAATTTTAATCTACAATCAGATTAAAATTATAGGATAGTTACATATTATATTATGCAAAAATACGCTAGGTATATTAACTGTAGGTTTTTGGAAGTTTATAGGCCTATAAACATAAACATTAAGGATAATATCCTTAATATAATAACATAGTATGTTTTTTAAGGTAGCATGGGGCGTGTAGAATAACCTGGGGTAGACTAATACTAATATGTAAATATTATTTATTTCAGATATATCAGAAAGAAGGATTTAATTAAAGTTTTATTTTTTATGTATAATGTGTTATTTTATTTTTTAGATCTTTGAAGGACAACTTTTACAGACAGTGTAATCAGAACTTGTAAGGTTCCTTAAGGTAAAATTGACAGCTAGCAACAGTAAGTTTTTTTAAGGTTAAGGTTTTTTTCTTTCCATTCAAGCCAAGCCAATTTCCCTCACCCGGGAAACGAACCCGGGTTGTTGGCATAGTTTCCCCTAGGTTTAATTTAGTATATAGTTAAATAGCCAAAATCCGCACCAATTCCCTTAAGGGGGAATGGATAGGCAGGGTTACACGAACAGGTAGTCAATATCAGCAAAAATTCCCTCAAGGGGGAATGGATAGGTAGGGTTACACGCACAGGTTGTCAATATCCGCAAAAATTTCCTCAAAGGGGAAAGGATAACCGCGAACAAAAGACAAAGGAACAGACGGACATTTGAGGTGTTCTCTCTGGATGGTCGACTTTTTCCCATACACGCCAGGTATCTCGAAAGAGAGAGTAGTACCAACCCTGACATCGGTGAGACCGAACTTACAAAGTGGGCAGTTGTCATACAAGGGTTAGGTATATATAGTGTATGTTAAATTGTCGCCTGACGAGATTATACTCCACGTGTATAGGCCTACTGAGGGATCCTCAGAGGGGAACTGAGGTTTTCTCACTGGGGAACGGCACGTTAACCGTAACGCACCTAGTGCTTTACCTCCTGGGTGGTGTGGAAAAGAGCACAACTATTCTAGTTAGAGGTGGGAAGTGTAAAGAGTAAAAAAATTATCTGTCTGTCCATCTTTTTGTCTTATGGTATGTAAACCTTATAATTATAAGTTAACTTTTGAATGTAATATCGGTTTTCAAAAATTCTTTCGCTAAGCAGATTGAATTTATTTATAAATAATAGTATATTTCCAACCTAATAAGAAAATTAAACATCATTATATCACCATAGAGTCCCTTTTCAAATTAAACATCAAAATTTTTAGGATTGGCAATGCATTTTACCGGGAAAACGCCATGATTGAAACTCTCCTGCATAATACCATTTATGATTAAGCTTTCCTCTAGAGGAAATAAACAACATTTCATTTTATGATATTGAACTTTCTGAAATGCAATAGTTGATTATATTGACTCACCATATAGTCCGAAAAACGTATTGCAAACTAAATAAAATGGTTATTTTTATTAAGCAAGGGACTTCCCTTATAGAAATTTACGTTAAAACCACTTTACCTAACGTTAAGAGAATGTTTTGTCTGTATCGTTAGGGATCTATTACTAAAACAACGTTTATCTAACGTCATAAACCCAATATACTTATACTTTTGGACTTTTCAACCAAATATTTTTTTTTCAGTTTAGTCGGCGAGCTGGTGACCATTTATTCTTTTTTCATTTTTTTTTTTATATATTTGGGCCTACGCGTTTATTATACAGTTAATGTCGCGATAACCCGAATGTTTGATACTCCGAATGAGGCAGTAATCCGAACAATGAAATTCGGACTTCAAAGTACATGCATGTCTGTTTCGCTGTTCGGTTTACCCAAAGAACTAATAACTTTTCTCTCTAGAATACGCATACCGTTAATATAAATTATCGCCAACATCTCGGTTTGTTTGTAAACAAATAAGAGGTATATTCAGGCCTGAACAATAACAATAACCAGTAACTGTTATTGCTGTTTCTGTTAGAACCAACGAACTAATAACTTTTCTCTCTAGAATACGCATACCGTTAATATAAATTATTGCCAACATCTCGGTTTGTTTGTAAACAAATAAGAGGTATATTCAGGCCTGAACAATAACAATAACCAGTAACTGTTATTGCTGTTTCTGTTAGAACCAACGAACTAACAACTCTTCCCTCTAGAATACGCATACCGTTAATATAAATTATCGCCAACATCTCGGTTTGTTTGTAAACAAATAGTAGGTATATTCAGGCCTGAACAATAACAATAACCAGTAACAATTATTGCTGTCTCTGTTAGAACAAAGCTGTGCGAGTAAGACCGAGGAATGTATATGTTGGCTACGTTTTTGTCAGTTTTTACGAATGAAATGCCTATTCTAGAGGGAAGAGTTATTAGTTCGTTGGGTTTACCGCATAATTCAGATTATCGAAAATTTACTTAATTTTGGTATCAAATTACAGGTACACTTGCCATCAAGAAAAAAAGCTTTGTCCCTGACGGTTTCTACCAAACGTGGCGCCCCTACAAAAAAAATGACGGCGCCCAAAAAAATACCCTAAGACAAAAGCTTTGTCCCAGTTTCTACCAAACTTGGCGCCCTGCAAACAAAATTGGCGCCCACGCCTATGGGGGGGTAATTACCCCCATTACCCCCCTCATCTACGCCCTTGCTTTAGGAACTAGTTCCTTCTTGGTTTGCAGTCTGTCTCTGTCAAGTTGTTTTAGATAGATAAGTTATAAATACCGGTAGTTAACGCTACCCAGGTAGCAAGGGATGTTATATTACAAGAAATTAACATCACTTTTGGGTATATTTTTAAACTAAATCATAACATCACATAATATTGAAAAATAACATGTATTTAACATCAACGTAACACGTATGACGTGACAACCATGTTATTTAATAACAAATATTTAGCAATGCTGTGAATATATCGCATGTCACATATTAATGTGGCTTTCACGTGAATGTCATGTTATTTTGCTTCTCACCGACGTTCCAAGCAAAAAAATCGATATAAGATGATGTTGATAGAGTAAATTATTATAAGGAAATTGTATACACATTATACGATTTCCAATGGATAGGAGGCTCTGCCGGGCTTCTCAAGACCACGGACACGGATTAAAGGAATATATTCTCCGCTTAATCAGCAATTTCGTATTTAGAATCTATCTGTTTCAATCTGTGATTGTTTCAATTACTGATTAGGTTCGTTTGAAAATTGTGGTTCTGAACTGGTTTGAAACGGGCGCAGTTCCGACTGAGCATTGCCCAGTTGTAATTACGCCGGTTCCGAATCAGTTCAGAACTGCGATTTTTGAGAACCAAAACAACCCTATTGATTTTAAATCCGATTTTTTTTTTATAGGGTTATAGCATTTTTAATGGTTTTATTTAGAAAAAGCTAATATCCTAGGATATTATTTAAATATTAAAGTACCAGTAACGGCATCCATAAGATATTAGATATAACAGGAATGTGGATTTATGATGTCACAAACACGTTATTTTCGGGATGTCATTGTGTGATGTTATTAGGGGCGGACTTAGGACATCCCCACCATGCTACATTCTTGTTAAATGAGGCTACAACCTTAACATCACATGTCACATATTAAAATGGCTTTCACGTGAATGTCATGTTATTTTGCTACCTGGGTATGTGTGAACGTAGTCACTCATTAAAATTACCAAAAAAATTTCTGCAGACCATGGTAAGCAAATTGGGTAGTCCCTAAGGAACTCATGGTCCTTTGAGACCTTGGCCTTTATAAATATCAAAGCGTTCTCAATCGAGTTTGTGCCACATACTATAAAATAGTATAAAAAACAAGAAAAGCAATATAAAAATTATGTTTTACCAACGCAGGACTTTTTGAGATCCACCAATGAATTGAAAACCTCCATTAGGAATGCATACCTACCTAGCATATAGATCACTTAACAAACGCAAAAACTTTTCTGGTTCTATAAAAGTTTAAGATTACGAACAAAAAATAAGAATACACCTATGAAACAGGAACATGGTTCATTTCAAGGTAGTTTATTTTGACAACAAAATTAATGCCGGCGTCTTGTACAAATAAACTACTTTAGCAGTAGGAAGATGACACTTGAACAAATGATAATTCGATGTAACTTAATCTGACAACATAACCTTACTTTATTGCTAAATGTAAATTCAAATATTTGTTATAAATGAATTTAAATAAGCCAGAATTAGAAGGCACAGCCCATTTATTAAATGAATTAGATAGTAAGTAACATTTACTCATATAATTTTGTGGAATATAATTTTTTCCAAAGACACTGAAAGTTGTCAAGTTTAAAACAAAAAATACATTTTGGTTTGACAGGGAATATTGCTAGAGGATTTGGTAATATTTTCCAGTCTAGAGATTACCATGTAGAATTTCAAATGTTTAAATCAAATATTACATATAACTAAAGTTTTTTTTTATAGAGAAATTAATGGTATTACTTCGAGATGGAAGAACTTTAATTGGATATTTAAGAAGTGTAGATCAATTTGCTAATTTAGTATTACACAGGACAATAGAAAGGATCCATGTGGGAAAGGAGTATGGTGATATACCCAGAGGAGTGTTTATTGTTCGAGGGGAAAATGTGGTTCTCTTAGGAGAAATAGTAAGTTCTCATTTATATATGTTTGCTAATACTATATAAACAATAAAAATTACAACCAAGATTTACAATCGATTGTAAAAAGGATTAATCCTTTACAACAATGTGGTTGCATTTAGATTTTTATAATCATCTATAATAGATGGCATAGTGTTCTTAGAAGAACACTATGTTTTACTGTAAATTGTGTATATAAATAATTTTTAAATTATTTTTTTAATTTAATTTGAAGGGGAGATCTCAAAAACTTATTTTTTTAGAAAAGGGGATGTTCATAAAGTATGTCATACCTAAATGGGAGGAGGGTCTAAAGCGATGTTATGTCACAAAAAAAAACTGTTACCTAATTTAAACTTTTATTCTCATTCCTAAAATCCAAATTTATTTTATGTACTTGCCTGATAACCAATTTGTTTTGTTTTTTGTATACAGTGAATTGGATTGGGTGGGTGCAAGGGGGTGAAAATTGTGATAACATAGTGTAAACCAAAATTTGCAAAATAAAAAACGACTTATCCGAGCATTTTTTTTTAACTTCCAGTTACAAATTAAAAAAAAA
Source organism: Brachypterus glaber (assembly GCA_958510825.1). NCBI lineage: Eukaryota > Metazoa > Arthropoda > Insecta > Coleoptera > Kateretidae > Brachypterus > Brachypterus glaber. The sequence continues at coordinate 34,865,481 of OY294048.1, forward strand.
ATGAAAGCTTATTAAATAACCTTTTCAATGATATATCACAAGGGATAGGTTACTATTTGAAAAAAAAAATGGGAGGGTGCAAGGGGGGGAAATTTTGATAACTTTTTTTACACCAAAATTTGCAAAATTAAAAATAAAAATCGACCTGTCCGAGCATTTTTTTAAAAGACTTATAAATGAAAAGTTAATCTGTTTTTCCAGTCATCATCATTGGTAGACTGCACAGTTTTGAGGCTTCTGCCCCTCATCAGTACTAAGAGTCATCCATATACACTGATTGAGGAAAATTTTCAGACTTCAGTAGTAAAGTCATTAGGTTGATAGTGGGCTATCTATTTATAAATGTAGACTACTCATACTCCTTCTAATCTGGAGACTGAATGGCGAATTTTTTTTAGAAAACTCAATTTTGTTTTTTAAACAAGCCGTGAAGATAATGCTACACATTCCATTATATATTATTCACAGAAAATGGTATATATTGCATTTTCCTAAATACATACTCAAAAAAAAATTATTTAAAAAAAAAAATTAAAAAAATACATTTTTTTAAGATCTTTTATTGGAAAGCGAATAATTTTGAAAAAAATTTCAAAAATTTTTGTTTAAATTTTGTTTTTGCGAAAAACGAAAAATTTTGAAAAAAAAATGTTAAAAAAAAAATTTTAAAATTTTTATTTTTTTTATCTTCTTTTTGTGAAAAACAAAAAAAAAATGAAAATTATAGTTTTTTTTTTAAGTTTAAGCCCCCATAATTTTTTTTTTTAGGGGGATTTCTTCCAAAATTGGTAGAACAGATCCTTATAATAAAAGTAATTTTTCCTAAAAAAGTTTAAAAATAATCTTTCAGCTTTTTTCGATTTTTTTAAGTTTAACCCCCTATAATTTTTTTGTTTTTGGGGAATTACATTTAAAAACAAAAGGTATCTTCCCCTCATAGAACTTGATTTTTCCTGAAAATTTCAAGTCCATCGGAATATTCGCTCTTGGTTTATCATGTTCACAAAAATCGTGACATCGGACTTAAAAAAAAAAAAGTTGCTTATTTTTTCATGAAATAAATTTATATCCAAGGATTTTTTTGTCTAGGACGATTTTTGAAAATTTTAAACTACCTTATAATATTATTATTATTATTATTATTATTAGGCAGATAGACGGCTAAGCCGGTTGACTGCACAGTTTAGTCAGGTACAGATATATAAATTACATTGTAAATAAGTAAAATTAGGGTCACTTCATCTGGGTTTACTTTGTTCTTCTGTACTTGGTCTGTTTTTGATCTGGTTTTAGTTAAAGCTAAGTCCAAAAACCGAAAACTAACGACAAAGAACCAGAGAACAAAGTAAGACTAAGATCAAATGACCGTATATAATATTATTCTAGCGGAGGCGCTGTGAATAATATAATAAGGTAGTTATTATTGTTTTATTGTGATATACTATTATTATATTATAGTATTATATTATTTGTTAATTTTCTTTTAATATATTCTTTTTTTGTTATTTTTCTTTTCAAAGATTAAATTAAATTATTATTATTTAATTATTAAAATATTTGTTAGGTTAATTTTATACATATTTTGTAAATTATTACTGTAATGGGGGTTTCCCGTATGGATAAATAAATAAATAAATAAATAAACTAATTAAATTGATTTTTTTAAATTTGTTATTAACACGGATGGAAGTAGCCATTACCGGGGGCATGCAAAAATTAGAATTTTAAAAAACTCTTTTTTCAAGTAAATAGACACTTTAAACTATTGTTTACCAAGCGGTTAATACTCAGTGAGTCACTTGGTCATGGTCCATGACTCACAGAGAAAGACTTAAATTTTGTTTTTTTTTAAATTGTTTCCCTTTTCAAATAACGAATAATTAATAAAAAAAAACTATATTTTTGTATCTATTGCTATCGTTTTTTGAAAAGAAACAATTTTCAAAAAAAAAAAAATTAAGTCCTTCTCCATGAGTCATGGAGTATTAACAGCGTCGACATGACATTCCGCTTGGTGAACAATACAACAAAGAAAAAACACTTAACTTTACAAAATTATTACAATAAAGTTAAAAAATCCATAATCTTCCAGTAATATAACAGTTTACATCTTAGAAAATATTTTTGACAAATTTTCATATGAAAAATTTCAATTTGACATTCTTACCAAACTTTCAAAATGCATACCTTTAACTACTGGTATGTTTCCATAGAAACCCATTGGCCGATTTACCCACTATTATAGGTAATTGTAACAGCTTCTGGAATTGGTGGAAACAAAACGTTCTTATCTCAAAAAGTCCAAACACCCCCCTCTTAAATTTTGCTCAATTTCTTTTTATTGCTGTATAAGTACATATCGTCCATGATACTGCAATACCGCTTAACGTCCAACTGCAAAACCGCGTAACGTCTAACTGCAAAACCGCGTAAGGTTTAGAAACAAAATTTTACAGGAGAAGGAAAAACTTATTATATTAATGATTAACAGAAAAGTAACGCTTTTTAAAGTAAAAATATTATACTTTAAGCTGGATAAAAAAATATTTATTGAACTAAAATATTATAACAATGATATACCAATAGTATTACTTAATTTTATGTCTTCATTATTTTCTTCTTTTGGTTTATTTGGAGCTCTATTTTCTATACAATACCGAATAGTCCATTCTTTTATTCCGAGTGTGTTAAGGAACGTACTTTTGCAAACCCTTTTCTTTTGATCGTTAATTTTCAGGTAGTATTTTCTTGATTCGGATCTTCTCGAAACATTTCCATTTAATTTCTTCTTCTTAATGGTTCCTTCTACGTTTATCATTGATAATAAAAACACATTCTTCTACCCCCAAAAATCTTTAAATAAATCTTCTCTGTTCTTTTCTGTAAACATATTACAGTTGAATACGTTCGTATTTTTACAATATTCTGATATACATGCAGGTCCTAACTTCCTTTCTTCTTTTGATACATCCTGGACAATTTTTTCATTCTGTTTTCTAAACCCGGTGTATTCCTGGCCCATCATTCTCTGCTTTTTGTTTAATTCCCTTTTCCACTGTGTTGAATCGGCTTTTTTCTTCCTTTTTCTAATTTTCTTGCAGTCCTCTGGATCTACATGCATTTTCATCTCAGGATCCGCCTCACTTTCTATTATTTCTAAGCATAAATCCATTGTATATGCGTTATTAAAAATACAATTAAAAATTCATACGTCAAATTGTTGTCAACGTGGTTTTCAAATAAATATCTGACCTACTTGATGAATTTTTAAATGAGAAATAATAAATTTAAAAAGCTTAAAAGGCTTTTTAAAATGGTTATTTCTCACAAATATTAACTCAATATACGCCATTTATTGTGTAGATCACGCTTGTGCAAAATCTTGATTTTGCTACTTTCATTAGTTACGCGGTATTGCAGTTAGACGTTACGCGGTTTTGCAATTGGACGTTAAGCGGTATTGCAGTATCATGGACGATATGTAATTTTTTTAACGTGAGTTCTGATACACCCTGTAGTTTAAAGTGTCTATTTACTTGAAGAGTTTTTAAAATTCTAATTTTGCATGCCTCCGCTAGTGGCTACTTTGATCCGACCCATGTCAAACTCCCCGCTGGCCTAGTTAATTAAATTTTTAATTATTTATAGGATGCAGAAAAAGAAGCAGAATTGCCATTAAGGGAAGTTTCTGTTGATGATATTTTGGATGCGCAGAGAAAAGAACAAGAATTAAAGCAAGAACAGCAAAAGTTAGTAAGTAAAGCTTTAAAAGAACGTGGACTCCATATGATGGCAGATCTATCACATGATGATATGTTTTAAAATTTGAATTGTTTGTTTATGTTTTATTTATATTCCATTTTAATACTTTAGTATGTAACTACTGAATAAAAAATACTTACCTTGTAATGTTTAAATCAATGCACTTGTTTAACATTAATTACGTTTCCACATAGGAAACTACTTCTGGGTAAGTCAGTTAAATTTAACTTTTCTTTTAATACCCTGCTGAAGATGACGGGTCTGTGCGGGTATAAATGGTGCATAAAACCGTCATTTTCAATAGGGTATTTACAGACAGTTTGTTAAATACTTGTGTTTTAAACGCATTTTGGTTGAAAAAAATCAAATTAGAATTTTTCCCAGTACGGGTCTGGGGCCCAGTACTCCCGGGCCCTGTTTATTATGTAGAAAAATAAATTGTATAATTTACATAATAGACTGCAGGACCTAATAATAAGTTGATGGTCAGTTTATATCAATGTGATCAATAAAAATAATAATACTTATGGTCTGTTTTTTCAAGCAAGAAATTAAAAATCACACAGTAAATTTTTACAACCAGTTCGAATAGTATATGTTTGTGTATAGAATATAGTTATGTTTTATAAAATAAACTACGCAGTATATTCGCACATCCAATATTCGAATCTGTTTTAAAAATATTTTCTGTGCTTGATGAAACAGACCATAGTAACTCAGTTGTAATTTGATTAAGGGTCATTATATTGAACTTCAACTTAAGTTATGTTTGGTACAGAACCTCCATCGCATAGCTGACAAAACTGAACATAATGGACCAGAATTGGATTATTAAATTTTAAGTTAAACAATTTAAAGTTATAATATAATCAGTATATTAAAAACTATTTTAATAATAAACATAAAATAATGCTATAAATAAAATTTCCGTATTATAATTGTATACAATTTTCCTAAACATTAAAATGAAGTTTCAAATACAATAGGTTTTCCGTTTTTATCAAACTGTTTAGGTTTAAGCACCAATTCTTTTACATTTTCTTCTTCCTCTGAATCATTGTCAATTCTCATAGCGACATCTTCACTTTCATCATTTTTAATAGGCTCATGACCATCTAAACAAAACAATAACGAATTTGATAACTTATTATCACTTAAATCTTTAAAATCTGTAGAGTTAAAATCGTCTGTGCGACTTGAAAAACTTTCATCTGCCCCTGAAAATGTTAGAATATCTCTACTGCTTAGATATTCTTTAAAAGTATTAGTTAAACTCGCGCGAGTATTGCTTAAATTAAAATTAATTATTTTTGGTTCATTTCCTATGTCCCCGTCACTTCTTGATTTTTTAAATTGTGTTTTTGAGGTAGGTATAGTTATTGGTGAGAGTTCTTTAATCGAGTCTTCATTTAACTCTTCTGTCAAATTGTCCATTTTACACTCGTGTTTTTCTAATTTATTTGGTAATGCGCTTATATTTGTGGCGGATAATAATAGTACAGGTTTTCGACTTCTTGGGGTCATCATAGTTTCCTAAAAATATTTATTTAAAGTTATTTTTATTATCTAAGGATGTTTTTCAAGCTCTTTGGCGCCTTGTGAAACCTTTTATTATTATTTTTTTTTCAAGAAAATGTATAAATGCTGTTTTAAAGCTTAGGCTAAAAAATGGAGGTATATAGATAGCTTACCAAACATATGCATTGTAATAAAGGGTCGTCCATAAAATACGTCACGCAAATTGACCAAAATTCATACACTTCATACCCCGTTTCACGCGTCCTTAGGGAGGGTGTTAGGTGTAGCTAAAATATAAAATCTCTACAGCCTTTAATATTGCGATAAACGGGGTATGAAGTGTATGAATTTAAGTCAATTTGCGTGACGTATTTTATGAACGACCCCTAATCCTATAAAAAATATGACAAAATAACAAGACATTAAGCAAACAAAAGCACAATTCGATCCATATCTATCCATAATGATATTATATTATGCACCTAGTATGCGAACTAAGTCTTTAGTGTTCGAGACTGAAGTTTTTTTGTTGAGACGGAGTCGAGGCAAAAAATCAGTCGAGAACACTTAAGACAGTTCGCATACGTGGTGCATATACTATTTTTTCTACTATCTAAAGGTAGTAACTCCAAATATTAGTTACTAATCTAGTTTAAAAACTATTTTGACATAGCTGTTAGTTTGACAAGTAACTTGAAAAAAGTTACCAGATGTCTTATTTTTTTTTATTATTGACCGTAGTCAATAAACAATGCTTAACAACGGTCAACTTAGTTCGCATACTAGGTGCATAATACACTATTATTAAAATCATTGATTATAAATATTATTAAAAACCTTGTTATGAGTATTTTCGGTTAAAATTTATATTTTTTTTAATTATAGGCTTACCCAATAATTACCACTAAACTAAGAATTTAACCTATGAAATGCCAGATTTACATATTTGTCACATTTCATTTCATTGATTAAATTCTTAGTGTTAATAATTGGGTAAACCAACCTTTAGTTGCTTTAAGTGAATGTCTTCAAATGACTTTTATTTAAGTTATACAATTGTGGCATTAAATATATTTATATATATATATATATATATATATATATATATATATATTTATATATATATATATATTTATATATATATATATATATCGGGACAACCTCAAAAATTTTCGTTTCATTTTTATATTTTTTTTCATGGATTAACATGGGATTATTTTAAAAATTAAAAACTAGGTTACGTTTTGACATAACTGAATTATTTAGAAGTTTACTGTCAAAAAATATTAAATTAATAAATTAATATTTATTGATTCATTAAATTTTACACAAATGTAATTATTTAAATAATAATAAAATTTATATTCTTTGGATCAAAGTTGTACTATACGGGTAAAGAATATGTGTTTAATATTCATTTTTCTCTTCAGTACAGCTAAAAACTCACAAGGTTTTATAAATTTTCTACTGCAAATGGATTTAAGTTTAAGAGTTCATGACTGAAGAGCCTTACTGAGGTAAGCAAAAAAAAAATCCCAGTATACGGTAACTGCACCTTGTTTTTCTCGGTTTTTCTTATATACTTAAAAATTGCTTCACCATCCATTGTAGACTTTGACCACCGAGGATCGTTTTTCGGTTTGATATAAGAACCTAATGTTTTCTCAATAAAAAATTTCTTTAGAAACAGATTTGTTTCTTGAACTGTTTTCACTAAAATTGAACCTCATCCATATCTCCTAATACTAAGGACGACTGAGCATTATTTCTCTTAAATTTCCACGATAAGTAAACTCATTTTAAATTACAATAAAGATAAAAAACACTTTTTTTACAAACTATTCGTATAACAGCAAAAAATAAACAAACATTTGACATATTTTGACATTTTCTAAAAGATGACACAAGACCCACTATAATCTATGAAAAAAATTTTGTCCCGATGTTTAATGCCACCACTGTACTTTAATGGACACATTTCATTTCATTGGTTAAAGTTTTCAATTAGTTAATGATTGGAAGTATAACTTTTATTTAGTTTTATTAGTTAAAAAGCCGTAAACAATATCTGAAATATTAACTTTAAATATTACTAGAGTTTAATAAGATAGATAAAAAATTGTTATAGGAAAAAAAGCAAACAATTTCTACAATTTACCTGCATAGCTCTGGTCATCCTCTGAGTCGACCTTGTTATAGGTGACATAGACTTTCTGTCCTGATCCTCAGGAGTAAAAATAATATCAGGGCATGCTCTTAGAGGTAAACATGCTGGAGTGCTTGTTAAGTAAGGATTACATGCCCTATCTCGTTCTCCAGCATCGTCTAAACTTAGATCAGGCTCCGAATGACGTCTTTTGTGGACTTTTAAGCTACACCCGGGCAGGAGAGCGTCAGTCGATAAATTTTCGTTGCTGTTCGCGGATTTTTTGATTTTTTTAGCAAGTGATTCGTCGTTACTGACGTCACTGCTGGTATCGCAGTTCCCGCAAAATAACCGAGCTCGGGCTATTAGTGTTTGTTGAGGACTCTGAACAGAAGCATGCAAAGAAAAATGTAGGTTTAGACAAAGTACCAAACATTTAAAGCACAATTCAAGCAAATGGGCATACCCATAACCTATAGGTTGGTTTTTATTTTGATAAAATATCAAATCAAACTGACTATTAGGGTGGATAAAAAAAAAGACTATTTTTTTTACTTTATACTCTGAAAAATCGGTTGCTAGACAATTCTTACCAAATATGAGCTCTTAATGTTGATAAAAATGTTCTCCGCTTTACAATTTTCCATTTTTTCCTCAGTATTAGAAACAATTCGAAAGGAAAACTTCTATAAGAGTTACTTTTACGATAGAAACTCAATTTTTTATAAATTTTCGTGAAACTCATAAATTAAATTAAAATTTTTCGAATTATTCATCAAAAACTATTAAAATTAGTAAGCATTGAAGTGTGACGATGAATATCTTTTAGACGCTTAATTTAATCGACAAATCATAAGAGACCATTTTTGTAGAGCAGTTAATTTCCTACAAAACTATGAATTGCGCAATTCATAACAATTTTTTGTAAGCGAAATTTTAAAAGCAAAACAGAAATGCCTCTTAAAATAATCAAACTTTAACCTTTGATATCTTTTAAACGGTGAGGTTTACGAAAAAATTGTAAGAGACCTTTTTTGTAGAGCGTTCGATTTCCTACAAGAATATGAGGAGAGATAATTTTTAACGAACAGTTGTCAAAGAGATATGAATTTTTGTTTTTAATACTGAGGAAAAAATGGAAAATTGTAAAGCGGAGAACCTTTTTATCAAAATTAAGAGCTCATATTTGGTGAGAATTTTCTTGAGGTGTCTAGCAACCGATTTTTCAGAGTATAAAGTAAAAAAAATAGTCGGTTTTTTTGACCCACCCTACTGACTATTCTACTAACCCCCTTGTAAGGGATCCAAGTGGGGCCGGCGCTTGTAGCCCGTCTTACATTAAGCAATTTTTTTGCTGGCTAAGACGGAATTCAACCACTTGAATCTCAGGGCTTTAATTTCGGAGCCGTTGATTCAGGGGCGGTCATATTGCATTTGCGAGGGGGGCATGTTGGATGGACGGGGGTTTTGAAGGCGTGCCGGCACCATTCCATGCGTAAAAAAACAAGCTCAAAGGTCTCCCTCAAACTGATTTCATTGGTATTTTTTTAATTAAATTATGGACAAAGAGGAAGGGAGCATACCCCCTTTACTCGCGCCTGATTTCACTAGTGAATTTCGTCTTGCATAGCATGAAACTTGCTTAACCCATTAGCGCCCAGTTTTATTTCTAATTTTAATTTTATTTTTTGTATGATATCACTTGGTATCACCTGAGCGTTAATTGGTTAACTGGTTTATTTTCGGGATGATTTGTACGTGATTTTCGGATAACCCATTAGCGCCCAAAGCTTCCTTAAGCTTCCACGATGGGTCTACTCGTCGAGAACAGTTCATGAATTAAATTCATGTGACTACTGAGCGTGAAAGTTGAATAAGGCTGTTGCAGTATGTAGGTTAGGTTATCAAAAGTGGTTAAAGTAATTTTTTGCATTAAATCATGTGATGTTTTTATTTAAATGAATCATAAATAGTAAATAATTTGCTGTAAATGTCAAAATAAAAACCACCTTAGCAAACATATTAAATAAATTATTTATGATAAATGAAATTATTAAATCATTATTGTTGGGCAAAAAAAAGTACACATAACTATTTTTAAAATTTTTCTTTTAAGGGTTAATTCTACATCAAAAATATTTAAAAAAGAGTTCCTGTATACATATGTTCAAAAACGGCATGTAAGGGAGCTACGCCTCTTCAAGGAAGACTCCAACAATTCGGTTTTTAGCGTAGCTCCCTTTTGGGTCATATTTTTATAGAAACTTTTTTCATATTTTTTATGCAGCATCGCCACTTAAAAGAATTAAGGCTGTTTAAGAATCATTCTTGTACAGGTTGATTTTTGTATTTGCATTTGTAGTGGCAAGTTATAACTGATATATAATATAATAAACTTACAAAAGAATAGTTAAGGACACTAGATCAATATAGTTCCCTTTCCACTACTTGCGCAGTGGCGGCGCAAAAAGGTGTTTTTCATTTTATGAGCTTGAAACATAGAATTCCAAAGATTTTTTTTATATTCCACTGAAAAGCTACTTTTTTATGTTTAAAATTTAAACTAATATGCATTAATAAAAATTAAAATCAACCTGCTTAAGAAGACTTTTTACTTAGTCACTTAATTCTTCACTTTTTTTACACTTTAGTTATTATATTATAAAGTTACTTACATTTAAAATTTCTTCACTAGACGACCTTAACTGACTAAATCCACCTTTCTTAACACTTTTTGCCAAGCTTTTTTGGAAAATGTGTTTTTTGATTGAATCTCCCAAACTTTTTTTAGCCATACTACTCCTAATTACTTGCAACGGTGTCCCATGTCCATTTTCTTTGTTAAATTGTTTTACCAGTTTACGTTTTTTTGAAGATTCTGGCAGGCTCTAGTAAAACAAACCACAATATAGGTACTCCAAGTGGAGTAATATTGCTTTCCCATTTTGGATATTTTCAAAATTTCGGAAAGCATTGTATTCGTGCAAAAATTTTCATTTTTTGCGTATTTTTGCGTTTTATGACGTTTTATGTCGATATAAATCCATTTAAAAAAAAAAAAATTGTCGATCGTTCGGTCGATCGTTCTGTCCGGAAAATCTTGTAAGCACGATAACTTAAGAACGCTTTAAGCTAGAGACTTGAAAATTAGCATACAGTTATGCTAACAAAAGTTCTCGCTCGGGATTGTTTTTGGTGAACATTGGGATGCGGCAAGGGGGGCAAATGGGGAAAAAAAAAAATTTACAAAAATTTGAAAATTGCTATATAGGGGTTTTTAAGGTTGCTGAAGTTGAATCTAATAATAAAAATTTTCTAACTCCACCCCCGCAGGGGTAAGGGGGTAAATATTTTAAAATATTTTCGTCGAAATTGGTATATAGGGGTTTTTGGAGTCGACGAAAGTCCAAATGGATCTGATAATAATTTTTTTCTAATCACACCCCAGGGGTGGAGGGTAATTTTCGTGAAAACTGGTATATTGGGGTTTTTTAGGTTGCTGAAAGTGAATCTGATAATAAAAAAATTCTAATTTCTCCCCCTGAGGGGTGGGGGGTAGTTTTCGTAAAAATTTGTGTATTGGGGTTTTTGAGGTGGCTGAAAGTGAATCTGAATATAAAAAATTCTAACTCTACCCCCAAAGGGGCGAGGGGAAAATTGGTATATTGGGGTTTTTAAGGGTTGCGGAAAGAGAATCTGATAATAAAAAAAAATCTAACTCCACCCCCTAAGAGGCAGGGGGTAGTTTTCGTGAAAATTGGTATAATTTTAAGATTGCTAAAAGTGAATCTGATAATAAAAAAAACATTTTACGCGCGGAGGTAAAAAAGCTCTTTTACTGGGTAATGTATTTTTTATGAATTAAGTTTTTTCGTTGCAAAATAAAATTATGTGCAACAAAGGGTTAAGTATGTTTTATATTTTTTTTTTTTTATGTAAGATATAATTAATATAATATAATTAATTGTATTTTGAAAATTACGTTTTTCGGCGCGCCGGTCACGCCTTTATATATTTTGCTTGTTTAGGGTAAGAACTACCAGCTTCCTCGGACCAATAGTTTTTAAGAAATAAGTACCAAAGCTTAAAAAGCCAGCTGAAAAATTTTGATACATATTTTTTTAAATGTCAAAAACGTCAAAAAATATCGCAAAAGAAATGCTTATAATATATAAATATTAGAGTGCCCATATTATGGGCACTCTAATATTTCATTTGCCTATTTATGGATACTTTTTCCCGTTAGCAATATAGTGCGCCGATTAATAACGCACCGCCACCGATTAAAAACTGTTCGGTGCACACCTCTACTTTCAAGCAATAAACATTTTTCAAAAATGTTTTATTAGCGCAAGACTTGGCAAAAGTAAAATATACCTACCTGTATATGAGCATAAAGCTGTGCTAAAGCAGTTTCAGTTGGGTTAGACTCGTTTTCCTTTGCTGTTCTCTCATGGTCCACAAAAGTAAACACAGTGTTCGCCGCGTCATTGACCGACTCGTTTAATCTCTTACTGGGAGAGAAAATTTTCCTCTTTTCATATCTAGCCCTAAAATCAACTATCAACTTTTGGGGCACCTTAAACAGCTCCGGGGCTTTTGTTATCATAAAAGAAACTATACCAAACAGCGTTTGAGAATTCGTTAGCAAGTTTTCTGGAGACAACTTTCTGGGGCACAACAAGTGAGGGGTAAATAATTTGGCAAGATTGTCAGGAGACATTTTGTTGTTGGCTTCAAACGATGCCACAAAATGTAATAAGTTTAGAATATCTTTTAATAATACTGTATTTTCTGTTGGGAGTAAGAGTAGTAATAGTTGTAAAGCTTCAAGCAATTTGGTTTCTTGCATTGGTCTTTCGTTTATACCGCATAATTCTGAAAAATACAAAAAAATATATATATTTTTATTTATTTGGGTTTCACAAAGTTTATTTTGGGAAACGCAAACGGGTATCGTAAGAAAATGATAAAAAAATTGTCGCACAAGAAACAATTTGAAGCTGGTTGTCATGGTAAAAAAGTGATAGGTACAGAGGCAAATCTTATCTACTAATTTTTGGAATAGTGATGACAAACCATTTTTACTTAAATGATGGGCTATACAATGGGGCAGGTTGGAGTAATGTCTTAAGGTTGCAAGAGCATAATAAATACCTGCTATTTGACAGTATGCAGGAAAATGTCCCTCAGTAAGTAAAGGGTCAGGAAGTTCAGCCAAAAAGCCCTTTAATACTGAGGCACAATCGTGCACGCTGTAACTGCCGCCTTCCAACTGTAATGTTATGCCTTGGTTCAGCAGGTTTCTCAATTCCTGCATTCGTTCTAATGAACCAGTCCGTCGAAATATGCCCTCAGTTTTAATATCTGAAAAATTAAATTGACAAATAGTATAGTGTTCATAGGTTAAGGCGGTCCCACACTACACGCGAGTGTCTTCACAAGTGCCCTTGCAAATGTCCTTTCGATTGGTGCGGGAGCGTCTCCTAGTACGAATATTTGGCGAATTTCGGTATATTGTACACGGAGACGCTCCCACACAACGAACTAATAACTCTTCTCTCTAGAATACGCTTACCGTTAATATAAAGTATCGCCAACATCTCGGTTTGTTTGTAAACAAATAGTAGGTATATTCAGGCCTGAACAATAGCATTAAGCAGTAAGTGTTATTGTTGTCTCTGTTAGAACAAAGCTGTGAATGTATGTTGGCCACGCTTTTGTTAGTTTTACATCGGCACTTAGTGCTACTAAGAGTGCCGATGTATTGAAATCTTCGCCGAAAAGTCAAAATCTTTGACCACGTTTTTTCACATTTCTCGACGTTTCAACCATTCTGAGTCGAAATCAGTAAAAAAAAATTTTGCGTCCGTCTGTCTGTCTGTCTGTCTGTCTGTCTGTCTGGGTGTAAACTCTCTAACTCCATTTCTACATGAGATATCGACTTGCGGTTTTTTTGCATATTGTTTCTTATCGTACTCCAAAGAGCTGATTAGATTTTGGGTGTAAACGATTGGGGGTAAGGAGCGTTTTTTGTTTATAATTAAGGCAATTATTATTGTATTTGGTTAATTTAGCACTTATATAAAAGATAAATTGGTCAAAAAATGTTATAAACAACGTTTTCCTAAAACGCATTGTTTTCGAGATATTGGCGTTTAAAGCAGTAAAAGGTTTTTTTAGCATATCTCACATATTTATAACCCGATTTCAAAAAATTATATTCTAAATAAAAGCTCTTTTTAAGCCCTATAAAAAATGTTCTATACAGTTTTTTGCTAGAATATAATGTTTTAAAGATACAGAATTTAAAATCAAACAAAACACCTAGTTTTAAATTTGCAAACTATATGGCTCTAGTGTACAATAGTGCCGATGTTTTGACAGGGTGCTTGCAACGTTTCATCTAGTTTACGAATGAAATGCCTATTCTAGAGAGAAGAGTTATTAGTTCGTTGCTCCCACACCAATTGACCAAGGACACTTGCAAGTGCACTTGTGAAGACACTTGCGAAGACAATCGCGTTTAGTATGGAACCGCCTTAAAACAGGCTGTTACTTTACTATACTTGACCGAATATTAGTCGTACTCTGCAGTGACAGAAAAAAACTTAGAATAACCTCTGATGCTGCTTGCAACTGTTTTTAAACAAAATAGTTTTCCCCATAGTTCATTTTTACAAAAAACAAATAATGCTACCAACCAAAGAACCCCGATGGTTTATGATTTATGAATAAGGTCCGTAAGTGGATGAACTATCCTAGGAAAATGCCATTATTGGAATTGGATTGGATTGGATGACCGATTCGGTAAAAACAGAGTCGGATTTCTACAAAAAGCTAGTATCAGAATAGTAGGGAAAAGGGGGGGAATACCGTGCCCCTAAGGCAAAAGCTTGTGCTAATTAAAAAAAAGCTATTTTGACACATAATACGCTTTTGCGCGACCTCGTAGGTATTTTCCATTTAACTGAAATAAAAACATAAAAAAGTTTTTCACCCTGAAAATTTCTATACATGATAATATAGTTTTGCTTATTTTTTAATTTTTAAAAAAGTGGAAACAGAACCCAAAATTTATACAGTGTGTCTCAGAAAGCAGTTCAAATCTAACAAATTTAAAATAGCATAACTTATTTTTTTTAATGGCACCCTATAGTTTTTAGAGAATTGAATTTTCTTTAAAATGAATATAGGATACCCTATACCCAACATTAACCTTTTTCGAGTTATTTCCAAATGATTATGAAAAAAGGCGTATTTCTGTTAATTTTTAAAGTTGTATTTAATCAAGTAGACGTTTCGTTTTTATTTCTTTAACGTAAATGACATCGTAATTATACTTAAATGAGTCTCGTTCCTCGAGATATTAAGAAAACTAGGTAGTACGCCATCTGGTGTCTACTTAAACCACTATATTTCAAAGATTTCAAAATTTCCCGCCACTCTGTCGGTAACAAGGTTATCTTCATTAAAGTTATCTAGTGTCGAACGAAAGCCACGCCAAAAGATTTAGAATACATTTTATTAAAATAAAGGTGTTTATTGAACTTAAAAAGATGAACCAAAACAAGAAAAAGAGGGATCGTAGCCTGGAAGAAAGAATGGACAGGTTAGAGGCGATGATAGAAAGAATTCCAGAATATTTCGATGCTTCACGTGGAAAGAAACGGAAGATCGAAGAAACGAAAGGTAAGTGGAAATTGGTACATGCAGGAGGTTTTAAAATCCTCAAAAATGCAGAAAGTATCAAAAAAACCATAAAGTACAGTCTAGAAGGCAAATGCATGAGGTCTTAAAATCCTCTTAGCCTTGTCACCTTGCAACAATAATGTGGTTTTTAAACCCTCTTAAGTGCAGGAAGTATCAAAAAATCAAAAACAAAAGTGCAGTCTAGAAGGCAAATGCTTGAGGTCTTAAAATCCTCGATATAAAGCATGAGGTCTTAAAATCCTCTTAGCCTTGTCACATTGCAACAATAATGAGGTTTTTAAACCCTCATAAGTGCAGGAAGTATCAAAAAATCAAAAACAAAAGTGCAGTCTAGAAGGCAAATGCTTGAGGTCTTAAAATCCTCGATATAAAGCATGAGGTCTTAAAATCCTCTTAGCCTTGTCACCTTGCAACAATAATGAGGTTTTTAAACCCTCATAAGTGCAGGAAGTATCAAAAAATCAAAAACAAAAGTGCAGTCTAGAAGGCAAATGCATGAGGTCTTAAAATCCTTAATATAAAGTATGAGGTCTTAAAATCCTCTTAGCCTTATCACCTTGCAACAAATGAGGTTTTAAAACCCTCAAAAATGCAGGTGGAAAAAAGTTTAATCTTTTTTAGCATATTTCCAAATGATTATGAAAAAAGGCGTATTTCTGTTAATTTTTAAAGTTGTATTTAATCAAGTAGACGTTTCGTTTTTATTTCTTTAACGTAAATGACATCGTAATTATACTTAAATGAGTCTCGTTCCTCGAGATATTAAGAAAACTAGGTAGTACGCCATCTGGTGTCTACTTAAACCACTATATTTCAAAGATTTCAAAATTTCCCGCCACTCTGTCGGTAACAAGGTTATCTTCATTAAAGTTATCTAGTGTCGAACGAAAGCCACGCCAAAAGATTTAGAATACATTTTATTAAAATAAAGGTGTTTATTGAACTTAAAAAGATGAACCAAAACAAGAAAAAGAGGGATCGTAGCCTGGAAGAAAGAATGGACAGGTTAGAGGCGATGATAGAAAGAATTCCAGAATATTTCGATGCTTCACGTGGAAAGAAACGGAAGATCGAAGAAACGAAAGGTAAGTGGAAATTGGTACATGCAGGAGGTTTTAAAATCCTCAAAAATGCAGAAAGTATCAAAAAAACCATAAAGTACAGTCTAGAAGGCAAATGCATGAGGTCTTAAAATCCTCTTAGCCTTGTCACCTTGCAACAATAATGTGGTTTTTAAACCCTCTTAAGTGCAGGAAGTATCAAAAAATCAAAAACAAAAGTGCAGTCTAGAAGGCAAATGCTTGAGGTCTTAAAATCCTCGATATAAAGCATGAGGTCTTAAAATCCTCTTAGCCTTGTCACATTGCAACAATAATGAGGTTTTTAAACCCTCATAAGTGCAGGAAGTATCAAAAAATCAAAAACAAAAGTGCAGTCTAGAAGGCAAATGCTTGAGGTCTTAAAATCCTCGATATAAAGCATGAGGTCTTAAAATCCTCTTAGCCTTGTCACCTTGCAACAATAATGAGGTTTTTAAACCCTCATAAGTGCAGGAAGTATCAAAAAATCAAAAACAAAAGTGCAGTCTAGAAGGCAAATGCATGAGGTCTTAAAATCCTTAATATAAAGTATGAGGTCTTAAAATCCTCTTAGCCTTATCACCTTGCAACAAATGAGGTTTTAAAACCCTCAAAAATGCAGGTGGAAAAAAGTTTAATCTTTTTTAGCATTATACAGGTTAAAAATACAACTGTTCAATAAATAAGCAGTCAGAAAGGTAAATGCTTCAGGTCTCAGACTTAGCATGAGGTTTTTAAAAAATCCTCTACAGCCTTATCTACTGTTGTTAAATAAGGTTTTAAAATCCTTTTTATTTTGTTGTAGAAAAAAGATTTAACCTTTTTGACTCCGATGAAAATTCTGACTTGGAGAGTGAGATCAAAGATACAAATGAGCAAGATGAAAGTAGGATTATGGAAGAAACAAAGGAACAGGATGAAAATAAACTCATTGGCTGCCTCGGTGAAAATCCTGAGTTAATTTTTGATGTTAAAGGAAAGGATTTACATCCGCAAATTAAATCAATAATAATAATAGCCATATTAAACAATAAGGAAAACATGGAAGAGGTGTTAATAAATATGGCTGATGCAGGAAAGGTTATGGGGGAAGTATTTCATAGTATTAAGAAGAAGAAGTTTGTTAAATCCTAATTTATCCAAGGAAGTCAAGGAAATAACAAAAGAAAATCCAATTACAAAAAACTTGTTTGGAGATAATTTGGAGGAGCAAGTAAAATCTTCCATTGCTCTTCGAAAAACTAGCAAGGAAATATTTAACAAAGAAAATAAGAAAACCCCTTCAAATGCATATAATTCATCTGTTGCATATAAAAATACTTTGGTTCGCAATCCAAAAAACTTGAAAGCCCCTGCTCGTCCAAGGGGAAGAGGGGCGAGGACAGGGTTCAAACAAAATGTGACTCCCCAGTACAGGTCCTACAAGCGACCTCTCCAGCGAACATAGAGGTGAGTTATGCTGGACGACTAAAAAACTTTTATAATTTATGGAAGAAAATTACTAGTAATAAGGTGGTTTTAAACATTGTTAAGGGTTTTGAAATTCCATTTGAAACTGCCCTGGTTGAAATTAAGTCAAATCAATTAGTTAAATTATTAGATGATCCGGTGGCAATAAAAACTGCCATTAATGACCTTTTGAGAATTGGAGCTATTGTCCCATCTTTCGATGAACCTGGTCAATTCATATCATCTTTCTTTTTGGTTAAAAAACCCAATAAAAAAGATAGATTTATTTTAAATTTAAAAAGGCTCAATAAGTTTGTAGTTGCCCCACATTTTGAACTGAAAGATTTAAGAATGGTTTATAAACTTATAAATAAAGGAAATTTTATGATAACTATTGATTTGAAAAATGCATATTTTTTATTATCTGCAAGAAAAAAGTTTAGAAAATATTTAAAATTTTATTTTAATAACAAATTGTATGAGTTTACTTGTCTTCCTAATGGCTTATCCATAGGCCCTTATATTTTTACCAAGTTAATGAAACCAGTCTTGGGGTTTTTACGGAGGGCTGGAATAGTTTGTGTTATATACTTTGACGATTTTCATTTCATAATAAATTATGAAAAGAGTTCACTCATACCTTCACAAATATGTACGTTTCTTGGTTTTATATTAAATAGTAATCTTTTGCAAATATCTTTAGGCGAAGAAAAACGCTTTAAGGTTTTAAAGATGGTAAAATATTTTAAAACATTTCCTGTTTGTAAAATAAGGAAATTTGCACAATTTGTAGGTACATTAATTTCGGTCTGTACAGCAATAAAATATGGGTTATTGTACACCAGGAGTTTTGAAAAAGCAAAGTTTAGTGCTTTGGCTAAAAATAATAATAATTTTGACAAAATTTTTAAGATTAATAAAAAATTATGGGATGACTTAAGATAGTGGGAAAACCATATTTTGACATCAAATAATGAAATTAATAAAGATTATTATGATTTGGAAATGTATACAGATTCTAGCTTAGAGGGCTATGGAGTATTTTGCAATGGTAAGCATTCCTTTGGGTGGTGGAATGAACAACAAAAATTAAATCATATTAATATGTTAGAACTTCTTGCAGTTTTTTACGGACTGAAGTGTTTTGCAAAAGATTTACGTTCAGTTAATATTTTATTACATATTGATAACACTACGGCTATTGCTTATGTAAATAGAATGGGTAGTATAAAGTTTCCTATACTTAACAAATTAGCTAAAGAGATATGGCAATGGTGCGAGGAACGAGATATATGGTT
This sequence comes from Brachypterus glaber, assembly GCA_958510825.1. Lineage (NCBI taxonomy): Eukaryota > Metazoa > Arthropoda > Insecta > Coleoptera > Kateretidae > Brachypterus > Brachypterus glaber. The sequence continues at coordinate 34,884,446 of OY294048.1, forward strand.
GTATGCAAAATATATAAATACAAAATATAATAAAGTTTCATTAAATACAGAATGGGAACTGGATAGGAAAGCATACAGCCTTATAATAGAAAAATTTGATTCACCCAATATTGACTTATTTGCTTCTCAAGCTAATAACAAATGTAAGAGATAGATACTTTTCATAGGGAAGAGATCCGGGATCCGAAGCAGTTGATGCTTTTACAGTAAATTGGTCGGAATTAAGGTTTTATGCTTTCCCTCCATTTTCCCTAATTTTAAGAACAATCAGAAAAATTTGTGAGGATAAGGCCCAAGGAATTGTAGTGGTACCTTTGTGGACCACTCAACCTTGGTACCCAATGTTTAAACAACTTTTAGTTGGGGATTTTCTAGTATTGGGTAATAATGTTTTGTCTTCTCCTTTCAGAGAAGAACACCCAATGAAGAATCTTACCCTGGTAGCAGGGTATTTATCAGGCAGGCCCTTAAACTAAAAGGTGTTCCAGAAGTGGGAGTAAATACTTCTTTGGCATCTTTATCCGAAAATACTGAAAAACAGTACAATGTAACATATAAATTATGGTGGGGATTTTGTAGAAAGTATAAATTAGATATCTATAAAGCTGATAAGGCTGACGTTATAAAATTTCTACAGGAACAATATGACAAAAAAAAAATTTGTATGGCTCCTTTAACAGTTATAGATCTGCATTATCGTTAGTGTTACAAGAGGATATTAGTAATGACCCACAAATAAGGAGATTTTTAAGAGGATTGTCAAAGTTACGACCGCAACGTCCCAAATATAACTTTACTTGGAATCCAAGACCAGTTTTGGATTATTTGAGTACATATTATCCAAATGAGACTCTAAATCTGGAACAGATTTCATATAAAGTTATAACACTGTTGGCTCTCATACCAGCACATCATTTACAGACTATGAGTCTGATAAAATTAAATAATATAATAAGGGATGAAGAAGGTTTAAAAATACTAATTGATGAAAAAACCAAAACATCAGGTGTTGGTAAGCCTCAACCATGTTTGAATATTCCGTATTTTCGAGAAAAACCGGAAATTTGTTTAGCTTCTGCCCTATTAAGTTACATTGAAATTACAGAAAGGTTAAGATCTGAGAAAGTCTTCTTATTTATAACCTTAAGGGAGCCATACAATAAGGCTTCTACACAGACTTTAAGTAACTGGGTAAAACGTTCCCTAAATAAAGCTGGAGTGGATACCACAATTTTTTCAGCTCATTCAACCAGGCACGCCAGCACTTCTGCAGCTTTTAAAAAAGGAATTTCCTTGGATACTATCAGGAGAACTGCTGGCTGGTCTGAATCATCAAAGGTTTTTAGTAAATTTTATAACCGTCCAGTTGATGAATCCGGCGCATTTGCCAAAGCAATTTACAGTATTATTTATTAGAAGTCACAGTAATCTACTGTGTAGAAGTTTTAATTTTTAAGGTTTTAAAATAATGCGTTTATAATTATTAAACATTTTTAATAAAAAATCATTTTTTGAAAACAGATCGTTTATTAATTTAAAATTACAGAGTTCTTTTAAGATTGTAATTTAATTAATTATTACAACTGAAACTTCAAAATTGCAGTTCTTTGAACATCTACCTAGTTTTCTTAATATCTCGAGGAACGAGACTCATTTAAGTATAATTGAAAAATCAAACGAACTTGTGAAGTTCGATTGAAATTATACTTATGAGTCTCGTTCCGAAGAGATATTACCCACCTCAAATTTCATTATTTAAAAAATAAATAATGTACCTATATGTATAACTGTAATCATGAAATTTATATTAAACCAAAGAACTGCTATATGAATAGTTCTTTGGATTAAACCCTCCCTAATTGCAATTTTGATAATCTTTAAACTGTAATGAAGATAACCTTGTTACCGACAGAGTGGCGGGAAATTTTGAAATCTTTGAAATATAGTGGTTTAAGTAGACACCAGATGGCGTACTACCTAGTTTTCTTAATATCTCTTCGGAACGAGACTCATAAGTATAATTTCAATCGAACTTCACAAGTTCGTTTGATTTTTCAATTATCCTGATAAAATTGAGTCAAATAATGGCAGTAAGCCTCTGCCATTATTCTTGGCCTGTTGTTGTGGATTTATTTGCTATTTTTAGTGAAAATGATAAAATAATTGGTAGAACCTGTAGAAAATTTAATACAAAATATGCTGATTTACCAAGACTGCCATGTAAAAAATTTAGAAAAAATCACACATATTTGGGAAAGAAAACGCACTGGAATCTCTAACAAAACTAATTAAAAACAATGAAGTCAATGAACTCAAGGTTTTGGGTTACTTTTATCCTCATCCACATGTCTAAATACCTCCAGCTAGTCACGACTTGGGAATTTCCTATTCAAGCATCTAAAGAATCTTTAAAAAACACAAGATTCACGATTACAAAAAATAGTACAGGGCTTAAAACCTGATGATTTTCAAAATTATTTTAGCTAAGGCCACTAGGCAACGAGAGAGCCGATAAACTAGCTGAAGAAGGAACTAAGAAAAATCTGACTCCAAATAGAGTACCCTGGACAGAGTTGACAGCTAATTTACGAAGAACGGAAATGCAGGAATGGGAGAGGGAATGGAAAAGGTCACTGGAAACTAAAGGCAAATTTTACAAAACTCACACAATTAATTGGCAGGACAAACCATGGTATTGGAACAAAAACATGAACCGGAGACATGTTACTACCATATGCAGGTTACGCAGTGGACATTGCCTTACAAAAGCCCACTTGCATCGCACTGGCAGAATAGACTCAGATAGATGTGAATGTGGTGAAATCGAAAACTTGGATCATATATTTTTATCATGTAACCGATATAATCAGCCAAGAGAACTGCTATTTAACCAGCTTATCAATAAAATAACAAATCCCGCAAACCTCCAAACAATCATTGCAAACCCAACCCAAGAAATAGCTAACGCTATATCCCTATTTTTAAGGAACATTAACAAATCCCTATAGTTGTACCATGCTTTAAATTAAATCCTGAACCCAAAATAATGACTAATGTAGTGCCAGTTAGAGATTCTAAAAAGTGAAAAGTAGTAGTGTAGTAGTGCATAAGTAGTATCGTAATCAGACAATACATTTAAAAATGACTTTTAGTTAGTAGAAAAAGGAAAGAACAGTAGACTGGCAGAAATGCTTAATTGCGATGCCAAAAATTAAAGAAGAAGAAGAAGAAGAAGAAGGCCACTATGGCCCTTTTTGCCAGCCCCCTTCTACCCTACTCCCTGCCTAAACCTGCCGGACCTCCTTATAAAGGTCGCGATATCTGTCCAGGCAAGGGTACGCAACTCCTCTCTTCGGAGAGTTGCCACTCCGAAGAACTCCTGTCGTATTCTGCCGAACCGATCGCATTGTCCTAGGAAATGGAAGGGCGATTCTTCGTCTATCCCGCAAACCGAACAGACGGGGTCGTTACCGACCTTCATCTTGAACAGGTGCCTTCCTAGTCCACAGTGACCCGTGAGGATCCCTGTGAGTTAGCTGATCGTGGCTCGGCTTCTTCCTAGTAGCCATGCGGTTTTTGACTTGCTTGGACCGGAAAGGAAGTCCTTTGCTGTCTGCAGTTCGTGACTGTTGACCAGCTTTCCCTTAGTTTTTCTCCAGCCCACGTGTTGAGGGCTGATGTGACTTGTTTCCTTGTAATACCAAGCATGGGTTCGGGTCCTATGCACGGAGTCTCGGCTCCGAGCCTGGCAAGTTCGTCTGCCTTCTCGTTGCCTGGTATCCCGCTGTGTCCAGGGACCCATACAAGTTGGACTCTTTTGTTCCTCGCTAGCTCCTCCAGGGCTTCTATGCATTCCTGCACAAGACTGGATCTTGTGCCGGGTGCACTGAGAGCCTTGAGGGCTGCTTGACTGTCGGAGCAGATGTATACATCTGATCCGTTACTCCCTAGAACCTCTTCGCATCTTGCCGCTTCCTGTATCGCAAAGACTTCCGCTTGGACTTTATATACCGTGGGGTACCTGCCGAGCGAATAGCTCTTTTGAACCCCCGTGTCTTGTACAAAGAAGCCTGCGCCCGAGCTTTGCGTGCTTTCCATCCGGGAGCCGTCTGTATAGCACACTGTTGCGTTTTGGGCAAAATTAACTTCCTTGTTCTCCCACTCGTGTTTTGTTGGTATAGTGAGAGAGAATGCTCTGTCAATTATTTATTTAACTAAATAAAAAAATATATAGGGTGCCATTTAAAAAAAATTATGGCTATTTTAAATTTGTTAGATTTGACCTACTTTTTGAGACACCCTGTATAAATTTTGGGTTCTGTTTTGGCTTAGGATAATTCGGTTAAGTATTATTGAGTAAACCACAAAACAACTTTTCTACAATTTAAAAAATTAAGAAGAAATTGACTTGAATTTAGCTTACTTTGTTCCTTTTTCAAAAACTCTATCAACTGGTAAACTTGACATATTCCCTCTTGGGTTAATGGGGCTCCTTCCATAACTCCTTTTGATTTGGACTTTTTTCCAAATGGTACCAAATTCCATTTTTTAAATTTTCCTTTTTCATTGAAATATTCATTACTGAAATAAATGTCTTTATTAATACACAGGCCCAAAAAAAAAAGAAAAAAGTTTGTGCTGGGGTTGAGACCCACCTATTCTTATGTATTTTGGATAGCTGAACACGAATCCGTCATAAGTTACCCCACTTGACCATACTACTTCGATATACCTCCTCGATTTAAGGGCCTTATTTATTAGTGATGCAAGGAATACCATTCCTCGTATCACTAATAAATAAGGGCCCTATCATAGGGTCTTTCCAAAACACTTAAATTAAATAAATAAATTAATAATTAAGAACCTTATTGATTCAAAAGAAACAAGTTTTAAAATTGCCTAGAAAAATCTTTTAAGACATTTTAAATTAAGTTTAGGTAGGTAAGAGCTATATATTATACATAAGGAGGTCATGCATAAGACAAAATTTTCGATTTTTTGACATTTTACACAACTATCTTGGACTTTTTTACATTTACTTTCGATTTTAAAATGGGACCCTGTATATTTTTCGATATTTGGATTCAGCATTTACTTTTTAAATTTAAAGCTAGAGTGCCATGGATTATTAAAAATCGTTGCTTTTTGATCTAAAAGTATAGGAAAAACACAATTTTTTTGTTTTATCTAACAGGGTTCTCACCAAAAGTCGAAAATGAATTTCCATGACTCTTAATAGTTTACAGAGAGTTTACCCTGACCCAAAATGCAAAAATTCTCATTCTCATGCAAAAAAAAACATTTTCACAGTATTTTATTTAAAACAGTTAAAAATGTGACAATAAAAACTGAGATATTCAATTAAATTAATTGCCAAAAACAAATGCTAATTGGCCATTGATTTCTTAGGACTATAATTATATTATTCAGGTGTAAAGTCATCTTGATACAGTTTTATCAGCTTTGCCGCTTACTGTAACTTAATAATAATGGTGTAAAAATGCATTTTACTTACTCATCAGTGTTTAAATCCAACACAAAGGATAAATGCATCCTTACCAGAATGTGGAACTGTTCAGCATGTTCACGCCGAAATTTTTCAGCTAAACATTCATCAGTTAACTTAATTGAACACATTTTATTCAGTTTTTAGTTAACAAACCTATTTCTTTGAAGGAAATTGAAATTCAAGTTGTTTTAGCTTTTTATAAGTAAAAAAAGTAAATATTTCTATAACATATTCAAAAATAATATACATTTTATGATTTGTGCACTTGATTTTTCATAAATTTATAAAAAAAATCATTATATACTTCATTTAAAATTAAAATATCACAGACTTCACATTTGTTTACACGTTTTTTGGACGTTAGGTTTTGAATTTTGGAAGCATTATCGAATTTTCCCCTACATCGAATTTTCATTTTGCAATCTGACAGGACCAATCAACGAAATGGTACATCTGACCTACCATCTTCGATTCGGCAGAATAGTAATAAAGATGCATGGAGGAAGATGGAGTCACTATCACGCAATGAACTAGAGGAGTCCTCTAGTTCATTGGACCCTCGACGGCACCACTTCTTCCACTCTAGTGCTAGAATTTTCAAAAGTAAGGTTGCTTGTTTTTAGAGTTTAAAAGGTTTTTAAAGTTTTTTTTTTATTTAAATATACACTCAGGCGTAAAATAAACGGGCCACTTAAAACATTGGTTATATTTAATCTTGAATATCTCTGAGACTAACAAATGGATTTCTATGATTATTTTTTTATTTTAAAGCCACAAACTTCAAGTTTCTTTTACTGTACATAGGTTAGTCCAAACGTCATGATTATAGGTGCAGTATGGAAAATGCATGATTTCTTACCATATCTTTGAGAGCATCTATGGTTTGCTTGAGAATTTTTTTTGCACGGGTAAGTTTTATTTAATTGCCACACTTATTGCAAGCAATTCATATTTCAAAGCACTCTAATATCTTTTCTGGTTGTGGAAATACCACTTTTTTTTCAAAAATGTTCATTTTTGCGAATATTATTGTTAGTACTACTGGATCCGGTTCTATTATAATATTTAATAGTGCCAAATTCAAAATCTTAATTTTGTGAGGTACTTATTATTTTATCCACAGCGCGTAGCTGTAGAATAGTATTATATGGTAGTTTCGAATTTTCCAAATTCGCCAAAAAAAAACGTCCTAGATAAAAAATTCTTGGATATAAATGTGTTTCATTAAATATAAGATAAGAAACTTTGAAAATGTCCGTCCGTCCGTCTATCTGTCTGTCCGGTACCACGTTTTGGGTAGACACGATAACTCAAGAACGAATAATCCGATCTACTCGAAATTTTCAGAAAAAAATAAGTTCTATGAGGGGAAGATTGATTTTGTTTTTGAAGGTGATCCACCAAAAAAAAAAATGTGGGGGTTACACTTTTTTAAAAAGTTAAAAAACAATTTTATTTTTTTTTTCAATTTTTTTTTCGTTTTTTCCAAAAAGAAAACCGAAAAAAAATTGTAAAATTTTGAAAAAAATTTTTGATATTTTTTTTAAATGAGTTTTTTTATTTTGTTTTTAAGTTTAACCCCCACAACGTTTTTGTTTTTGGGGGATTACTTTAAAAACTGGTAGAATTGATTTTTATAATAAAAGTAATTTTTCCTGATTAAGTCACGTTAACCGGAATTTTCTTTCAGCTTTTTTCCATTTTTTTAGAAGTTTAAGCCCCCATAAGTTTTTTGTTTTTGAAGGGATTACTTTCAAAAACAATAGCGATCTTCCCCTCATAGAACTTGATTTTTTCTAAAAATTTCAAGTAAATCGGATTATTCGTTCTTGAGTTATCGGGTCTAAAAAAAACGTGACACCAGACAGACAGACGGACGGACGGACGGAGAGACGGACATTTTCAAACTTTCTAATTTTTTAATGAAACACATGTGTACCCAAGAATTTTTTTAACTAGGACGTTTTTTGGCGATTTTGGGAAATTCGAAACTACCCTATAATACTATTCTAGCGCTACGCGCTGTGAATAGAGTAATAAGTACCTCACAATATTAAGATTTTGAATTTGCACTATTAAACATCATAAGAGAACCGGATCCAGTAATAATAATAACAATAATATTCGCAAAAATGCAAATTTTTGAAAAAAAGTGATATCTTCACAACCAGAAAAGATATTACAGTGCTTCAAAAAATGAATTACTTGCAAGAAGTGTGGCAATTAAATAAAATTTACCCGTATGAAAAAAAGTTAAAATAAAAAAGTGGCCCGTTTATTTTGCGCCTGAGTTTATTTTAAAAATGGGATCCTGTGCCCTAAGGCCTATCCAGAAGCTTGCATAAAAACATAAAACATAAGAATGCGATGCCGTGATTGGCTTACAAGATACATGGCGGCACATCAAGCCAATCACGGCATCGCATTGTTGTTTTATGTTCTTATGCGAGCCACTTCTGTGGGTGCCACAGATTTCATATTTCATAGTATAAGATCTGTGGTGGGTGCAGAATGTATCCAGTAAAAAGACTAACGTCTACGTCCCAAATTTGGACAAAAATTAGTTTTTAAGCAAGCAGGGCAAAATTCCAAAGCAGTTTTTCTTAATTCGAAAAAAAAGGTAATTTTGTGGTCAAGTCGATCCGGGGACCGACTGTATATATTAAGCTATATGTGAGACTATAGGTAAATTTAAGTATAAACTCAAATATCCAGGATTAGTGGAACAGCAATTAAAACACATTTTAGGCTTCAGTTAAACAATTATTATAACAGTTGGTACAAGTCCTGCTAAATATATTTATTTTTTATATATAATCAAGTTTTTACTAGTTGTTTAATTATTGTATATACAATGTCATATAACCAAACATTAGTCTGATTCACTACTAGTTCCATAATCACCCACAAGTGATAAAACACTGGCTGTTTTTAAATTATTTGATCCTGTTGCTTCATTTTCACTTAACCGCCGTTTTTTCTTGATACCTAATTTACTTGACTCACCCAAAATTTTTATTGCTTTTATTTCTCTCTGTTGGTTGAAATTATATGTAGGCAATGCAGATTTTGAAATTATTTCTTTTCTGAGGTTATCTGTACTCTCTAAAATATCTGCAGAGGGTTTTAACCTCATACTAAGTAAGCGGGCCATATTTTTGTCATCATCGCGCTCAGGTAATAATGGAATATCCAAGCTTGACTTTTTTAATAGAGCATTGTCCTTTAATGCCGATTTTTTTAGGTCATTGTTTCGTTTCTACAAAAAATAATTAAGTATACTAAAAAATTAGGTTTAAAAAGTCAATGTAAATGGAGTAAAAAAGTTGCCCTAAAAAAAAGGTGTTGATTCTTTGATGTTGATCATAACTTTAGTACGTAATAAGGCGAATATTTCAAGGTAAAAAAACTTTAAATGCGAATAAGTTAGTTAATAAACAATTATTGCGTATGGTGTACTTATTTATTTCAGATATAATGATATATTTATTTATTTATTTATTTATTTATACGGGATAACCCCCATTACTATAAAAATAACATCTTATTAAGAAAATAAAAGTGACAATAAAAATAACTAATATTCATAGAATATATATAGAAAAATAACGAAGTTATGGATACCATAAATAATAACTAACATAACTAATATAATATATAACTAACTTTCAATTTAACAAGTTTAATCAATCAATTTTGACAATTTCTACAAAATACCCGCATACCTACATCAAAGTTGAATTTAATTAAAATTTTGTTATTCTACTTATTTTGTTCTTAAAAACTTCAATGGAATCATGAAAGATATCCAAATTTGGATTGTCATTTATAAAATTTAATGCTTGATTCCATGGAGTAAAGATCAAATAATTAGAATAATGAAAATCGACAAAGAAAGTCCTCGAAAATTCTCTAGTATGACTGGTTGGTATAAATAGGTTTAATTTAATTAATAATTCGGGACAAACTACTTTACCTCTAATTAAATTAAAAATGAACCGTGCATTCAAATATGTTCGCCTAGATTCTAGAGATTTTAACTTTGTAATAGCACGAATATTCTCATATTCATGAGGATTCCGGAGAACATGCATTTTAAAAGCACAGAAACGCAAAAATCTATTTTGTACCCTCTCTAGTAAATCCTTATAGATATTGTAATATGGGGACCAGATAATTGTGCTATATTCTAAATTGGATCTAACGATGGATCTAAAAACACTTATTGTGGAATTAATTGATAATTCCCTACAATTTCTCGAGACAAATCCCATCAATTTATTTGCTTTAGCTGATATATTCTCAATATGATCAGAAAAAGTAAAATTTTCTGTTAGAGTAATTCCCAGATCTTTTACTGATTTGGAGTACTCTAAATTCTGATCACCCAAAAAGTAAACAGAAGGAATCCTTTTACGAGCCCTGAAAAAACTGATGAAGCAGCATTTATCAACATTAAGAAAGAGACCATTTTGTATAGACCAATTGTAAATCGCAATTATGTCCTGTTGTAGCAGTCGGGCGTCCTCCACAGAACGGATAATCCTAAAGAATTTCAGATCATCAGCAAAAATCAAAGCTTCTGACCGGGTCAAATGTACCACAATGTCATTAATAAAAAGGCAAAATAAGAGGGGAGCAATGTGAGAGCCTTGTGGCACTCCCGAAAGAACTAAAATTTCAAAAGACAAAAAATCACCAATCTTAACAATTTGTTTTCGACCAGTTAGGAAGCTTAAAATCCAACTTAAAAGACTCTCACTAAACCCTAATTTTTTTAATTTGTAAATCAACAACAAATGTATGACCCGATCAAAAGCTTTAGAAAAATCCGTGTAGATGGCGTCCAACTGCCACCCATTTTCAAGAGCGTGCAGAATGAGGATAATAAAAGAAGATTAGTAGATGTAGATCTACCTACCTACCTATCTATATTATGGCCTTCTCCTGCCAAATGGTCACAACCATAAATATCACTTTTTTTTAATGTAAAATTTAATCAAATGAACTTGACGTAGCTACGCGTTGGTGATCATAATTAGTCATATACCCTAATTTGGTAATTATAGGCCTTATAAAGGTATTATAGTTCTATAGTGAACCGTACAGGGTTATAAATAAAAAAAATTACAGGATTTTATAGAATCAAAAACAAGAATTCAATAGAAATTTTTTTTAAAGGGTAAACAAATATTTTTTCAAATATCAGTTCCTAGGAATCGACATTTTAAATAATTTAAGTCTTACCCTAAAGTCAGCTCTTAATTTCTGATTAGTTGTATAGTTATCTGCCCATATGTCTTCATTCCTACTAAATAATTTTATAAGTCTTGGTTTTTCACTTTGCGCATTACTTTTATCTTCTTCTTTATGTTCAAGTTTAAACATAGAATCATCAAATAGTCTTTTTTGCGTTTCTTTTGTTTCTGGTACAATTTGGCCATTTTGGGTTGGATCCCATCTATTTTCTTGACGCCTTGCACCACTCTGGATAACATAATCTAAGTTCTAAAAAAATATGTATATTGTAATATATTTGAATATTTAAATTTGCCTCCAATAATAACACTAGGCAACAAATCGCAACTTTTTTTTTTGCCCCGATCGGAAAGTAAATTTTTCTTACTAATTCGAGGGCGTAGAATCCGAATCTGACCTTAGAAAAATTCCAGCACCTAAAATTTTTGAGATATAAGTTCAGGTAATAATGACGTTTTTTCTCAAAATCTTTTAAAAAAATAGTAGAATTTTGATAATTTTAGTGTATATTAAAAAAAATACGAGGAATTCAAAAATCAAGAACCTACTGTCAGAGTAAGTACGCGAAAAAAAATAAAAAGGTTAAAATGAAAGTGCAGAGTTTACTTAATTGCTCATTTATGGCAAAACTATCAATTTTTTTTAAAAATTTTATAGAACTTAAATTGTAGATTATAAAATTCTCTACAAAAATATTTATACAAATATTTTTTTATTTTGCTTAGTTTGTTCCTAAAAAGTAAATAAATGAAAAAGATATAAAATTAAAGTACACAGTGTAAACTTTTTTCCCGAGCCCAAAAAATATAATTTTCTTATCCAGAATCCAAATTTGACCTTAAAAAAAATTCAACATGTCTTATTTTTTAAATTTTAGTATATGCAATTATGCCAATTTAAAAATAATTTATAAAACAAAATATTTTATATATTTTTTTGTTTTATTTATGGTTCTACATAATAAGAATGTTACTTTATTACATAAGAACCATAACACGTAACATTTTTTTAGTTCATTTTTGACCCCCTAGTAATGATTTTTGACAATTTTTAGCATGAGTACGTGGCGATAAGCTTGTCCCCTTATGCACCCTTCTCTTTACCCTCCACCCCTACTGATTTTTGTCACATTATCCATTTTTTTTAAATATTTTTTTTTCATAATATCCCTATTTATTCTAACTATGAATTTAAAGTTTCTCTGTTTTAAGTTGGGTATTTTTTAACTAATATTCAGTCGCCGAATCCAAATTAGTCCTTGGAATATTTTTGTCTCCCATGATTTTAGAACAAAAGAGGTATAAAATAATGATTTTTTAACATTTTTATCTTATTTTTCTCAGAAAACTTAGGTAATAGAAATATTCTGAGGCCAGATTCGGTTTCAGCGACCCAAAATTAGTTAAAAAACATATGACTCCAATCGGGGCAAGAAACCGTGTTGCCTAGTGTAATTAGAGATTGCATTTAAGAAATTCCGCACAGGGTGGCTATTCTCATTTCGGAGTTTTATTCACGCGTGAAAGCCAACTTCACAGCAGTTCTTCTGATGATTTGATTGGCCTAGACCGTGTAACTCCGCCCATATTCATCGAAATATCAGGCGAAAAAAATCCGCTCGAAACCAGAATATACCCCCTGGAGGGCGCAATCGCCCATCGCCTGGTATGAATTCAGTGCTGCCAAACTGTGGAGATTTCTCCAAATTGCGGAGATTTTAAAGCTTGGTGGAGATTTTGTGGAGATTGAAGAATTGTGGAGATTTTGCGGAGATTCCAACTGTATAGTGAAATTAAAAAAACAAATTGCATAATAATAGGTAAAATGTAATTCGTGATGAATTTTTATATGAATTTGCTTATGAATCTACATGAGATTTCATCAATGTACATGAGATTTCATGCTGCTTAAGAATTTCTGATAACAAAAAATACTGAAAAGTTTTTAACTCCACCCCCGTGGGGTGGGGAGGTGAATATTTTTAAAATATTTAAAATATTTTCGTGAAAATTGATGTACAGAGGTTTTTGAGGTAGCGCTATATCTATAGCTAAAACTAAATATGATAATAAAAAAATCTAACTCCACCCCCGGAGGGCGGGGGATAATTAATTTTATATATTTATAATATTTTCGTGAAAACTGGTTCATAGGGGTTTTTGAGGTCGGTAAAACTGAGATTTAGAATCGAAAGTTTTTAACTACACCCCCTGGGCCAGGGTTAGTTTTTTTTTAAATTTATATATTGGGGTTTTTGAGGTGGCTAAAACTGAATCTTAAAATATTCTTTTTCTAAATAAAACCCCTGAGGGGTGGGGGGTAGTTTTCAGGAAAATTGATATTGGGGGTTTTGAGGTTGCTGTAAGTGAATCTGATAATAAAAAATCCATTTCACGCGCGGTAAAATTTTGGAATTTTACGGGAAACCATGCCAACGAAAATTATTATTATTTTTGTTGCCTAGCAAGTATCTTTTTATATATTTTAACTAAAAACTAATCAAAATAATTATAATGAGCTATATAAATATAATTATTAAAAATATATATTCTTTATGTTTGCCCTTATTTTTCTCCCTAATCCAATTAAGAAAAATTAATTTTCTATACACCGTTTTATAGCTTAAACATTCCTTTACAAAATAAACAAAAATAAACTTTTTATCTCTAGCAATATAGTTGGAAATTAATTTTGACTGCAGCCTCTACATTCTACACCACTGTGCATTGGGATTGGGGCCACTGGGAAGCAGTTTGAGCCCACTGGGAAGCAGTTTAAGCCCACTGGGAAGCAGTTTGAGCCCAGGTACAGTGATGTGATATTTACAGAGTCCGGAGTTTTTGTATCCTTAGATCCAAAATAGTAGTAGTAGTAGTAGTAAAAGTAATTTATTGACTAAGTCAAAGGGCTATTGACCGAAGTCCTTCTGCCCGAGTTTTACAATTTGTTTACATGTTTAATTATATAGTATGAGTTAGGTAAATATTTAAGCTTAATGAGAGAAAAAAAAAATTAATAAAAAATTTCTACATAGAAAAAAAAATAAATAAGTTATTAAATGTAATAAAAGTTTATGTCCTACACCTCATACACAGAACGCGGCCAAGCGCCAACGACAATCCACCGGACCAATCAGGAAGCTGTAATTCGAGAATTCAGCCTCCAGACTGATCCAAAGAACGCCGTCACCGCTCGAAAACGCTCCGTATATGAGGTGTTCTACTTGTTCTTTATTCGCTAGAGGGTAGTCTTAGGTGTCTTGTACTTTGAGTTGCATGTGTTACGGGTAATGACTAGATCCAAAATACTTTACACCAAAATCCATAAAAAATTATATTTACCCAGGGCGACTTGATTTTAAGGCTTAAAGAAAATACCAACAATAGGACTGAAGAAGTTTAAATCTTGTTTTTTATAAGAAATCAAGCAAGCGCTAGCCCAGAGGGGCGCCAGCAAGGCGGGTTTTCTTCTTTTGTCATTTAAATTTCCGCTAGGGATAAAGCATTTTTCAGAGATAAAGAATTTTTTTATTTTAGTCATCAAAATTTTCTGTCAACTTTTTTCTTTCAGAGGCAAACACCTTTTTTTTGGGGGGGATTTCTCGCATCACCCCTAAATAGGGGCTACAATGCGAACGCTTGATTCAGGGTGCCGAAATGATAAGGCCTTAAGTGTGACTTATCATTACTCCAAAAAAAATAAGTTATTGTTCATATAATTTTTTTGTTTTCGTCACATTAAAACAGCACTCTAATTTAAATTATATACTTACTGCAGGATCAGCTCTTATCACAAAATGGTTATCACATAAATGACATTTCATTTTAAACTCATAAACGGGGGTTGTATAGTACATTCCAACTTTTGTCTTCTCTGCATTGTAACGGACACCCATTCCTATATGATTTTTACACCCATCACACCAAATATTGTAAGGCATCTCAAAACGTATTATTATAATTCCTTTATCCAACTTTCTTGCCCTTTCTCGTAGTGCATGTGTCCCCAAAAATTTATTTAATCCTCCTACTTTAGGATCATAGTCAGGAGGATAGTACTTGTTTGTTCCTTTTCTTTCACCCATATTAAGGCTGTTTTAAAAATACTTTAATCAACAATTAAGAAAATGTTTACCACAAAACCTGAAAAATAATCACAAAAATAGGTTATGTTTACAGTTAATTCGATGTTCAGTTTGACAAACCTACATTGGAGATTCTACATATAATTCTCATTAGAAAAATAAATAAACTTAATAATTTAAAGTTAAAATATATTAGTGAAAAAACATTACGTACAATAAAATATAAAAACCGAAAAAACATATTTTCCCTTTCTATTTTTAAAATGCAAGAGATTTTATAGATTATTTTTAGAAAAAACAAATCATAGATAACCCAAATAACTTGTTCAGCAGCGTCATCTATATCGAATGTTGGTTGCAATGAACTAAAGTATTGAGGATGTGAGGTTATGTTTTGTTATGGGGTTCTGTGGTTTTATTGGTGTTATTTAGTTGTTTTCTATTGAAAAGTGACCGGTGTAGAAAAAGGTTTCCCTTCAAGGGATAAACTAGTTAGTACTTAAGTTCCTATTACTTTGCAGAATAAAGATAATTTAAAAGATAATGAATAATGTTGAAACTATTAAATTATCATTGAGTAAAGCAAGATACATAATCAATGGATGTTAAATGTCTGGAGTTAGAACTATGCCTGGACCTACCAGAAGGCTACAAAGATTTGTTCGAAGAGTAATCCCCAATACATTATCTGTATATCTAACAAATATGCCTGTTAATCATTATGCAGGAGGGGGCATACATACCCTTCCACTAATGGAGCAACCAATTGTTCCTAAACACATTCCATTTCCCAACATTCCACTAGAGGATGAATTATGTTTTGAGCTGTTTATTGGTGGGCATGCTATAATATGTATGCTTTTACAATATTTGCATCTGTATCGATCAGTTTGGTGGGTACCATATTCGTTTACCAGGCAAGCAGTGGTAAGTTTATTATATAGATTTTTAGTAGTGATTGACTGATATGGCTTATTGGCCATTAAGTATACACATATGATGTGCCAGTATGATATTATATCATTGATATATCAGCCAATATGATGTCTGAGATGCCAATATATCATATTGGTATTCAAGAGTATGAACTTTCTTTGTGATTAAAGAGATTTCATAAGGTGCTGACTAAGCAGTAATCTGCTAATATACAGGGTGATCAGTAATGGCCATGTCAAAAATTAAAAGGGTATTCTACATCCAAAAATATGATAAAAAGTGTCTGTAAAGGTTGGTCTGAAAATGAGCCCTAAGGGAGCTACGGCCCTTTGAAGATGACATATTGAATTAGGAACAAAAAAAAGCATCATTAAAATTTTAATGCTACAGTGTGATTCCTCATTTAAAACTGAGTAAAAAAAGTATTCTTTACCAAAACACTTAAATTTGATATTAAAGGAGTAATAGCCTTTTAAAAAGTAACATTTTTGGTGGCACAAAATGTTACTTCTTCTTTATTGCACTTTTTTAAAAAACAATTACTCACTCCTACAGTGTGACACTATATGACATATTCTACCATAACATGGAATGCTTAAGGAATAAAGTCAATGAAATTGAAGCTTTTGTTGACAACAAATATAACATGTTGTGCTTAAATGAAACCTGGCTAACCCAGGAAGAGACAAACCTGCTAAAAATAGGCAAATTCACCACTGCATCACAGTTTTCCAGAAAAAATATTACACATGGTGGTGTAGTCGAACTTTTGGACAATACTGTGAGTTATGTGACACTTGATAAGTTGAACTCACTATCTCAAGAGCAACACTGTGAAATATCTGGACTATTTATACCTGTTTTTAATTTAACTGTTATTACCCTAGATAGGTCTCCATACCCTAATGGTAATTTTCAAACTTTCATGAAGGTCATTGCACAGCTTTGTGAAAAAATTAATTTTAAAAAAGGTAACATTTTAATCGTTGGGGATTTTAATGTACATTTTAGAAACCAGTATAGAGTTGATGATGAAAATAATGCCAAAGAAGTTTGTGATTTTTTCAAAAGCTACGGCTTAAATAAAATGGTGAATTGTCCAACTCGATACAATAATACCATTGACAATGTTTTCACAAATATGAAGGATGCTTATGTTGAAGTTCTTGACACTCATCTTTCGGACCACAGGGGCATGTCAATACGCCTGGAGTTTGATGTAGATCCCTCCAATAAAAATATCCCATCCATAGTAAGACCAATAACAAACAGGGGTAAGTCCATTTTTTACAATCTTTTATCAAATTATGACTGGTCCTCTATTTTAAATCTAAATCTAAATCCTGACAAAAAGTTTACAATGTTTCTAGATGTAATTAAAGAAAATTTCGATACGGCTTTTCCTGAAAAAATTGTTTACAAAAAAACAGGTAATTTTAATAAAATTTCTTGGTTTACACCTTATTTAAAGAGGTTAAGAGACTTTCTGGGTTTCCTAAGTGACTCGTATCAGACTAACAGAACTGAAGAACTAAAGCTTTTATTAAAAAGATATAGAAACTTTTACAAAAAAGAACTGAAAAAAGCCAAAATATCTGCTCATGACAGATTTATAAATAATTCAAGTAATAGTTCCAAAGCTAGCTGGAAGCTTGTGAACAGTATTAGGAAGCCCAGAAAGTCTGAAAAAAGTGGTAACATAGAGCCAAATACTTTTAACAATTTTTTTAAAAGCATACCTAGAGACATTGTAAACAACCTTCCCCCTCCTGAGTATGATCCCATCCAATTAATGTTAAATTCCTCTGTTCCGGACGGTGTCAATTTCAGTTTCAGGGAGGTTGGTTATGTCGAGGTGCGAGAGACTATTGACAGCCTTAAAAAAAGTGAGAGCAGAGACTGCTTTGGGTTGAACACAGATGTCATTAAAAGTATTAAGGATACCATAATTATACCTTTGACTAAGCTGATAAACCAATGCATAACCTCAAATTTATTTCCCACTGCATTAAAACAGGCTATTATCATACCTATTTTTAAAAAAGGAAATAAGGACGAGCCTACAAACTACAGGCCAATTGCATTACTTCCAGTTTTGTCAAATGTGTATGAAAAGATTCTGCTAATACAAGCAGTTCAATATTTTGAGAGCAATAACCTACTCTCGAAACATCAATTTGGTTTTAGGAAGAACCTTTCGACCCTGGATGCAATTTTATCTTTTATTGATACTATAATTGACTGTTTTGAGAGTGGGGAGTTCGCTGCTGCCTCTTATTTTGACTTATCTAAGGCGTTTGATTGTGTTCCGCCTTTGATCCTGCTGCGGAAATTATATTACTATGGCTTTAAACCATCTGCCTGTAGGTTACTACTTTCATATCTGTCTTCTAGAACCCAACGTGTCAGTGTTGATGGCTTCTGTCAGATGAGGTTGAAGTTGACATTGGTGTACCACAAGGGTCGCATTTTGGTCCTTTTATTTTTCTGGTATATATAAACGATCTCCCGGACAATATACTGTTCGCGAACACTTCAGCCTCTGACACTGAAGCAACCGAGTCTGAAAGTGACGGCGTCAACTTAGTTGACATTGCGGAGACAGATATTGAGAATGTGACAATATTCGCAGATGACACATCCTTTAGTGTCAAAGACAAACGTCTTATTTCGGCAGTGGGAGCAAATGGTGGGGCGCAATCAAGGGCGTCAAAATGGTTCAATTCAAACAGGCTTTGCTTAAACGCTGATAAGACTGTCAACATGATTTTCTCTCTGCGTCATTTTGATACAAATGGTTATGCACAGAGCACAAGATTTCTTGGTATTCACTTGGACACCAAACTGGTATGGAATGAGCAGGGAGATGCGGTTGCTAACAGACTATGCCAGGGCTGTTATCTTCTGCGCAGTCTTTCTTGTGCCTTATCCAAAAATATTCTCCGCACAGTTTACTTCTCTGTTGTTCAATCAGCTCTATCTTATGGACTGCTGGTGTGGGGAACTTCCTCTTCCAGAGATAGAGTGTTCAGACTGCAGAGGAGGGCGGTGCGGATAATTGATGGCATTGGGTACAGGGATGACTGCAAACACAGCTTTGTGTGTTTACGCATACTCACGTTTTCTTGCTTGTACATACTAGAGTGTCTACTCTATTTAAAGAGAAACCTAAAAGAATTTAGAATGCACGGCTCTGTGCATGATCATAACACTAGAAATGCTCGAAATGTTTACCAAAACTTCCTGGGGCTGAGGAGGACTTCAACTGGAACAAACCACCACTGCATCAAATTCTTTAACGTATTGCCCCTCCACATTCGAGACTTGCAGTTTAGATTTTTTTAAAATAAAATAAAAGCATATTTGTTTATTAAAGCTTTTTATAGCTTTGAGGAGTACCTGTGCAATGATTTTCATGATCTATGATTTCTTTACATTATATTTTTAACTGTGATTGTACCTATATATTTTATTTATTTTTTTAACTGTGATTGTATTTATACTATACTTGTGATTATTTATTACCTACTTTTTTAATCTAGTTTAATTTACTATTTTTATATTGACGTGTGCAAACACTTGTGTAATAGCACCAATAAATTTCTATTCTATTCTATTCTATTCATATTTTATGTGTTTTTACTCAAGGAATCTATATTTTTTACAAAAAATCCAAAAAAAGAAGATAAAAAAGTTTGGGGCAAAAATGTGTTAAGCCTAATACATTTTTCCGTCTAGGGACGCTCCTGGATAAATTAAAAAAATAAATTAACATAAACTTATTGCCCTTATTAATACTAGTATACATGCAAAAGCTCATCGCTCTAGCTTAAAGGGTACCAGAGTTATTAATTAATAACCTTATTTTTATTCTAGTTTTTATTACAATTTTAAAAGTCTGTAGCTCCCTTAGGGCTCATTGCAGACCAACCACTTTTTTATATTTTTGGATGCAGAATCACCTCTTAAATTTTGGAATGCCAGTTATTGATCACCCTGTATATTCAGTTGCCGATATGATAATCAGAAACATATCATATCAATATCGATGGATTTTTTTTTTTGAAAACAAAAAAAAAATAAAAAAAATGTTGAAATTTTTTTTGAAAATTGTCTTTTGATTTTTTTTTTCAAATTTTGTTCGTTTTTGATTTTAATAAATCTAGGCCTATTATAGGCCTGCCCGACTAAGCTAGAAAGCAGTAACTCCATTTGTGAATAGGAGCATTTTCAAAATATTACATCATAGTTGATGTGAAAACGTTGATATGCAACAAATGGAGTTACTGCTTTCTAGCTTAGTGGGGTAGTATAGGGGAAAGTATTATTTTGTTGCCAGCACTATTTTTTATGTTGACCAGTTTAACTATAAAATATTTTTATATGAAATCCTGACTTTTTTCTTTCAAAACTTAACAAACCCATTTTATTGATAATCAAAAGTTGATATATCCCTAATTTCATAACAAAACTAGACATATCCAAAACAAAATATAAAAAAAAATAAGGGACAATAATTAAAACTCCATATTCTACCAGTAGTACATAGTACTATGTCACATACTCATTACAAATTATGTATAGAAAATTAAAATTGTATTTCCAGTAGGAACAGTCTCAGAGGTTTTTCTCAATTTACTCAAAATTATGTTTTTTGGATATGTCGAGTTTTAGAGTTCAACTTCTCATATGAAGGTTCATATAGGGAGTTGAGTCCCAATAAAATTATTTGTTTCAGAATTTTTATCTTATTGATATTTACTTAATAATATTTATAGTAGTAGTTGTGACAAGAAGATTTTTTTATACATTGGGTCTTAAATTTCTGATGATGATACTTCCTGATTATTGTCATCAAATAGCAAAATACTGTTACAGGTATGTAATAGTTATTTATGGTACTAGTTTGTAAAGTAAGATATTGCCCATGAGAAAATTGACATTAACCCACTTGGCCTCCAGCCTCATGGATTAATCTTTTCATGGGCAATATCCTAGTTTCCTCTTTCAACATAAATAACTATGAAATAATAATAACAATTCAGTCGGTCAAGCAAGAGCGTGCCTCGTATTGTTTATTTAAGAATATATTTATACTATTTTTTTTACATTTAGTTTGAGTTAATGAATGATCAATGCAAATAACTTTGCCAGTCTCCATTTTCGTCAATGATCGCGTGGCATCGTCGGAGCATACTTTGAACGAGATTTTTGCATATTTTTTCGCAAATTCCTCTATATTGTCCGAATTTCTCGTGATAGCTGCTTTAATGTGTATACCTTTTTCCCGCGAAGCTTGTGCTTAATGAATGAGAACACATTCTCAATGGGGTTTGCGTCGGGCAATTGGGACGGCCAATCCAGCGTGATGATGTCGGATGTCCTCTTCCACTGGCTACACAACTTGCTCCGATGTTTGGGGTCGTTGTCCATACCAACGTCGGTATAAGAGCTTTTTTGTAAATCTCGTTCATTTTTTCAGCGTTCAAGTTGTACGTAAAGAGAAATAAAAAGCCAAAACCTTTTTCCGAGTGACTCTCCCAAACATGAATCTTTACAGGGTGTTTCACGGTTCGCTGAACCAATCGGTTGGTGGAGGATGTCCAGGCCCGGGGGGTGATAACGCAACATCGGTAAAAATAACCTTGCCTTTCTTTATTGTATTTCGCCACTTTAAGTCGTGAGCCTGGAGATGAGTACGAATTGTTTAATGTGATATATCTAAACCTTTCTGCATCAGTTTTTTTGCCCCTTGGCGCAGGGTTAATTGAGGATTCTGCGAAAACATGTTTTAAATCATTTTTTCTTGCTTAGCCGACACCTTTCCTGTTGAGCCACGGTATGGTAAGTCGTCAATATTTTTCGTTTTCGAGTATCGTTTCACCCACTTGTTGACGAATGTCTTTGACTTTCCCATATACTTTGTAGCCGCTGTAGGCGTCATTTTCGGACCTTTCGGGTGCAAACAGAGGAAGACAGCATCGAACCGTGATGCGTACGCAGCGCTCATGTTTTAAAACGTGCTGATTCACTAGGGCTCTCTCTTACCGACTACACGTTATAGGCGACACGCTCTTACTTGACCGACTGTACTCTTTCAGCTCGAGAGCTTTGAAGAGTAGTAAAGCTTATAACAAACTGTGAATATTTATATTATTATTAATTTGAGCCATTTCGCCTCAATGATTTGGACTTTTTCTCGAAAACCGTTAAAGATATCTAAAAAAAAAATATTTTTAAAATCTGCGTAAAAAACTGCATCTTATAGATGTATAATGTTCCTGGAAAAAATGTTAGGGCTGAAAACAACGATATTTAACTTTTTTTTCAAAAAAGCAGCTCGTTTTGTCCTGAACCAAATTCAACAAATGGAGGTCAAATTCTTGTTCAGCGTCAAAAAGTACATCAGACAAAATGGAAAGATATGTTTTTTTTATCGACCAGTGTTATTAATCTACATAAAAATACCTTTCTTATAATATATAATTCATTATTGTTGAAGGTGGGCCCAAAACCCTTATAGAAATGCCCAATGTCCTTTCGGGGAAATCCTAAAGGAATTCCGGTGTACAATTTTTTTTCAGCGCTTCACCCCTCAGCTTAATAGAGATTTATCAGTATTTTTTTTTAGATGTTTATGTTTCATTGGATTTTGCTTTCTCTTATCGTGGTCAGCATATTATGTTATGCTACATCATCCAGTTGTTAATATTTTGTATTTGGGATACCCGTAAGTTTTTTTTATAAATGAAAATGTGAGTTAGGGTCACTTTATCCAGTGGCGGTTTTTTGACAACTGCCGTTACGGGGTAAAGAAAACTTTTTCACAAATGAGTAGAGGTTTTTAGGCTTATTAAGTTCCCTGGTAAAAATAACGTTAGAACGAATTAACCTAACGTTAAGTGAATGTAGTTTGAGTGTTAGATGCCTAACATTAGGAACTGTCGTTAGAATAACGTTTATCAAACGTTAGGAATTTTAACGTTAAAAACCGGGACATTTATACATTAAATAGGCGTTTGAAAAAACGTTTATCTAACGTTAAATTTCTACTAGGGTTGGTACTATGTATTTGACGGAAATATAGACAAAATAATCCTTAAGTAATCAAGAAGTAATTAAGTGACAATTAAGACGTTTAAGTTTTATTGGGATAAAAGGTTTTATCCAATAAATAGCACAGGAATTCATATTTTTATTAAAAATTTTAATGATATTTAAAAGAAAATAATTTGACAAGTGACAGTTGAGTGGGTAAAATAAATAATTATCCACTCAATAAAGTAAAAGCCACGCGGGGGTTATTATTGAGTTTATCTATTTAAAATAAAACTGGTAATTGTCTTATTATCTGTATGTATGTATGTATGTATGGCACTCATGGGTAAACCGATATTGCCCTCTCGAAAATTAAACTGCTTGGCTGACGCCTCGCTAGGTAAGTAATTTACTTACCAATCAGCAATTTGTAAACATGGCCAACCGCTGTCATAATTAGGCAAGTAAACACGTCAAATTACCCGATCGTGCAAAAAAGGTTATTATGTAAAACTTCAAAATGTGTCAGAATTTAATTTAATTTTAGATAAATTAATATTTACAAAATGTATTTTTATCCAATACATACAGATAATAAGACAATTGCTTTATTTTAAATAGATAAACTCAATAATAAACCCGCGTGGCTTTTACTTTATTGAGTGGATAATTATTTATTTTACCCACTCAACTGTCACTTGTCCAATTATTTTCTTGTAAATGTCATTAAAATTTTTAATAAAAATATGAATTCCTAAGCTATTTATTGGATAAAACCTTGTATGGAACTCATGGGTAAACCGACATTGCCCTCTCGAAAATTAACCTGCTTGGCTGACACCTCGCAGGTTAATTTTCTCATGGGCAATATCTTACTTTACCCACTAGTACCATAAATAACTATTAATTTTAGTTTTTAAAATAATATGGTTGTGTGTTATGTAAAAAAAAATTATGAATTTCCACAATAAATGTGAGAAACGCTAAAAAAAGCATTTATAAAATATGTCAATATTTTTTAAATGCTTTTTTAGCTCATAAACGCATTTATGGTGGAAATTTGTCAAATTTAGGGGCAACTTTGGCGGTAAAAATTAATTTATTGAAAAAAAGTAAGGTCCACCCTGGTACATACGCGTACCGTTAGTCTCGAAAACATAATGTTTACTTGAAATATATTTATTTATTTGTATACCAAATAAAAATACATTTTGTAAATATTAATTTAACTAAAATTAAATTAAATTCTGACACATTTTGACGTTTTACATAATAACCTTTATTGCACGATCGGGTAATTGACGTGTTTACTAGCCCAATTATGACAGCGGTAGGTTATGTTTACAAATTGCTGATCGGTAAGTAAATTAATCACCGATCGGGAGTCGGTAAGTAAATAATAATCTAATTTTTAATTTTTAAAGCTTTAACTTAGTTTTTATTAAAGTTAAATATAAAATTACAATTGGAACAATAACTGTTAACCGCTATTGGACTATTAAGGTTTCTCATTCGAACGAAATAATTATTTATTAATAAGCCAATAGTAACTTTTCTGTTTTCACATATTTTTTTCACTGCAACATGTTTTGAAAATTTTTCAACTATTTTGATACTGATCTTTGGATTTTTCGGGTATAATTGCAAAACATCTTATATTCCACGCACCTTAAGGCACAAAATTGTCATCTTGAAAAAAATGTTTATTTTTAAATAGTAGTTTTCGTAACGAGTAAGCGACTTTAGTCCTTAGTGCACGAGAAAAAGTTTTTTTTACGACGCGAAGCGAAGTCAAAAAATCATTCGAGTGCACTAAGGACTTGTCGCAAACGAGTTGCGAACAACATTTTTCGTTCGATCTACAGTCTAGACTCTTTAAAAATGTATATTTTAAAGAATTACCTGTGTTTAATTTTGACATTTCAAAATTTTATAAACGTCAAATGACTTTTGTAAAAATGAAAGCTATGTGTAATCGTTTGGTTAAATGAGTGTGTATTACATTACATGTTTGTTTTTACATTACATTACATTACATTACGTATAGTTGTCATTTCATTCAAATATACACTATGTACTCGTGCGATAGAAAAATATCCTAACGAGAATATATAGTGAACATGCATTTTTCTTTACGTACGAAAATATATTAATTGGCACACAGGACAAACGTCAAACAAAATTAGGAATTTAGCATTGTTTATTATATGTAGCAACTCGTTGTTAGGGTTAAATTTTATTAAAGGTAATGACTTGATTTTTACAATAAAATAAATTTTAATTTCACTTTTATAAAGCTTATTGACGTTTATTTTGTAGGATCGTGCAAAAACCGTAACAAACATCACGGCCATTAAGTGCTTTACCGGTTTCGGATAGTATTGGAGATTTCGACTTCGTCTCAATCTCCAAAATAATCCTCAACCGGTAAAATGCATTTACTGCCCTTAATACTTAAATAACTATTAAAACAAGATTACTATAACCACACTTTCTCTGAACTTACCCATACAGTAACAATCTTAGTTCCATGATGTTGTCATGGCAAAGTAAACGGCGTGTTTCACTTGTTTAGAAATTGTCCGTAGACGGCAGTAGCAAAGCTGCCGCTGGATGGAGTGACCCTAACGTTTTGATTTCGTCGCAGTATCAAATCTGCTAAAATTATGATGCCAAATTATTAATTTTGGTTTTAGTATGATTATCTATCTCATCCTATTTGGAATCCATTGCACGCCATTTTTCGAGTTAACCAGTTGGAATTCGTACACGCCGCTACCTATACACGCGTGTAGTTCTAGCCCAGGAGAAATTAGAAAAGAGGTTGACTGGTTAAAAGGGAATTTTAATAATAGGCTTAAACAGATTCTGTTTTGTTCAATGATAAATGCATACTATGCTGGCTTCATTCCATGCTGCTTTGCACCTGTAAGTAATAGCCACGTTTACATATACCCGCTAACTACCGTAGTTATAAATCCAGATAGCAGTCTGTCTTTTTCTATCAGGTTGTTTTAGAGAAAGAGAGGTTGATACAGGAGTTATAACTACGGTAGTTAGCGGGTATATGTAAACGTGGTTAATATTACTTAATATGAGGCATGTAGGATTAAAATGTAATAAGTCCAATATTATGTGACCCATCGCTTAACACGTTGACTGCCACATGCACTGCCGGCTGTCATATTGACTTTTGCTCACACGCCGAAGCAGAGATACCTATAAGGAATATAATGCAATATAAGTCGCTTGTTACCAGGCCACGTTTTTAGTAAAGTATAGAAATGAATTTGTAAAGGGGACTTTGTCCTGTTAAGTTGTTAAATAAATAAATAAATGACAGCAAGGCGGCATGTAAGCTACAAGCGGTTATGTCCGCCGGCTGCCAACTTACAGTTTTAGTAATGTTACTAACAGCAGCCAACGTGTTAAGCACAATTTCGCTATCTAACCATTTTATTTTTTATTTTACTTTAGCATCACATTTCAAACCAGTCTAGTTTTTCCTATCTGCCCTTGCGAAGGGCTGTAAGAGCCCCTTACCCATCATTTAAATAAATTGCGATGAGATGTGAGCACCGTAAAGTTTTCATTCTAGACCTGCCTAGTAGGCAGTGCCTACCCTTCTGTTAACTTCCAGCTCGCTTTTCAAAATAACTTTAAGAAGCTTTCATGTTTTTATCACTTCTCCTAACCAGCTCTTTTCATAAAATACGCCTTTTCACAATTTGCTCCACGGGCTTTGTTTGTTATACTATGTGTACTATTTGTTTGTACTATTTGGACTTTTTATCTCTCATTTTACACCACATTTCAAAGAACTCTGATCCTCTTTCGCGAAGGGTTTTGAGGAACC
Organism: Brachypterus glaber; assembly: GCA_958510825.1. Classification (NCBI taxonomy): domain Eukaryota; kingdom Metazoa; phylum Arthropoda; class Insecta; order Coleoptera; family Kateretidae; genus Brachypterus; species Brachypterus glaber. The sequence goes on from OY294048.1 coordinate 34,911,128, forward strand.
TTTTCCTATTAAATTATTATTAAATTGGACGGCTTTTGCAGAAAAGAACCATCCCACAAATGTTCAAATTTAATAGGCTATAATCTTTCCTGCAAAAAAGACCCAAGCCACTTTCTAGTGCCTACCGCCATTCAAACCAAACCCACTAAACATGTGACAAGTATTTTTTTCTCAAATTCAGTTATCAATTTCTCAATAACTTTTTCGGGGTGTGTTCCTTTCTGCAAAAAGCCGTCCAGTTGTGATGTGAGGAACACAGTATTTTTTTTTTAATTAAACGCTAACTGTTCTTGGCCGAATATCCTTTCCGCATTTCGATTCTTTGGTTATATTATTTTCCAAATGTGCCAATTAATCTACTAATTTAAGGTTTTCATAGCCAATGTTATCGTTAGAGTCGGCGCGCTATTAGAATGGTTCAGTGATGTTGTTGTGAAGTTATAAATTCTGTCATTAATGTTGGGAAGTGGTTTTTTTACTAATAAATATTTTTCTACTAATGTTATAAATTGTAAAATTTGGTTATAGCCGAGCAGAGATTACAACTTTTATTATAACTTACTCAGTTAGGTTGGCCATCCAATCTTCCATTGTACTTAAAGTATACCCGAGCGGAGAATATACTTAACCACGTATCACTTTATTCGGGAGCTAAGTAAGTTCTAGTGAGATGCTTTGGGAACAGATTAAAACTACAAGTCTCAAAATTTTTCTAAGTTTAAAAACTATTTTTAATTCAACAATAATCCTCAAAATTATTTCTCACAGAAACTACATTTTCACTTTTGAAATTGACATGGAGACACTCTAAGTAATACTGAATCATATCTGAATTTTTTCATCAGTTTATATAGGATTTCAAAAATGATAAATAGGTCAATAGTTCAATTTATTTGACAAGGCTTTTACCGCAAAATATTTCTAAAGACACCTACTATATTTATTTACCCCGACAAAAGAGTTCCAGTCTAATCAATTTGCAAGCTAATTACTATTCATGACATTTGAAACGATCATTTCACGTCCCATTCTCACAGCGCGCCGACTCTAGTTCTTTGCTCTTACCATACTTAAAAATACATTATTATTATTATTATAATATTGTTTTTAGAGTACACTTAATTATGAAATCTATTGGGCGGCACAACACGTACTTTTCATATTCCTAACAAGTTTCATCGCATTCACTGTGCAAATATTATCATTACGGTACTGTGATATATTACATAGATCTTCCTTACATTTGGGAAATTGGGACAAACTAGACGCCAGAAATATGCTGCTAGTAAATAATAACTGGAAAGACGACATGTTATGGCCTAGTGGTACTCTGGTAAGACATGGGCGAGATATTTACCGAGCCCTGGGCGAGTGCAATGCTAGTGAACCTGGTACTGCTAGCTTTTCTAGGTTCTATGTAAGTACTTTTGTAAATATTATTTTACGTTTCTATACCAAAAATCAACCATATCATGCATGGGGAAGGTGCATAGTGACAATCGTGTCAAACATGCTAATATGGGGTTTGAACCTTTACTATCTTAAGATATAATAAGAAAATAAATGTCTTGTTTTAATCCTTTTTATTGACAACTTAGGGGCTGTCCATATATTACGTAACGCGCCTAGGGGGGAGGGGGGTCAGAGAAATTGTTACAGTTTGTGACAGGGGGGAGGGGGGGGTCTAGATAAACGTTACGTAACGGAATTTAATAAATTTAATGTTTATTTCTAAGCTTGGCAGATGTATTTTTATTTCAACATAAATAACTATTTAGTGGCCCATAATTCCCCTTTTCACACAAAAATTGACGAAACTATGCATCTTTAAATAATATTGTAATCAGTAAAAAAACTGTTGACATTGATATTAAAAAAAATCTTGCGGCCCTGTTCTTGCGTGATCTTGCCAATGAATCATCGGCGATGATACATTTTCGCGCGGAATGTGTACTCACAGAACACCAATGTGTGTACTATTTTATGAACCTGTGCATAAACAATATACGTGTTATATGTGACACTCAGTGTAAAAAGAGGTACCTAGTATTTTTTCCCTGTGTGATATTGATTATGAATATTTTTTTAAAGTTTGAGTGATTTTTTCGTGTAATTTTTTTTTAAGGTTATGTTATACTATATTTTAGGTTCATGTTTGTTTTGTCGAGAAAAACGAATCAATAGTGAGAATACAGTTAAATTTATTGCGAAACAAAATTTTTATATTGTTACGCGTTACACAGGGGGGGGGGGGTGTTGGTAAATGTGACAGTTTGTTACACAGGGGGGAGGGGGGTCAATTTTTTGAAAAATTGCATTACGTCATATATGGACAGCCCCTTACGACCCATGTAATATCAATTTTTAGGCATAGGGAAAATCTTACGTAGATTTTTCAAGATTTCCCCACCCCCTGTAAGACATCGTAAGATTTTTGACAACCCCCTCCTGCACCTAAACATCTTACGTTATTTGTGCACGACTCCTTTGTAGTCCTTATCAGAATGAAATTATTACGCCCATGATAGTGCGAACGTTTAAAACAGTGTGTTGTCCCAGGATCTTAAAAAATATCTTTTCTTTGCAGCAACTTTTTAGGAATCCATCGTATTCGTTCAGTGTACTTTTGGCGTTCCACGTGTTTGTAGTAATCGTGCAGTTGGGCATACTAATCAGATGTGTCGTCTGGCATAACATATTGTCCTTAACATTTGTGCTGTTTTTCAACGATTTTGTGCTATACAAACTGGCAAGAAATTATTTGGTTTGCTTCAGACTCTACAAAGATGAGAACGCAATGCACAACAAGACACACATGCGCTGAAAGGATCAAGAAACGGATGCCGGAGATATCTTAAAGTCGGCGAGCTCTAAGATTGGGACTGTGACGTCATAAAATTAATCACGATAATGCGCACAATACTGTAGGCGAGGTGAACAGTTTTTTATCAACATGGATTGTCAGTAGTAATATCATAAGTGCATGTTGAATTATCGATAATTTTTTTACTGTATTAAAAAAATATTTTAGCTTTTATAGGTTCTTTTTTATTGGAGTTTATAAAACCTAAGCTTAAAATTTGTCAATATTTTCGCCTACGGCGCTAGAAACAATTTATATTGAAGTGAAGTATAAAAATATAACTTTCAAAATAATGTAATTTTTTTGATAAGAAAAGTCATTAAATAAATTATATATGTAGTTGTTTTAAAACTATATTTCAACGCACAATAAGAGTCCCTTGTGGCTTAGTGGCTAAGGCGTTAGACTCTTAATAAATGGTTCCGGGTTCGAATCCAGCTAGCAGCATATAAGCTTTTTTAAAATTTTTTTTCGTTTTATAGTACCCAAGATCCAAATACATATATCCAAACACAATGTGTTTGGATACATACATGTCATGTATGAAATTTTATTTTTTTTTAATTATTTTTTTACTATTTTTTTATAAATATTTCTATTAGAAAAAAAAAATTTAAATAATAAAAAGCTTATATGCTGCTGCTTTATTTTATTGTGCGTTGAGCCACCCTTTTTCCATTTGAAAAAAAAGACTTATGTACCAAAGTATGATTTTCGAACCTTTAAGAGCCCACCACATTTAGAGTTTTTGGAAAAAATCAAAATAGTATTTTTCTGAAGATACTGGACCAACAATTAAGCCAATAAGCTGATTTAAGGCACTCTAGATTTAAAATAAAAATTTAAATAAAAAATTACATGACCTGTCAAAAATTGATAAGTTTCACATGCTTGTTCTCCGAAATAATTTTTAAATCGAAATATGTAAAAATATACAGGGTGTTCCATTTATAAATCGAATGTTCGATTAATTTCCGGTGAAACTAGAAGTGCCAAAAAATGTCTAATCATGTCAAAAAATCCTAAATTATACATAATGTAGCTCCTGCAAATTTCACGATCCTACATAAAAAAGTAAAAAAGTTAAGGGGGGTGAACCACCTTCCTGAAACACCCGGTATAATAGGAACAAAATTTGATTGTAAAGTTTTTTTATTTTAGTTTCAGGGCCGTAACCAGAAAAAAATCTAGGGGGCGCTCAGCCCCCAGGGTGGCACCCTAAAAAAAAAAAGCTTTGTCCCTGACGGTTTCTACCAAACTGGCGCCCAAAGGTAGGTGATTCAAAAAAATACCAGGGGGGCTCAGCAAAAACGCCAGGGGTGCTCAAACCAATGCCAGGGGGGCCTAGCCCCTGTTCTCCCTAGTAACGGCCCTGTTTAGTTTAGTTTTAGTTTTTTGACCTAAAACTCAAAAACTAGCCGTCAGATCAAGTTGGGTCCATGGAAGCTTTTGAACACAAAGGTGAAATCTACATCATACTAAAAATTTAGATTTTTTAACTGAAAGCTAGATTCCATAAGAAACGTGCCTGTTTGTTTGGACTTTTTGACAAAAAAAAATGTCTTTTGAGTTGTGTATCAGTATCAGTCAGTCACCTTCGACTATTTTAATTTTCGTAGAACGAAATATTAAACTTTTTGTACATAAAGTGGCGCTTTTAGATAAAATTAAATAAAAAATAATGTTTTAAACATTATTGGAAGTGTGTATTAGTACTTTGCCCATATCTTTCATCTTTGTGTGACTTGTGTAAAACTTTTTTAAGTTAAATCACCAATAAATGATTTGATTTGATACTTTTCACCCAAAAAATGTTATAATTTAATTTTTAAATAGGTATTTTGCATACTAAAAAAATACCTATAGCCATATTTAATGTGATCTTTTAGTTTTAGTATATTTTTGATATATATTTCTTTTTGTATTTTAATTAACCCAAGTTAAATATATAATATAAAACTTACTATTTATAATTGCATTGAAATATTTTTTACTTTAAATACCTACCTAGTGAGAAAACCAACATTTTTTTCTACGACCTAGTTAGTTGTTAGTGCCTATTTCCCACCCCTTGCTTATGACAACGGTTGGGAAGTGACCAGGGGCGGATTTATTTCACTTTAAGGGGGGGGGCATCCCCCCCTCTACATCCGCCCATGGAAGTGACAATCAGCTGATTTTACATATCAGAAAATTAGCAAACGTCGAACACAACCTCAAATTGACAAACTAATTTTAAGATAATATTTGTTTTTTTTTATGTTTAGGTGTTAGGTTAAGTCCAAACGCACTCTCGTGCACTATTAATTAATGCATTCTAATAACCACGGGTCGGATCGAAGTAGTCATTACGGGGGCATGCAAAAATTAGAATTAAAAAAAACTCTTTTTAAAAGTAAAAAGATACTTTAAACTATTGTTCACCAAGCGGATTGTCATGTCGACGCTGTTAATACTCAGTGTCATGGTACATGACTCATGGAGAAGGACTTTTTTTGAAAATTGTCCAAACCAAATTATTTCTATTTTCAAAAAACAAATAGTTAATACAAAAATATAGTTTTTTTTATTAATTATTCGTTTTTTGAAAAGGGAAACAATTTTCAAAAAAAAAGTCTTTCTCTATGAGTCATGGACCATAAACAAGTGACTCACTGAGTATTAACAGCGCCGACATGACATTCCGCTTGGTGAACAATAGTTTAAAGTGTCTATTTACTTGAAAAAAGAGTTTTTTAAAATTCTAATTTTTGCATGCCCCAGTAATGGCACAATGGCACAATAATATTATTTAATATATTATTACTATACAGAGCGATCCAAAAGTCACCCTCTCCCCCTCTTAACTTTTGAACGAGTTGAGAGATCGACTTTAAATTTAAAACTCTTAAATAAAGAAACTTAAGCTATCTTTCAGCATACATTTGATACTTTCAGATCCTAAAATGTGGGCAGGGGGCATGGGGGGACATTTTTTTAAATGAAAAGGGGGGTC